>JAULBX010004666.1:0-135120 GCA_032358255.1 Heterotrichella gracilis
ATACGCCCGCATACGCCGCATACGCCCCGGGGATACGCCCATACGCCAAGGGGAAAAAGCATACGCCGTGGATACTGCTGCTTTCCTTCGCCCACATCCACATCCCCCCCAAGGTCAAACTGGTACAATGCATGTACACAATCATCTGGCAGTACTGTACCTAATCTTGTCGCCACCTGTCATGACATGTCACTGGGTTGTACCACAGCCTAATCACTGTGATGGGCAGTACTACGCTGCCCATAAGTCCGTCACAGAAGGCTTCAGACAGCAAACACAGGCGCGCACCTCTGCAAACGTCAATAGGAGATGGCTTCTATGGCTGCCTTCAACCTCTGCAGTTGCTGACTGACCCCAGCTGGTTGTTGTTGCGGTGCTGTTGCAGGGAAAGGCAAACAACGACAGCTGGATATTCACTCAAACTCAACGGACTTGCTTTGCAATACCCTCCTCTTCGGCTTTCCAACGCTTTATCTGATGCAAACAGTCACGGTTGTCTAGCATCCTGTGCTGCCACAGCCGCTGTAGCCCCCGTTGGGTACTTGGCCTGTTGACCTGGAACTTGGTACACCCTGTCTTGTGTGCTATGCCTTGAGCAAGATATCGAAGGGTGACGATGACAGGGCCTTCCAACGGGCATCAGCTCGCCTGTCGACCTCGGTTGCCATGGGTGGTGCTGATGGTGGTGTGGGTCAATTTGCTGGGCGTGGCTCATAGCCAGGTAGGTGCTGTGCATGTATGGAGAGAACCAAGTGGGCAAGTTCAGTATTTGGGTGCCAGTGGCAGTTATACTGAGAGGTCCCTCACCTGCATATTTATCTTTCTGTATCCTTAAAATGCAATACTGGTTCAGCAACATGATGTCAGCTCCGGAACTTGCATGCATGGAGGAAAGCAGTGTGTGTAACATTCCCCCTCAGCAAGGGGCATATCACTGGTGTGCAACTAGGCTGCTGCAGTGCACTCAGCATGCTGATGCCCTATGCAGGGCTCAAGTGGGTTCTTTGGTTTGGTGCTTCCAGCAGATGCCAATACCAACACAGCATTCAGGTATGCGGGCACCCCTGCTGGGGACAACGTCAGCTGGAGCGATGCAGTGCCCGCAGCAGCAACTATCCGAGACCAAAACCAGGTACGGTCAAACACCTCCCCTGGCCAGGAGCTCTCACACTACGACAATGCACTACCATTGGATTCCCCAGCTGTTCATGAGACCAACCTGTAGGGTTTAGGGTTTAGCCAGTAGCCGTGTGCAGCACACCACCAGCGTACAAAAGCCCCCAACCAGTGACCAGTTAGACCAGTAAACGTGTTTTGTGACCGAAATGTGCGTACATTGCCTGTGCAGTGTGGATCCTGCTGGGCAATGGGCACGGTCACTGCAGTGGGGTATCACCTGGCCATAGCCAGCTCCAATACCAGCGTTCCCCGGCTGAGCGTGCGCCAGGTGAGCTGCACATCTGGGCTGGTAACCAGCAACATAGTGTCTATGTTTTAGTGTATATGTCCTTTCCAGCTCTTAAACAGGCGGAACCTGCAAACCATACCTGGCACAATTGCAACCTGTCCAGCGCCACCCTTTGCATTTCCTGATGTGATAGAGATCCCCGCCTTGTCAGAAATTCCAAGCTGCAGCTGTATTTGACTAACATGGTTGCAAAGGTGCTGCACACCGTGCTTTCAAACGAGAGCATCCACCACCCTGGTGTCCCTATCACCCCTCCCCAGGTGCTTGACTGCAACCGCCAGTACACCCCTTGCGGTGGTGGCTGGAGCCTGTCCGCCTACACATATGCAGCCAGTACCGGACTGGTTCTTGAGAGTGCCTATGCCTATGACAGCGCCACAGCAGCCACCTGCAAGCAAGCCACCATCCAGGCGCAGGCGCAGGCGCGGCAGGTGTACAAGACTGTGGGCTACGAGCGGGTGCCAGCCAACAATGAGACCGCTCTAATGCAGGCTGTGTTCAACCAGCCTGTGGCGGTGACAGTGAAGGCGGACTTCAGCGCGTTCAACAACTACCCAAGCAGCGGCTGGCTGTTTGATGGGCCGTGCAGCACCAGGTGAGGGGGTGGGAGGGGATGGAACCCATTTGCACTTTTGTAGGCTACTCCTATTTGCATGCAGCTGCTGAAAGATACACTGCGATGACTGCTAATCGGGCGCAGCAGAATGCTGCCAATCTGTATCATGCAAGCGCTTGTAGCACACTTGTCCCTAAACCCTAATCTCTAAACCCTAAGCATGCCAATCCTTCCCCCCCCCGCAGTTTCACGCACGTGGTTGTTGCCGTTGGCTACAACATCTTCCCCAATGGTACTGCCTACTGGGTGCTGCAGAACTCATGGGGCAGCGGCTGGGGCCTCGACGGGATGATGCGCTTCAAGATGGGGTCAAACCTGTGCAGCATTGCGGCGCTGGCATTCTACCCAACAGGACTGTTCCAGCCGGTCCCCGCTGGTGCGCACCGCTGCGCCCTGCAGGGCTGCAATTCATGCACGTTGTGATCATGCCACGATCGATGCCATCATGCAGGCTGTCATCAGTGCCATGCTCAGATATAATGCACATGTCATCCGCGTGGAATTGACCATGTGTGACTTCACCAAGGCCATGCTCCTGTGCTACTGTGGTAATGCCCCCTACAAGCTTGTTATCAGGTATCCCCCTGTTGCAGCCCCCCAGTCGCCAGCCCTCGCGACGCCCGACTACACCGCCCGTTTTGTGTGCCCGCCTGGCGCCTACATCACGCAGTGGACCACATGCGCCGTGTCCTGCCGGGCCACAGCGCCAGGTGGCGCCTCTTCACTGGTCCGCATCACCAAGAACGTGCTTGCCACTTGCAGCAACACCAACTCCACCTCCACCGCGCTTGACCTCACCAGTGACAGGCCTTTCACATGGTTCCCGCTGGACACTGCTAATGGGGTGCAGCTGCAGTGCGACACAGTGCGCACGCAGTGCGAGAATGCGCCACCAGATGCCACTGGGGACAACCCCCCTCCCGAGGTGGCATCTGACCCCAATGGGTTCACAGCGCTCCAATCCATTGCAGCGTCGCCATGTGGCGCGTCTGCATGCAGCGGTGGGGAGCAATACCTGTCACACATGGCGCTGCTTTCCTCCGGGAGCGGTGCCGCTGCGTGCCCTGTGGGTCACAAGGTGGTTGGGTTTGAGGTTGGCGTCATCAACGGGGATCTGGGCTGGCTGGGGCCCTGGGACCCGGCGCTGTACTGCGACAAACCCTTCTCAGGTGGGCATGCGGGTGGTGGTGGCTGCATGGAACCACATGCATGGTTACTTGGGGGCGCATGGAGGATGCGGTGGAATGCGACATACCATTGTTAGGTGGACTTGCGGGTGGTGTTGCGGGTGGTGGTGGCTGCATGGGATTGCACGGACGCATGGCGCATTCATCAACGCTCGGTACGGTTTTTGCACATCTCTCTCTTGAGATATTAATGTTGCAGGATGGCAAACAGCGCTCGAACTTGAGAGCGGTGTCTTTCCCCTCGCTGACACTTTTCCCTTGGCGCATGTGACACTCTTCCTCGCCGCTTCCTGGTTGTGCACTGAGCGCGACAGGCTGCGCAATTAAATTCCTTTGTTATATAAATCATAGTTTTTGTTCTTGTGCAGGTCCCATCATGGAGGGCACCCAGACCCCTGACCTAAACTTCACCGACACCCTGCCTGACCCTGATCCCGTCAACCTCACCAACGTGGGCGGGGTGTGCGGGTTCAGGCGGGCGTGCAGGGGGCGCACAGGCTACAACAACAACGCAGGCAGCGGGGGCTTCTTCCCATACGCAAGTGTGGTTGTACCCAGCAGCAAGGATTATTCAGCCTTCCTTCCAGCGCCTGTGCGCAACCAAGAATCGGTGAGCAAGAGTGTTACCGTGCAGAATGTTTCGCCTGTGGCACATGTGTGCTGGCATGGCAATACAAGCTCTGCTCCTATCTACCTATATGTTAAGTCTTCACAAGTGGTTGCACGCTTTGCAGTCTGGTGTGAAGGGCGCCTAGATGCACTGTGTTCCCGTGTACATAACGAGGCACTGGCTTCCCTGGCCACAATGTACCAGGTTGAGGCACTCCCTTGGCTTGCAGTGCGGAGCATGCTGGGCGTTTGCTACCGTTGCAGCGGTAGAGGCGCAGCTGTACATGTCACGCAAGGACCTGCCACGCACCCCACTCTCGGTGCAGCAGCTGCTGGACTGCGCAGGCACAAGCGTCACTGCGGCAGACAAGTGAGAACCTGAGCCCCAAACACCTGAACCCTGAGTTGCCCATGGGCGCAATTTATAACTCTGCACCATAATTCCAATTATGCTTAAAGCCTGTACCCTGAGCATCACTGCATTAGATATAGGTAGTCTCCGCGCACACATGCCTTTTGGCAACCCCGATGCGGCACCCAAGAATATGCCTGCCTGGCTTGCCTAACCCTTGTTGGGTGTCGCAGAATGTGCTGTAAGCTGTTGCTCGTCGTGGAAGCCCTCCTTGTGGTGTTAGGGATTGTGACTGTGATTGTGGAATTGTTTGCACCATGCCCTATGGTCCCAGCTGCGAGGGCGCCTTCCCGCTTGACTTCCAGGTTTACAAGATCGCGACTGTGATGCTGGTGATGATTGTGATTTTCACAGTACTCATGAATGTAATTGTACTGCGCCCATGGCCCCAGGTGCGCTGGCGGCTATCCACTTGACGCCATGACCTACATGATGGCCAACGGGGTGGCGCTGGACTCGGATTACCCTTACCTAGGGTCTGGCAGCAGCGGCTGCCGTACTGACCTGCAAGCAGTGGCCCGCCAGGTCCAGATGCAGTCAGTAATCACGGTGCCAACAGGAGAGGACAACCTGGCCAAGGTAGGGGGTCTGAGCGTTGTGCAGTACTTTGGTGGTTGTCCTGCGGCTCTCTCAAGGCAAACAAAGCTGCCTGGCATATCCACCACTCCACACATAGCTGCTTGCCGCAATCTGTGTGAGTGCTCATATTGCTACATCAGAACAAACACTTGCGGAAAATAAAAAATACAAATGCACCCTCCCTGATCCCTACAGGCATTTATCGGCGGTGGCCCAGTGGTCATTGTGCTGCGCCTCAACCTGAGCGACCCCGACCTCCAGGAGTATGGCGGGGGACTGTACAACGGCTCATGCGATGGGGACTTCACCCATGCACTGCTGTTGACGGGCATGAGCGCCGCCACCTGGACCGCGCGCAACTCGTGGGGCCCTGACTGGGGCACAGGCGGCTACATCCAGCTGCCCAGGGGGGTCAACTTCTGCGGCATGGCGGAGCAAGCCTTCCTGCCAGGTGGGGGGACCGCATGGGGCATGTACGGTGCATCATGGGGCTTTAAAAGGAATATGCTTGTGAATGACATAATGGGCTGGCAAACTCCAGAGTCATGGAAGGTAGCCTGCAGGTGGGTGGCTTGTGCGCGGTGATTAAAATGGCATTAGCGTTGTAATTGGTTGCCATCTTTGGAATGGCGGAGCAGGCCTTCTAGGCCTTCTTGCAGCTAAGTGGGTGATGGAGTTGGCCGACGCCTCCTTGGCCCATGCCTCCTCTGCATCACGACTGAAGAATCCCATTGTGATCACCGATGTAACATAAGATGCCTTGCGCAGGCAGCGGGAGTGTCAACCTTGTGGACCAGACCACCACCCTCACCGCCAGCAAGGTGGGCGTGCTGTCCAGCGGGGCAACCAGCCAGGTCACCAACCCATGCGCATACTCCAGCGTGTCATGTGATGGCCTGGGCTACGTCACATCGCTGTAAGTTTGTAATGGTGTGGGGTGGAAGTGGATGCCGCACGCATTTGAAGGATTTGGGAGTGCATAAAGTGAGCATGCGTCCAATGGCATGGCAAATGGGTGCACTGCTGCAACTTGGATCTGCCATGCCTGGTGATCCCGAACACCACTCTGCATGGTGCATGTGGGTCAGTAACAGTCTGGTGGACAATGTTGGGCATTTTGCCGACCAATGTGACTCCTCACCCCGGCGCATTGCACCATGCCTAGGTTGGAACCTGCGCATCGACTGCTTGAGCTCTAATCCCCTAATCCCCAAATCCTAATCCCTAAACCCTAAATCCTAATCCCTAAACCCTCTTGGCAATACTTCCCCAGGGGAACTAGGCTAGACCCATTCTAGATCCCCTGATCAGTTGACTTCCCTCTCCTTCCCTGCCCTTGTAACCCACTCCTCTTCCTCCCCTTGCACCAGGGACATCTCCTGTTGGGATGGCACCAGCGCCTTCCCCTCATGCGGGGACCAGTTTGACCTGCTGGCTCTGGCACCATTCACGCGCCTCAAGACCCTCACCATCACCCACGGCTTCACGTACGCAAGCGCAGACCAGGAGGACACGTGGTGTTCAAATGCTGCCTTCAGGGCACTTGATAGGGTGACGCTCATCAATTTCTATGGTGCGTGCTTGGGGCTTTGAATGTATCACCGGGGACCGGCATGTTGTACCCCAAGGCTTCGCATGCTTTTGCTATGTGGCTTTTCATGTTCCACCATGTTGTGTGGACCATGTTTTGCCTGTGGCTATCGTGCCTTTGGCTGTGCACCGGCTATTGCTTGTATGCTGCGCAGGTTTTGCCTGTCGCTGTGCCCTGGTTTTGCCATGTCCATTTGCGTATACGATAGTAACAACAACCCCTGCCACTGGTGATCCATACCTGATGCCAGATGCATGTCCCACCTGCGCAGGCCCCCTCCCCTGGTGCTGGGGCCCCAAGCTGCGCAACCTGACAATGCTGGTGGACAATAATCTCAAGCCGCTGCCAATCATATCCTGCACGTGTACGCAAAACCCTACTCCCCATTGAGCTGCCGCTTCATGCTTGGCCCTGCCACCTCCCACCTGCACACACACACACTGCAATGTCCCCACAATTCTAACCCCTCCTCCCTAGAAGCCTGGCTGCTGGACCCCGGTTCCGCGCATCCCACCCCCCAGCCCACCCTTCCCGCTGACACGCTGCTGTACATTTCTGCCCTCCCCCTCCCCCCCCCATCCCCCTCCCTATTACAACCCAAAGCCTTGCCCGTCTCCACACCCCCTCCACCCCCATCCCCCATTCGTGCAGACACGCTGCTTGACCCCTCTGGCCTGGAGCGGGTGGGCAACTACCGCACCCTTGACAGGTTCACGGTGCAGGGGGACGTCATCATCAAGCCATGCCCAGCAACATGCGCATCAGGATGTAAGGCTGCACACGGTTGGGCTTGCCAAATGGGATGTGTGAACCCTAGACGGTGGGACGTGCGCCTGCTGCCTCGGGCCAATGGTTTAGGATCAAGGGCTGTGGGCCTGCACACTGGGCCACATGGAGTAGGGTTGGCCAAGGGGGTACAGGTCTGGGTACCTTGAACCGTAACCCCTAAACGTGAGAATCGGCACCTGCATTTTTTGCACGGGTCCCCCATATGGCGTCATTGGTGTGTGGATCATGCAGAGCATGCTGGTGGCAATGCTGTCTTCATTTTCTGCCTCACTTCAAGATATTAGAGATAACAATACCACCGCAGGTGCTGCCAGCAAGCCAGTGTACCCTATCATGCGCCCACCCCCATGGTGGGGCACGCGCACCGGCAGACCAGCCTCCACCACCACCGCCACCACCAACGCCACCTGGCCAAGCTTCCAGGGGCTGAAAGTGCTCAACCTTGGCCAGCACCCCTACTTAATTGGCGAATTCCCCGTGGCTTGGGCGTTAAGCAGCAGCTTCCCGTCGCTGATAGAAATGTGTGTGGGTAAAACATTAGCATGGTGTATTGTGGTGCTCATGGCTGTATTACAAGGGTGGGATGTTGTTCATGTGGTGTTGAATCTGTACTGTTCAGTGACACCACCAGCATCACCCCTGACTGCAGAGACCCTAAACCCTAGACAAGATTACCACCCTGGAACCCTCAACCCTGGAATTCTTACCCTGCAGGGATCTGACCACCAGCATCACTCCTGGCTGCTGGTACAACGCCACCCTGCACTACCCACAGCCCACCTGGCCCGCAATGGGATTCTTTGGAATAGGGCCATCCCCGGTCATGGACATCCCCGCAGAGCAGTGTGGTGAGTGGGCTGGGTGAAAGTTTGAAGCATATGCACGGATGTAACAGCGGTTTGCAGCCAACGCTGAAACCTTTACAAGTGACCTGTGCTCGCAGTGACCTTGCATGGACTCGGCCACTCGATATAACACAGGCTGTACACAATGCTGGAATGCCATCTGCAGGGGTGCATTTTGGTTACATGACATTTTCAAACATTGTTCTATAGATCATATAAAAGTATATGAAGTAGTACATAAGTTATGTGAAGTTACATGGTCCATTTGACAACTAAAACTACGCCATGCGCAGGCATTGTCTCCTCTGTTGACCTTGGATTCCCAGTCACCCTGGCTGGCTGGGCGGCCACCCGCAACACCACAGTGGTGTGCACCCAGCCATACGCAATAGTCAACTGGCAGGTCACACTGGCATCATGCACACCGCCCTACAACACCTTCTACCAGGTGGTTGCGATACGTGCCACGTGCGCAAACGGGGGGGAGATTGCGTGGGACCCAGGCTTCCAGGGCTGCGCCAATACGGTACGAGTCATTAATCCCAGTTGAACCCTAATTCATGATCCTTAAACACTTGACAGCAACTTGGCTGCGCCAATGGGGTACAAAACCCCATCCAAACCCAAAACCCAAAACCCCGTTGGGCGGCAGCTGTGTTGGTGCAGGCTGGGCATGTCGATGTGTGTGAGCATGCCAACTAAACCCTAAGACCATAAGGTGTGTAATCCATAGATGCAGCAGCACCCTCAACCTGGTAAACCTAAGGGAATCAAGGGTCCAGGGTTTTGGGTGTGCACAATCCTCCACGTGGTGCACATTGCCCTCCAACCCTCCACTCCTCGCGCTCCCCAGGTGTCCCAGTTCGTGAGTGTTGGTGGCGACAGCGACAGCAGGCTCAGCGCCACGCTGTACCGGCTCACACAGTCAGACGTCATGGCGCAGATAGGCTTCCCAGCGCTGCCCGGGCGTGACTTCACACGCAACATCAGGTAGGAGGCTGGGGTTCAGGGCTTGAAATTCAATCCTGTCATTGGGGGTGGTACATGTGTCTCTAACCCTTTTCCATACATCCCATGTCAACGATGCAACATCTGGTGCGAGGTTGGGGGTTGATTGCTTGATTCTAGGCATTGTGGGTGGTGCTTGTGTCTGTAACCCTGTCCATACACCCCTGCTTACAATGCATCCCCCACTCTCATCTCAGGACTGCTGCGTGCCCCGCTGGAACCCTAGCGGTAGGGTTTGGTGTGGCGCCTGCGCTGGGCACTGGGGTGGTTGGCGCCCAGCTGCTGTCTATCAAGTGCGCGGCAGCTACCACGGCAGGCAAGGAAACCCTACCAAAACCCTACCACCTGTGACTGGGTCGTGCTCAGAGGGTATATGCTGTTTTGATGGGGATTGCTGCACACAACTGCAGCAATTTTCCTCCTCTTTAATGTTTTTATTTAAAGTATCACTTTGTTTGTCATTTCGAATGTTTTGTATGTGAAGCATCTGTTTACTGCAGCCCATTTGCTGCATGGCAACACTCCCCATGTGCCGTGCTTTTGAGCCTGCGTGTGCCCCCCCGCCCATGCAGGTTTCCTGCGCCCACCTCCCCCGCCAGTGCCACCAGACACCCCCATGCCCCCACCACCCGCCGCACCACCACCTCCAGAGCCAGCGCTCCCCTTCGTATGGAGTGCGTGCACTACCTACTCCTGGCTACCCACACTGCAGTGCACCACGCAACCCTAAACCCTAAACACTGCACCCTGCAACCCGAAACCCCACGCACTGCACCCTTAACCCCAAGCCATCACTGCACCCTGCAACCCTTCAATCTTGTGATTGAGTGCATAGATCCTGCCTGCTCCAAATTGCCCCCTCTCGCCTACCTCGCCTAGTCCCCCATGGTCCCCCCTCCCCCCCTCCCCCCCTCCCCCTTCACCCCCTTGTCCTTCCACACCCAGTCCCCGCAGTACCCTTGGCTTTCTACGCCTGTGCTGACTGCCACACACACGTGCCACAACCTCTACTAGTATCAGTATCACTACTTTGCCCCCTCCACTCCCCCACCCTTCCCCACTTGCCCTGTGACCTGCTTCCCCACCTCAATCACCCACACTCACCCACGCACCTTGTGCCTCATCCCCACTCCCATTCCCACTTCACCGTTCTCCACCCACAGTCCCTGCAGTACCCCTCGCCTACTACGCCTGCCCCGACTGCCCAGCCACCGAGCTCCAAACCGTCACCTGCTTTGATGGCCTGGTCATGTCAGCGCTGCTCATTTCGGCATCAGCAAGTTCCAATTATGGGTTCCCGTACCAGGAGGCCACACCCTCTGTTAGGGTCGGCAACCTGGGTGTGCAGTGCGATGACCCCAATGGCTTTGGGAGCTCAAGGCAGGCGCTGATGCCTGCAGTGGGTAGGTGGCGGGTGGTGGGTGTGATGGATGATTGGGTGTGGGGGGGGAAATGTGGTTGGTGGTGGGGAGGTGGGGTGTGGGGGCAATGTGGGGAGGTTGTGTAGGGTGTGGGGGAATCTATGCGTAGGCAACCTGGGCGTGCAATATGACGACCCCAATGGCTTTGGGAGCTCGAGGGAGGCGCTGGTGCCTGCAGTGGGTAGGTGGCTGGATGGGGTCAGGTGCGGGAGGGAGTGTGGTGGATGATGGTGGTCACATGGGTGGGCATGTTTGCCTTGTGCATTGCACCCTGCAAAGCAGTGTCAAATGAGTTGCACCAAAGCGCCCACCCGCCACAAAACCACAGGGTCCTATTTCTACCGTTGCACCAAAGCATCCACCAGCCACAAAAACTACAGGGCGCTAGTTCTGCAATGAACAATACAACACTGCGTGGCACCCTGCAACCTCCTCCCCTCCTCACCCCTTCACCACCCCACACCCCGCGCACCGCAGACTCCTCTGGCCAGCCAGACCCCTTCGACTCGAATGCCCTCGATGTGCGGCCCCCGCCAGGCCAGATGTTCTTCAACACATTCACATACCTGCGCTCATCCCCATACCCCGGATTGGAGGGATTCATGGGGGCCTACACGCATCCCGGGGAGCAGCTGACCACCTTCAAGTGTCCCGAAGGGATGTGGGGTACCGGCGTGCGCGCCAGGGGGGTGGATTACCATGGGAACAATATAATGGACAGCTTCCAGGTCCAGTGCACGATGCAGGGGGAATGTGAGTGCCGAGGGGGGGTGGGCGGGATGGTGTGGGGGGCGGAGGGAAGGGTAGGGCTGGATGTGCATGGGTGGCCAAGTGTAGGCAAGGCCATGGGATTTGTTGCCTGTCTGACTCCTTCAGAAGGTGTTGTCAGCATCTGTATCAGCAACTACTATTTGGTGGCGTACCCACACCCCCATCAACGCACAGATGCCACCATTTCCGGTTGCCAGCAGAATTGACCATTTTCGCCCCTGCCCCTTGGTGACTCCCCTCCCCTTGTGTCCCCCAGTCTTCTCCCCATGTACCTACGGCTACACATGGTATCCTGAGGAAGAGGCATGCCATCCGGAGGACTATGAAGCAGGTGAGACACACGCCCACACTACACCACATCAGTTTCATGGTCTGCGTATATGTCCTGCACCTAGGCATTCCTGTCACCTTATATGACCTGCACGCCTGGTTCTGCATCCCTGGGGAGCAATGCATGGTTCCCTCAGTTTTGACCCCACATCACCACCACCACCACCCGGCCCTCCTCCCCACTGCCACGCAGCCCCGCCACAGCCACCCTCGCCCATGCCCCCACCAGCCCCCCCCCTCCCGCCTGTCCCGCCCCCCTCTCCCGTCCCCCCGCCCGCGCCCCCTCGCCCACCCCCCGCGCCCCCACTTGGCTGCACCGACATGGATCCCGGCACCGAATTTTCCCCCTTGGCAGACTTCAAGGTGTGGCCGCTGGAGTGGGATGCCAGCGCCTTTGACTGCTGCAGGTGGGGACAGGAAGACAAATTAATTTAAAAATATGCCTGGTTCTGTAATGCCAGGCCCTGTACCCCTGGGGTCTTGTACCTGCACCCCCTGTCAGTAACTCCATGCGGCCAAGGGTAATAAGATAATAAAAGTACTACATTGGTTTTGCTCTGTATGCACCCACATGGGTGTCCATGTACTGCAGCTGTGCGCCGCAGATTGGCATGCGGACTAGTGGCACAATGTGCACCCACTGGCAAAGGGGGGGTGGTGGCAACAGGACGTGTATCTACCAATTTGTCATTGCGTCTGCACAAGCGTGCGCTGTGTCCTGGCAACCATCGTTGTTCCGCACCTATGGACTCATCCGTCCCCTCCCTTCCCGCAGGCTGTGTGGCACCACCCCTGGCTGCCGCAACTGGATGTTCCTTGGATCCGATGACGACCTCAACCCTGCGCAGTGCATCTCGCTGCATGGGGCGGACCCTGGTGCCAAGGTGGCATCAGGCAATGGGCTGAGCGTGACTGGGTCCATCACAGGTGGGGACATATGGGACACATCCTGTGGCATGACACCTGGCGGGCAGGGGTGCAGGGGCGCACAGCCAGGGGAGGGATCCACTCCATGTGGCTGGATTTAGGGCTTACAAATCCTAATGAAGTTAATTAAGAATTTTGCTGGCAATGCCCTTCCCATGCAGCATACCAGTGTATCCCCGCATCACCACCATCAAACACCTAGTCCACCCCCACCACACCCAGTGTATCCCCGCATCACCATAATCAAACATCCAGTTCATCTCACCACAGTAACCCATCCCCAGCACACCCAAATTATTCCTGTCCGCGCTGCCTACACAGGTGGCATTGCGGCCTCCCCCCCTCCATCGCCCCACCCCCCACCCCCCAGCCCCCCTCCGTCTCCCCCCCCCAAACCCCCCAAGCCCCCTGCGCCTCCCCCAGGTACCATCCACATGCCACCTACTTTGCCAGCCACACAACCACCCTGCACCAAGCTTGGCTGCGTTTCTTTGTCTCTCCATCCAAACCACTGATTCGTCGTTATGCAGGCATCTCAGCACATGCATGTGGGCACCTCTTTGTACCCAGCTTTGTTTGCATTAACAATATGACCCATTCTGGAACCGCGTCCGAATTGGTAGTTGTGTCCCCCTTTGCGTGTGCAGCACAGGCATTCATGGAAAGTAGTACATAATTATACACCCAAGCGTGTGTGCACCCTGTTGAACCGCAGGAACAATACGACTAAATTACCCATATTGCAGTAAAAATGCAACTAATTTCCCCACATTTGCAGGCCCCATTCTCTACACCTGGGGCACCAGCTGGGGGGACTATGTGTTGGGGGGCCAGGACGAAAACGGTGCCCCGCTGTACATTTGCAGCACAGGCAACTTCCCCATGCCGGGCAACTACCTCCTGCTTCAGGGCACGTGCACCGCTGGCCTGAATGGGGGGACCATTTACGCCCCTTGGCTCCCCACCCTGTTCCTGGCATCTGCCAACACCCCCCGCTGGACCACCATTAAGCCCCTTGTGACAGTGGACGGGGTGTCTGTGGGGTCAGATGGGGAGTTGGTGGCGGTGTGCCGGGGCGCGTACCAGGGGGGGGTGTACCCTGGGTGGACGGACGGGGAGGCGTGTCACATTGCGTGGAAAGGGAGCGAGGTTGTGTTGGCGGAGTTTCAGTGGCTGAGCTTGCCAGGTAGGTGGTGGGAAGTTCTCGCATTTTCCCGATATTCTGGTATCCTGGATTTTATTCAGGTTACTCTTTAAATTCAAATAATACAATCTAGGCAATAATTTATCGATCTATCAAAATAATGAGATGATCTATTTAAATGTATACAAGTACAAGTATAAAACAGGTTTTCCACTCAAATGTATTGTGACCAGAGCAGCCCATGTGGCCTGAATGACTCAATATCTGCATGGCTTTGCCCATGGCCTTGCAAGGCCGTGCACATGCTGTGTGTTGCTAGTGCGGCGCACACTGTGGCTGAGCCAGTATAGGGTCATCTATTAAGCTCTCATGCACATACTAAGGGAATAGGAATGTGTTAATATGTGTTCATTCATCGATTTGTTTCTGTTAGCAAGACCTGACAGCTGCTGTGTGGTTGTGGTGCAGCAAACGCAACCGCCTCCGGACCAGTCCTGCAGTACGGTGAGTGATAATGCACCGCAGGCCATGCCCTAGCTATACCCTGAATCTCTCTGGCCATTGCATACACAGTCACACCAGCGGATGTGCATGAAAGCGAGGCGATAAAACGCCCCCACATGCCAATTATCAGTGTGAATGAATGGGTGCGCATCACATTGTGCCTTGCGCTGCCCCTCGCCGCCCATGCATGCCCCACCATTAAACGGCCCAATGCATGGACTCGTAGTGTGGCTCTGCGTCATGCCCCCCAAGCCATGCACCGTGGTGTGCCCCACCTCTGCACCCCAGCAGTGGTGGTGTTAAGAATACAAGCCAGGAGATTCCTGGTTGACAGTACTTACGTCTCTGCTTGTACCCTCACTGCATGCAATCACAGTTGGATTGGAAAAAGCCACAATCAGCAACATGAGTAATGAAGCGACGCCATCCCCACACTTCTTTTGTTAGATTGCTTCTTCAAGCGCCATGTCACCCTCCCCGCTTTTTTGGCACATGTCTATTCAATCCCCCTGGCATTCTCCCCTTTGTCCCCGCCGCCAAAGCCTCACCCGCGTCCCCCCGCCCCCACAGTCCCCACAACCCCCATCGGCGGCTGCGACAGCTGTGCCGGCAGCCAGGTGCTCGCCCGCACATGCCCAGGCAGCGCCCTGGTGGTGCAGTGGACGGTGTGGGGCACTGCGAGCGGCACACCCTCATCCGAGCCCTTTGTTGGCAAGGTTGGCTTCAATTGCAGCGATGGCACGGTGCTCAGCTTCCCCATCCAGGATGACAACAGCTGGTTGCTGGACTCGTGGTACCCGCCCACGCAGGTACTGTCTGCATGTTGTCAATCCATTATGCAACTATCATGACGGGAATCAAAGTTGGCAGAAAAGATGAGTCACTACGACAAAGGAATACATTATATCGGATTCCTAGAATCATCACAATGTGATACAGTATCTAATGCACGTGCGAGTGTCACAAAAGCACAGTGCTCACTTGGCACAGTGTCACTAATAAGCACAGCATAGGCATCACAACAACAAAGTTGACTACATAATAACTACAGTAGTAACTCCAATCCAAAGCAACAGCTTACCTGCCTGCCCTACTACCTACCATCATGTAGTCAACAGCATTTGCATGTTGACAACATCCTAGATCATTGTACATCAGGTATACGTATAGTGATCGTTATAACTACCTGACTCCCGATCCCTTGCCCCGCAGTTCACCCCCCCTGGCAAGCTGCGCGTGTTTGCGCAATTCACGGCACAGGCAGCGGACAACCCCTACTTCATGGATGCATTCATGGGGTTCAGAACCCCCGTCCCCACCAACCTAACCACTTTCTCGTGCCCAAGGGGAGCGTTTGTTAAGGGTGCGCGGGCAAGGAGCATGGACAACATTAATGGGGGAGCACGGGTGGGGGCCTTCCAGGTCGCATGCGAGCAACAGGGCACAGGTAAGGGTTTAGGGTTTCTGTCAGGGTTTTGTCAGGTTTGGTTGTGCGGGATGCGTAAGGGTTGTTTAGGGCAATGAGGGTCGCCACAAGGGTTCCTGAAAGGGTTTTGTTTGTAGATCATCGATTTGGATTATGTGGCGCAATGGTGGTGCTGGCTGCATGGAGCGTGATTGGCAGGGGTGGGCGTGATACGTATATTGACAGCGAATAGTAATGAGGACCACTATCATAACATCAGCAGGGCATGCAGAGGGGATCATGCACCCAGATCCAACGATAAACCGCACCAACCCACCCTGTGCGTGTGCAGCTTTCAACCCATGTGTGGCGGGTTTCACGGTGCGCTACGCAAGCAACGGAGTGCCCACATGCACACCGCCATCATCGCCACCGCCGCAAAAACGCCCCCCTCCCAAGGCGTCCTTGCCACCACCACAACTCAAGTCTCCATCTGGCAAGCCACCACCACGAAAAGCGTCACCACAGCCAACCCCTCCACCTAGACCGCCACCACGCAAGCCACCACCATCACCCAGGCCCCCGTCGCCACGCCCACCACCAAAGCTTGCATCCCCTCCACCAAAACTTTCATTCCCACCACCAAAACATGCACTCCCACCGCCACGCAAGCCACCACCACCGCACCCACAGCTGTCGCCGCGCCCTCCACCTCCACGCCCTTCGCCCCCGCCAGCACGCAAGCCACCACCGCCACGTCGTGCACCCCCCCGTCGCTCACCACCACCACCACGCCCACCCCCACCTCGTCCATTATCACCACCACCATCACCGCAACGCCGGCCACCGCCATCACCACGCCGTCCACCATCCCCGCACCCACCACCACCCCCGCATCCACCGCGGTCGCCCCGCCCGCCCCCCCGCCGCCGCCCGCCACCGCGATCATGATCTTCATAACCACTGCCCATGGGACCCCGGGGCTGCCCGGGGACGCCAGGAACATATCAATGTACAAATGCCACTGGCAATTTGTTGAATAAATTGTGTTATTATTGTTGTCATTCTTCTCATTGACAATTTTTGTTTCTTAGACTTAGTCTAATGATTTTGGTGATACAGTCTTGAACGATTGTTGAAGTTGATAAATAATATATATTCGAACCAACTTGTTGAGTGCATTGTTGAGTGTTTGAGATCCCCTTTATTTCTGGTTCATACCCATACTATGATAGTGACACTGTGCCTCGTCAACTCCTCGGAGGAAATTCCATTCAATGAGGGGCGTCCTGTTTATATTTATTTCTTTGAAGAAAGAATACGATTGCCAATGGGCCATTAAATCAAATTTTGCCACTCCAGCTGGCAGATAAGCAGTAGTTAGATTGTAGTTCACACTGTGGCACTGGCCCAACAATACCATATTGAATCCAGATTGGTAGATATAGACTGAGCTCACCAGTGGCATATTGATAATATGTGTTTTATTACCGCCATCATTATGACAGCTGCTGAGCGCTATATAGGGGAATTGTCGGGGCATTCACATATGGAACTGTCCATCATAAGTGTAATACTATCATACTTCGCGAAAGTAATTGAATATGGGCCATTGCACTGCAGTGGCGCTCAACCGTTGAATAGAATAGTGACTATCCCATCATGGATAATGATTACTGCCACTTCGCGTGGGTTCCCCCTTGCATGAAACCAAGCCCAGCCAAACCCCGCCATGACCGGCCAGCAGTAACAAGAAATGGTAAGGAGCATTATTAATGACGTTGCCAAATGAAATTTCATTTCGTTGACGCCCCACGACACTACACGACACTACACGCATGGCAGTCCGGGTCAATACAAGTGCAGTATACGAGCAGTGAACTGTACTGCACAAAACGTTTGCATGCATCCTGGGCAGCACAATTAATGGCCCAATTTATGGAGCCAATCATTGCCAGCCTAGTGCCAATGATTGGCAATGGTGCATGGGTGGCAGTGATTGTCATGATGCACCACAACCATACGGCAATATTATATGCCAATTGCAATATATACCATACGGCTGCTGCCTGTTATAGGCTGTCAGTTACTGCAGAATAGTACAGTAATACCTCGCGGCGGCTGCCCGATGCCCCAAGGGCGCATGTGTCAAAATGAACCGAGACCTCCCTTTCCCGCCACCCCCCACCCCACCCACCCCGTGGATGGCCCAACACCAGTCTGGCTGCAATTGCCGGCTTCATGGTTTGCCCTCCCCCCCTGGCCGTCCCTCCTCCTCCCACTGCTTCTGGAGCTGATCCCGGAAGGCAATGGTGGCGTTGCGCCGCTGGTACTCCCGGCCTAGCTTCCAGCGCTGGATGGCGGCGGCAACCACCTGCGCCAAAAAATGAAGTAGTATGAAGGCAAAAAAGGGAGAATGCATTTACAGCTAGAACTGTAACTGGACAATTGACAGTATAAAGTAGACTTGTGCCGTTGTATGTGTAAACCTCGAATTTTTTGTACTCGTTATAAAGTATACTGAGAATGAAACAGAACAACCCAAACACACACACCAGTAGCCAGCAATGTTGGAAAATGACAGAGAACTAGAAACTGCAAGATCCTAGTAGGCAGGAAAACATGTGTCCCCCACTCTATCTAGGCTAGAGCTTTCCATCCCCTCCCTCCGGCACCTTGTCCAGCCCCAGTATCCGCTCAAATGTGAGCGCCAATAGTATGATGAGGAGTAGGGAGCTGCCTACAATGGCCGCAGGATCGATGTACAGCCCGGACAGGTCCAGTGGAGCAGCCGGGGCTTCGGTGAGGGGCGTCCCACTGGGGAGGGCGTCAGGCTGGGCCAGGCGAGACAGTGCGCCTAGGTTGCTGCACACGGAGGGGGGGGGGTGGGATCAATCACTGTGTTGTAAGGGTGTGTGTGCACATGCAGCGCTTTAATTCATATCCAGGAAACCACTTGGGGTGGGCTAGCAATGATGGCGGATGAGTGGCGGGGGGTGAGGTGCACACCAAATTCAGGGGTGGTTTTGTCTGGCTCAGCAGGTTACCGATGAGCGTGTTGACACCACAGCATGTTGACACCACAGCATGCAATGTACCTGGGACTCTCTAAGACCTCCCCAGCTGCAGCCACCACCCTCCATCCATTGCAGCGCCTGCTACGCTGCCCAGGCGCCACCTGGCACTGCCCCCATGTTGACCCACCGCGATGTGACCCATGGCAGTGTTGCTGGGGGGGGACCACCTGCGGAGGCAAATGTCACCAGGCCTTGCATCGGATTGTTAGCAGAAGAATAAGAATAATCCCACCACCAAGTGTCCCCAATAACCAAGAGGGCCCTGACGCGGCCTAGACGAGCCTTGTCTGACAAGTGCTGTGGGATGTGCGTGGCCGGGTGACCATGATGTTGAGACTTCAAGAGCTCATACGTGGCATGGATTGCCAAGGAAAGAGCTGGGTGGGGCATAGGTGGACGGTTAAGCAGCTGCACTGTTGGGTTGCAAGTACCACATGCGTTGTATATGCATGCATATGCCCATGCCTAGTTGCTGCAGCAGGGGACACTAGAGCACGCACGGGCGTCCGGAAGCACGAGATTACGCACAAGTTCCAGGTCAAAACGCCTGTTAGAGTAAGCACGAAATTACGCAACGCGCTACACTCGCGCCCCTTGCCCAAAACGCACCTGTGTGGTAGTAGGCAAGTGGTGGGTGTAGAGGCGAGGCAACGTAGCCATAGCCATCCCACCGTTTAGGCCGCCTATTTTACCAGAGCGGCGTCCTGATGCAAGTGTGTTGGCGGGTTGGGTGATCTCCGAGTCAGATGTGCTGTTCACTTGAAACTACACATGCATGCATGCACATGCACATGTGCGTTTGCAGTTGTGACTGGCCAAACGGTGGGGCGGGGGAACGTTCAAGCACGACTTCAGCCGGAGACTTTGGCGCGGGCTTCAACCAACGGCTGGTTATGCAGTTATCGAAGCCTCACAGCCTGTTTTCCTAGTGAAAGGTTGACTTCAAAACACCAGTCCACGCTGCCACCTCTCAGCCACACAAGCATGCGTAGCCAGTTCCAGGTCATTCTACCACCCCAATAGGCAGCAAAAATGAAATAGTGCTGTATACTTTGAATAACAACTACCTCAGCACGGCGCAAGACGCAACATCTCCCAGCGCAGTATATACACGCACTCGGTTCCACCTTTTCGCCAGCCAACTTGCAACTAGCCGACTTGTAACCCACCTACCCTTGCCTGTGTTGCACTCCTTGCTGTGCTTTACCGGCTGGTATTTGGTAACCCTTCTTGCAACCGAAGCTGCGCAAGCACCAGCAAAGCGTGGCAGGAAGCGTGGTGTGCACACCTGGGCGGCTGGACCCCTTGCCAGTGACACTCAGCGGGTGGGTCAGGCCTAGCAGCCGTAGTTGTGTACAGCAGACGATGGCAGGGTTTCATTTCAAACTGCACGCGCCTGTGTCGTTGCCGTTTTGGCGCTGTGTGGTGTGTGTTTGGTGTGGGTGTGAAGGTCAGTGGTGGCAGCCCCCCTCGCCAACAGCAGACCAACTGTGCACAAAAACCACCTTATGCATTGATGAAGCTTTATCGATAGGGTTGGTAAATGTGGTTCTCACTTCCAGTACCGTTGAGCAGGATGGTGGGACCTGGGTGCGTATGCATGCATGTGCACAGTGCAAGATGGAGCAGTGGTCGGGTTGAGATATGACATGACTATTAAGCTAGTGTATATATAATTGCCCTTTATATGAAAAGTTATATAAATTAAATGGCTATACGTGAATAACCTGGCTCGCCGTGGCACAATCGTCATCCGTCAATCGTGCAGGAATCGTCTGTTGCGAGGGTGCTGTGAGGTCAAACCTCCACCAGTTGTCATCAAAGAGTATCGCCTCTGCGTGGCTCCAGCTCTGAAGACACCTTCGACACCGATCGAAGGAGAGTCAGCAATCGCTAGGAGCTTACAGTTGGGCAACGTTGTGATGGGCATGTAACAACAGCACACAGGGGAGATGATGGAGGGTTTTGGGGGCAGCAGCAAACCCTTTGCCAACCCTAGCCAGGCGCCAGGACAGCTTTCCAGACCAGGGTGGCACACCAGGCATGCCTCACACGTCAGGTCATGTCGCCCACCCCTCACCCTAGCAAGGGTTGCACGCGGGGGGAGTTTTGGCAAAAGCAAAGGGGATGCAGAGGAAAGCTGGCAAGGGGGGGTGCTGCAAAATTCAAAGCAGGGAAGATCACCCGCTGCTAGCCGGAGCCCTGCACAGCCCAAACCCCCTGCCACAACCCCACCAAGGGGTACTAACATCACCTCCAATGGTAGCCGACTGGGGAGGGGAACCAGCAACAACACCGTTACTGGTGGGCAAGCGGGGAGGGAAGACCCGCAAGCATGGCGGGGGCGGTACCAGGAGCAGCAGGTGATTCCTCATCCAACTGCGCTTACGTGCAAGTTCAATGTTTGTTTAAAAACTGTGAAAAAAAAGGAAAGAAAACCAACCCTCGCTCAGTTTTATTTGTTTTGCCACTAGTATTCCAGAAGTTGTGTTTAAAGCAGCCAGATCGGCTGCCAGCTTTGCAGATACCACTCCAAGTGTTTGCCATTATCATTTATGTATATACGAGCAGAATTACTTTTCTTTATCATCAGGGGTACAGTGGAGAAAATGCGGCACCGTGGTGTTTTGCCGTCAATTTTACAATAACAATTTCCTTTCATCACTGCCCATCAGGGGTATTACGATGATGAAGATGAGGACGATAGGGAGGAGCAGGAAGGCAGGCAGCAGAGTAATCGGCAGCCACGAGGCAGGCGCGGGGTTGCGCCCATGGCATCTGTGGTTGCGCAGCTTCAAGGGGGGGATTCAGACGATCAGGGTGCACGCTTTGGCCAGGAGTTTGACATGGCTGTGAGGAGCCTGCAGGTGGGTGGACCCTAGCTAAGGGTTTTGCAAAGTGGGACAAACGGCTGTGAGCCTAAGGATTTTAGGAGCTGAATGCTCTAGCTAAGATTCTTGACTGGTTTTTAGGAGTCGGAGGGGATGGGAATGGACTGAGCCAAGGATTTCAGTGACACTGCCACAGTAGTATCCGCCTGACCAGTGCCGCAAGTGTCCAAGCCATGCAAACACACCCTCCCTCGCCATGCCACTCCACCACGGAGCCTGCCTGCGCAGTGCGTGGATGCCTCAAGTGTATACACCATCACCATCACCACCCCCCACCCCCTCAGGCCCGTCTGAGCAGTGCCGTGAATGCCGAGCTTGAGGAGGAAAAACATGCGCTGCAGAGGCTGTACACAAGGTGACAACCCTACCAAAACCCTGAAATCACCCTGGCAGTACCCTAGCAGTACCCTAAGTAAGGAAGAGGGACAGGCGCTGCAGAGGCTGTACACCAGGTGACAACCCAAGCACTACCCTCACATTACCCTAACTATACCCTAGCAATAATCTAAGTAAGGAGGAAAGACAGGAGGTGCAGGGCTGTATACAAGGTGGAAACCCAAGCGGTACCCTAAAATCACCCTAGCAGTATCGGCTGCATGAGGAGGTTTCAGCAAACCCTTGACCTTTAGCAAACCCATAGGCGTATAGTACACCAAAGAGTATGTCATCGCTTCATCCCCGCGAGAGCTCCCATCCCGGCTGCGCAATGAGGTTCTACACACCCTTCGAGATTTTACCCTTTCATTTCTTTCTTTTTCGCCCTTTGCAAATATCAATCCCTGCAGGAGCTCCCTGTCCCGGCTGCGCGAGGAGGGTGTAGTGCTGACTGACCTGTCTGGGGCACCAGGGGGGGAGCTGTATGGCGACCAGGTGTGGGTGTTCTCGCCGACGCCACGTGGCGGCGCCTCACGCACCCGCGCAGAGCTGCCCTTCCACCGGTTCTCGCAGGTGGGGGGCATGCAGGGCTTGCATATATAGTGATCTATTGACGCTGAAATTAATATCAATATTAATATTATTATTTATTAATTGTTTAAGGTGATTGGTCACAACATCGTGAAGGGGCCTGCCTAACAAAGCACCTATAGCGCTTATCTATAGGCTGGTGCATTTTGCTATTTATTGATTGATGGAATGTCATACTCAGGTGATCGTTGATAACATGACATGCTCAAAGGGGGACAATAAATGTATGTAAGGTGCGGGCGTGGTTTCCAGTGCCTGCCCACTGTTCCCACTTGGCGTCACATGCACCCGCACCTGTCACTCCCAGAGGGATACAGCTGATCGACCCCCAGAAACAAACCGGTACAAGTGGAAGACATAATGACTGTACCTAGTGTCAGAAAAATGGATTCTGAAGAAAAACACCGGTGTTCCCAGGGGGATACCGTGCTGCTGAGCTGGATCGATGACAGGGGTAAAGTGCACCGTCAGCTCAAGGGGGGAACACCAGGGGGGGATGACGGGGAGTACCGCGGCATCGAGGGCACCCTGCTGGATGTGAAGCGGGGGGGGCTGAGGGTGGTGGTGGACAGGCGCACGTCAGACTGGCTCACGGACTCGGGGCTGGGTAAGGGTGTGGCAGTGGTGGGGATGGGGTGTGGGGGTTTGTGGCGGGGTTATTTTAAATCACACCAAGCAAAGCAGTTGGCAGACCGTGGGCAATATTATATCAATAGAAAAGTCATTGGTTGCTGCAGCTAAATACCTCTGGGTAGTGCCTACACCAACAATCTGACTAGAAATTACTTCCTGGCCCTCTCCATCCCCATGCACCGCCTGCAACTAATTACTTCCAACCTGCAAATATCCTCAATTATAATGGACTTAATACCACATCAATCAATCGAAGACTATAACAATCTGACTATAATTTGATTGAAGGTTTGCCTGCATTCAACGTCATTTCATGGTTTTTGTTTATTAGTTCACCCCTCCCTTCTTCCGCCTTGCAGTGCATGGGTGGCGCCTGGACCGCTTGCTTCAGGACACCACCGCCAGGCGCCAGCTCACAGCGCTGCAGCGGCTGGGGTCGTTCGAGTCCAAGGCCCGGGGGGAAATCGCTGTGCGCGCCATCGTGCTGGGGGCACCTGGTGCGGAGGCAATGGCAAAGGAGCCGCCGCTGTGGGTCAGGTGGGGAAGCAAAACCCTGCAATGGTCTACAGATGTGGTGGTCGGTTGTAAGATGGATCCCCTTCTTGCTGCTACTGGCAGCGCATCCATTGCTCCTCATCCCTCCACACCTTGCTCCACATTTACACTCCAGACTCATGCTACACACAAACACACAGACACACACAAAATAAGGAAAAAATCGTGTGATTGCATATACACTGAACTGCTGTTACACTTCTTCTCTGGTACTTCTAAAATGCCTCTCACCTTCACACCCACCCCCACAGGCAGCGCACCTGGCGCGAGGATGCTGGCGCCCACCTGGCGGCCCTCACCGACCTCAACCTCAGCCAGAGAAGCGCAATCGCACAGGCAATGCTGCGCACATTCACCCTGTGGCAGGTGAGGCGGGGTGTAAGTGGGGGGATTGAGTGACTTTGTGGCCAGATCGCATTACGCATTACCGGTTGGCGCCAAGTGGACACAGACCTACATATGCCCATTGCACACGAGTTTCAATAATAATAACAATAATAACAATAGTTCAATCATAGCAATGATTCAATGGAACGCCACACCACACCGCACCGCACCCATCCCGTCCCCTTTCCACAAAATCCCAGGGCCCCCCCGGCACCGGCAAGACCCGCACCATGCTTGCGCTGCTGCGCGTGCTGTGCTCGGTGGCCGAGGCGCCACACCGCTGGAAGCAGATGGGTCCGCTGCTGGCGGTGGGGGGGACCAACGCCGCGGTGGATAACCTAGTGGAGGGTTTGCTGGCCAGGGGGATCAACGTGGTGCGCATTGGACAACCGGCAAAGGTGGGTGGAAGTAGGACCAGACAACACCTTATTCACTCTATTTCAACGTGGACATGATCAAGCTCCACAATATATCTAATTTGCAGGGTGCTGTAATGATAGTGAATAAGCTCCTGTTGCAGCAAGTTCATGGAATCATGGTCGCTTGGTCCACAGTCTTGCATCCACGAGACATCTTTATGTTTATACGGCGTTGGCTGGCATTTACTGTCACCATTGCAGACCATAAGAGTTGTAGATTGGCATTCTCCCCCCTTCACCTGCATGGCCACCCTCACTGCAGTGCTCCTGTTACCCCAACCCACCTTTTGACCCCTGCATACCCACTCCCTCTCCCCTCCTCAGGTCCGCCCCAGCCTGCGCCACGCCACCCTAGAGGCCAAGGCGGAGGCAACACCACAGGGCATGCAGGTGGGTGGTGGGGGGCGGTGGGGGGCTGCCTTCCTGTTCACATCCATACCGTTGTCACTAAACAAGGGAATGGTACTTCTTGTACTGCATGTGGTGGCAATAATTGACCACTCACACTGTGGGCCCCTCAGCCTGCCGCCATTGCGAGAGGGTGTGGATTTCCCATTGTCTTGCCAGGTTGTTGATAGTATCTTCAAGACAAATGAATTTTCCAAAAATGCGCTTTCCAGGCTGTGTCCCTGCGTGAGAGCGCGCGCAAGCTGAAGGAGCGCGCCACTGGCAGGGGGGGCAAGGGGGATTACATGAGCGGGGAGGAGGCGGAGGAGCTGCGGAGGAGGGGGGATATGGCGTGGGCGCGGGCGCAGGCCATGCTCAAGGGGGCGGCGCAGGACGTGCTGAGCAACTGCCAGGTGAGAGGAAGCAAATGCAACGATCAGGTGTTTTGATTATTATTCCAATGATTTTGTATTATTCTATTATTGTTTGCCTTTATATTTAATGGGGCGGCGCAGGCGGTGGTGGCCAACTGCCTACTCAAATGGCCAAATGCAGGTTTTGGCCGCTACCTGTTAGCCTGGGGGTCTAGGGCTTCACCGTAGGGTTTTTATTTAGGGAAATTGTGTGTTTGTGCAGGTTGTTGCCGCCACCTGTGCGGGTGTGTTTGACAACAATCTCAAAGGGATGACATTCAAGGTGGTTGTCATAGATGAAGCCACACAGGCAACGGAGCCAATGACAATCATGCCGCTGGTAAGAGGGTTGTGGCGGGGGAAGAGGGTATAGGGTGGGGGGGAGTGGGGCAAGCAGCCAGGGGAGCATGTGAGTTTCAGGGTTGTGCGTGAAGGTGAGAGGTGGAAGGGGCGTGCAGTGCAGAGATGTACTGGGGTGGCGAGCGTGCCATTTCTGGAGATGCAGTGTGCCCGTATGCGGCTATGTGGGTGCCAGCTGAGTTGTGCTGGATCAGATCACAGTTGTTAAAACATAGCGATCTCCCCCCGCAAGGTGCGGGGCGCAGAGTGCGTGATTGCTGCAGGCGACCCCAGCGGCTGCCCCACATAAACCCTTGCCAAAACCCTATCTTGAACATATCCCAAACCCTACTGCAGGTGCACAGCGCAGAGTGCGTGATTGCCTGTGCCCCCCAGCAGCTTCCCCACATAAACCCTTGCCAAAACCCTATTTTGAACTTGTCTAAAACTGTATCCTCCCCCTGCAGGTGCGCGGCGCGGAGTGCGTGATTGCTGCAGGCGACCCCCAGCAGCTCCCCCCCACCGTTGTGTCCCAGCAGGCGCTCAAGTTTGGCCTGGATGTCACGCTGTTTGAGCGGGTGCAGCAGTCAGGTGGGGAGGATGGGCGTCACTGTTTGACGGTGTTGCATTGCATGACATTACCATGGTGCCGGATTTCCAGCCAGTCACTCGTCAGTTGTTTAAAAACGCCACTTCAACCCCCACGCCAATACCTCTTTTCGGCAGGCCTTTAGCTCCAACTCTGAGCTTCCAGTATTGCATGCGCCCACACATAGACGATTGGCTCTCACGTGCGTTCTGCAATGCACACATATATACCTGGATTGCTACCTTAGGCTTCAGGATCTGGCATGCCAACCGTTGTTTAATTGCATCTCTTTGGTCTTAAATTCCCCTCTCCTATTCCACAGGTCTCGAACCCCTGCTCCTAGATACCCAGTATCGCATGCACCCCCACATAGCTGACTTCCCCTCCCACGCATTCTACAACTCGCAATTGAAGACGGGGATCACCGCCGGGGACCGCCCCGCCCCCGCCGGCATCCCCTGGCCCGACCCCACAACCCCCCTGGCCCTGGTGCCATGTGAGCATGGCAGGGAGATGCGTAGTGAGGCGTCAGGGGGAGGAACGCCTGGTGGTGGGGATGGGGAGCGGACGCAGGGGATGGGGTCGTACAGTAATTTGGAGGAGGCCAAACTGGCGATCAGGTGGGGTAGGGATTGAACGCAGGGGATGGGTCAATCATTTGAATGTATTCACCCCAATTGTATCTGCCGATTTACACCCTCGGGCTGCTTGCAGCCATCATGTCATTTTGACATTACAGTATATGTGACTTATCTGTTATAAACCTTTTTTGAGTGTTTCATTTCTGATTCAAGTTGTTTATGTGTTTTGCCAATCTCCCACCACAGGCTGCTCGTCGCCATCATGTCATCGGGCGACGCGGCCGACGCCGCAATCCTCACCCCCTACGCCGGCCAGGTCCGACTATTATCCCACCTGGCCCGCGCCCTCACGCCCACGCCCCCCTGGTTTGACCGATTCACAATTTCCACCGTGGATGCCTATCAGGGGAGGGAAGCTGATGCTATCATCTTCTCCACCGTGCGGTGCAATTCAGAGGGCAACATTGGGTTTGTGAAGGATGAGCGGAGGCTGAATGTGGCCATCACCCGGCCAAGGAGGTAAATTCCACACCCTGGTACCCTAATGTGACGTAGGGTTTAGGGTTTAGGGTTTGTGAAGGATAAGCGGAGGCGGAATGCGGCCATCACCCGCCCAAGGAGGTACATTCTACACCCTAAATCCTAAAGTGACGTAGGGTTTAAGCCCTAAAGTGGCATAGGAGTTGTGAAAGATGAGGGGAGGCTGAATGTGGCCATCACCCGGCCAAAACGGTGTGTCCCACGCTGTGGACTCTAAACCCTGATTGTAAATCCAGCTCAAGATAGTCTGTAAATCTGCATAGATGAAAATGAATGAATGATGTTAACAATTTGGGAACAACAACGTTTTTTTTGCGTTTTTCAGGGGCTTGGTAGTGGTTGGCTCCCCCTCCACCCTGTCCTCCAACCGCACCTGGGCAAAGTGGCTCGAGTGGATCGAGGTCAGGGGCCTAATCATGCCCGTGGAAGATGTGCCTCACACCCCTTGGCAGGCACTGGAGGATGGGGACGGGAGCAATGGGGCTGCTGCTGCTGCTGGTGGGGAGGGGGGGACACGTGGCAGGGGGAGCACACCTGTGGTCGCACAGGGGGGGAGTCTGAAGGGGAAAATTCCTTTGAGGCGCAAGGGGTCGTAGCTAAACTCATCATTTTTAAATTAGTTATTGCCAAAAGTAATAAAGGAAGTCAGTTTGTTTGGGCTGGAGTGGCCTTTGGTGCATGGAAGTGGGGGTCAGGCACCTAACCGTTTTGCTGACCCATTGTTTTTTCTTTGTATTTATGTTCCACCACTGAGTGGTTCATCCCGTGGGTTGGCATTATTTGATATGAATTTGGCATCACTGGCATGATGAGACAGCAAATTTCGAGCATAGTTTTTTTATTGCATCCAGGTCTTCGTTGGCCAAGTGGCATTGTGTTCCGAAGGGACGTGGGTTGCACGGCATGTCCATCTGCACATAATCACCACCACCGGTACCCAAAGTAGCTATTAAGACTATTGATATCTCAGATGAGTAAATTCTTGGTATTTTAGGATACAGCAGTCGAAACAATATATTCTATTGAGAAGCGAGAGGTGCTGTGCTGGCTGTGCGGATGAAAGCGTGGCTGGCATGTCGTGCACCTGCATGCACACAAATTTACTTTCAACCGCGCATATCAGTACGCTCACGGCCCAGCACAACGAATAACTATCTGCCTCCTTTTTTGGGTGTACACCCTGTGGGTTCTCAATGCATAGACTTTGAAGTCGTTTGCGCGGGAGATGATGTGGAATGCAGTCTGACTCAGCACTGACATACCGAGGCAATACAGGCCTCTTTTTCAACCGTTCCACCTCGGCCCAAATGGACTCTGGTTGGAACGAAAAGGGACGTTGGGGCGCAACACCAGCGTTTACAAATTGACGACGCGCTGTACAAGCGTTCACTATTTTGGAATTGACCAGGTAGATTCCCGATTTGAATCCGTCCTATTTCGAAATAGGTCTTCCTTCTTGCTCGAGAACACCCACGCCCACAACAACCACTGTTCGGTACCTCAACGTTGTCACTGGGCTCCATTGAACACACCGCGACTGCGTTCCCGGCCAACTGGCCCAACGCACCGTTTGGGCTAGCCAGCGCGCAAGCTGCAGTTCAGCACCCGCGAAAGAGTAGCACTACCAGAGCACGCACCAGATGAACAGATAAGCAACAGTTCTTTGCCAGCCTACTACCAACTTACTATAGCAGCTTTTCAGCCACCACCTCGCAACAGTGGCACCCCATGGCGTTGGGACCAAATGCATGCCATGGCCATCCAATCAGGCAGCCCTGCTTCGCCAACCGCCCCGCACACATACAGCACCCTCCACGGCACAGGCGACTTCCCCGTCGCAACCTCCAGGTGCACGCCAACGCCATTTTCACCCTTGCGTTGGAGGCGGGCGGGGCGCTGGCCCGCGGTGTGCAGGAGGCCGCGTTCATGTATCAGCCCCAGTGGCGGGAAAGCGTGCCCGAAAGCACCTACGTTGACGTGGGGTCCAAGGCGGTGGTGGCGGTAGCGGCGGTGGCGGTGGTCAGCGTAGGGTTCAAGGCAGTCTCGGGCTTCCTGGGGTCGAAGGTGTGGTGCCGGCATGGAGGCATCTGGCTTAGGGTTTAGGGTTTACGGTTTATGGTTTAACGCCTCCACCGGCACCAGCACCAGCACCAGACCACCACCACCACCCACCACCACCATAACTGCCACTGCCATGCCTACCACACTAGCAACTACCACCCAGCACTCACCTTGGT
This sequence comes from Heterotrichella gracilis, assembly GCA_032358255.1. NCBI lineage: Eukaryota > Xanthophyceae > Tribonematales > Xanthonemataceae > Heterotrichella > Heterotrichella gracilis. The sequence goes on from JAULBX010004666.1 coordinate 29,621, forward strand.
ATGAAGGGAGACTCCTCAAAGTAGTACTAGTGCCTCCTCCACCAACACCCCCCCTCCCCAATCATTGGCACCATGCCCCATCACCACCGCCAAGATCCCCCCATTCACCCCCCCCTCCTCACCCACCCCCCCCTCATTTTCCCTTCACGCAGGCCGCAGGATTATTTCACGACGACGACGACGATGATGATGATAGTGGTGGTGGTGACGGGGAGGTTGTCCCTGATTTGCTCAAGGCGGGTGCGGGGCCACTGGCTGCGCTGGTGGCCGCGGCTGCGGGGGTGCGTGTGCCCATGCGGGTGGCGAGGCTGGTGGCGGAGGGGGCTGTGACACTGGAGGGGGAGCAGGGGGGGAGGCAGGGTGCGTGTGCCTGGATGGTGGTGTTGGGAAGGGTTGCTGGTCATGTGGTGGTGGGGGGTCACTGCCTGCCTTGCCCACCTGTCATTGCCAATGTTGGGTTTAGAGTTTAAGGGTTCGGGTTTAGGGTTTAGGGTTTAAACTAAACCCTAAACAGATCCTGGAGCGATGTAGGGAAGTGGGGTGTCAGCTCATGGACAGGCGTGGTAAATGAGGTGACCTTGGTTGGATTCCAGGTGCTCATACATTCTGAGGTTGACGAACGTTTTGCTCCAGGCACGACACCTCATATCGTGCCAAACATCATCTATTCCACACTTGTGTGCATGGGCACAAACATAAGCGTCGGCATTGGCATTGGCATCGGCATTGGTACTGGCATCGGAAATATGCGCGCCCACCTGCCTGCCTGTCGCTCCACACTATGCGAGATGATCTCCCCACCTGGGCACATTTCCCTCCCCTGCGCATCTGAACGAGCATCCGCCCCTCCACATGTGCGTGTCCATGTCCCACCCATGCATACCACCCCAGTCATCGCCCCCATTTTCAGGGTTCAGGGCTTCAGCTAAAGGGTTTACAGTTTAGTGATCCCCATGCCCCCGTCCCAGCGTGTAGCCTATATCCTCTGAAGCGCGACGGGTACATTATTATTCTTATTCTTGTCCCCTTGTGGAAGATCCACCTGAATTGTTTTCCCCCTGCCAGGTGACTGGTCAGGCATCCTGACCCACGTGATGACTGTGCTGGGGGAGGATGCGGCTCAGCTATGTGTGGTCATGGGCATCGGAGTGGGGTGAGGCTGCACACCACTAAAAAGCACAAAGCATACCGGGAATGAGTACATCATATATAAAATGCAAAACAAATGTATGTGAAGATATTGTTGAACAGTACGTTGCGTTGGTGAAAGGAGAATTGTGTTGCCCCCCATTATTCATTGCATTCACAGTGACCTACCATCAAAGCACCCCTGCACCCAAAATCCCCAGTCCTGTTATGCAGAAACGTGATGGGGCCATTTGCACATGGGATCAAAACCTCCAATATCGGTATTGCTCGACATGTTCATTACAATTATAATTTCATAACTCGACATGTTCATGTATTGATCCACAGTTGTATTGTACCCCTCTCGCAGTGTGGTTTCTTTGCTGAGTTTGAAAAAGGTGGTGACCGCCAGCGCCGTGGCCGCCATACCCACCTCAGACCCTAATAGGGTTGACGAGAAGCACGCGCTGCACGCGGTCAGTGGCATGGTATCATGGCTGGTGGTACCCGCGGGGCTAGGTGCGCTTGAATGCAGTATTCAATGTCTTGTGACTACAAAGCTTAGTGTTGATCCATGCCCATGCATGCCCTCGTCACCTCGCTTTGTTATGATGCGTAAAAAACAGGCTCACGTTATGGATGTGTGCAATTCATGCGCCGCATGCAACATTCGGCAATGGCACCCCAAGATTCCCTGAATACCTCGATTGACACGCTCCTTTTTCCCCCTGCAGTGGCTTGCCTGGCTGCTTTTGAGGCGGATGTGGGTCCCCTGCTGGGGGTGATGGGGGTTGGGTGCCTGGGTGTGGGCCTGGCGGCGCACAGCATGATCACCAATGCCATCGCGGGGATCTCAATTGTAGGGAAAGGAAAACAAACCCTAAACCCTAAACCCTAATTCTGATCACTAATGCCATCGCAGAGATTTCAAATGTAGAGAATGACAACCGTTCCGGCAAACCATGCTCCATGCAACCTAGCACTCACTGCAACGTGCCCCAAGATGGACCTGTGATTGTCGCCCTTTTATTTGTATTATCAAAAAGACTACATGCATTCAAAAGCCAGGTTTGCAGTCCACCTTGATGATTCACGCCCTGAATCCCACCCGAACCTGTTACCCTATCCCCTGTTCATTGGCCCTGTACTGGCCCAGCACCTTCTCGTACATTTGCTGGGAACCTGATATTTGGCGAGAATATTTGGCGAGAATTGCTCGCAAATATGCTGCCATTGCTGTACCTTGTGATCATATGATATCTCAGGCTGGGCCATTGAGACCAGAAACCCACCATGAGCAAGGGTAATAAGATAATAATTGGACGTATTATTGTATTATTACCCTTGCCACGAGCATGGAATGCTTGCCAACTGCTCTTTTGCTGCTGCAGCTTTCTTCCCATCGGCCCTTTGTGTTGGGGGAGCGCATCACTGTCCAGGGGGTGGGCACAGGAGTTGTGGAGCACATCGATTTTGCCCGCACCGTCATCCGTGGGGATGATCTGGCCCAGATCTGCATCCCCAACAAAACCATTGTGGAATCTGTCATCACAAAGTACAGCGTCAACTCAGGCAGCGGGGTTGTGGTTGGCCCAAACACATAGAACAGCGAAACAATACCTAGGTACCATGCAGCGTCAGAAGACTCTTTGAGCTGGTGCGTTTTGATGGGAATTGGCGAAGAGGACGCCAAATAACTACCTATTTGTGCGCCTCAACTGAGTGGGTCATGTTTCTACGTGCCCACACCATGAAGGAGGGCTGGGGCAGCAGGAGCCCTCAATGCTCAGAACTCGGATCTGATGACTCACTGCCTGCAGCTCATCGTGAGCGCTCAGGTCTGAGAAACAAGCTCTCAAAGGTCAGTGGTAGCGCTCAGCGCTTCTATCTGTCACTATACCGCACCCTTTCTTTTGTTTTAAGACTGAAAAACTTGCCCACTGTGTGGTGCAGATTATGTTGACCACTCCAAGTGCATATATGCCCTTTTCCTTTTTTTGCTTCCGAGAATCGAGCAAACTTGAGCACATTTTCCCCTAATAATTTGTTTGCATGTTGACCAATACATTTTCCGTTCGACAACAAGAATTGTGGGCTGCGTGGGGCACAAGCAAGACAAAGAGGTCTCTTATTTGTCCTGTCTCTGACACACCAACGATTCATATGTAGCCACATTCCACGTGTGTATCCAGTTGCACTGCCATCACCCTGCCACAGTGGAATTTCAGGGCAAGACATAGCCCTCAGCATCTACCCCTAGTATGTTGACCACTGCGTTACAACACCTGACCGCGTGTCCAACACAGGAATTTTCCACACACATTTTTTGTCAAGCACAACAGCGCCTGCGCCGGGATGGGACAGTAATTTTGATACCGTCTTAAACCAGACTAAAATACAAGAATTACACGTACACCTTGGCCTCACGGCAGGGCATCATCACATGACCTCCACAGCATGGGATGGCGCCCATGCATCAAAGGGCCTGCACACCGCGGAGATACTTTTGTATTTGGGGCCACTGCCTTCAGGCGTGTTTAAGTGGACCTTTGCACTCCAGTGGCCCTCTATCTATCACGATACGCCTTTGCGTGTGCCCTGTTTTTCTTTCCTCTTCCATTTTAAGAGAGAACATCTGTCCTTGATCTCATGAGACAACTTGCAGCTCCCCTCTGTCTCCCAGGAGTTGTCCCCACACCCACTGCGCAAACCGTGGCCTGTGGCAGGCGTTGCGATTCGTCAACCACAATACAGTACACTGTGGCGCATCAAAGTTCCGTGTGGGTGCCCTATATGCTGTTGACAGCACATCTGCGCCCCAGGGGGTTGTACAAGTTCTACCCAAAAAAGTGCATGCATCTTTCGAACAGTGCCCATAGGAGCAAGTTTGTAAACCCCAGCTGTGTCAAACATGAAGTAGTTTTCTTTCCCACGAATCCTCTCTACCTACACTAATACAGTTGCAGCAGCTGCAGCGCAGCATGGCAGCAGTGCCCCACTACGCATGCATGCACCGTTCCGGCAAAACACAGCCGTGCCTCCGCCACTCCTGCACGCAACTACACCCTCCATGCCGCCGCAAACGCCCTCCCCGTGGCAGCACTATTCAGGCGCTTGCCATTGACCCCCTTGTGAACCAAACAGCCAATGCACTGGCCAGCGGGGTGCGGGATGCAGCCTACGGGTACCAGCCCCTATGGCGAGAAAGCATCCCCGAGTCTGTGTATGTGGAGGTGGCTGCACAGGCGGTGGTTGCCTTCGGTGCCGCGGCGGCGGTGAGCATCGGGTTCAGGACAGTGCTGGCGTTCCTGGAGACGAAGGTGGGCAACATGCATGCATAACCAGATGCATGCATGCATGTGTTTTTCACTTCAAGCATGGGGACACAGGGCTTATCGGCTGTTGCTATTTCACTGCGTGAGACTCCCTGGATGCAGCGAGCAGGACGCTGGTTGCATGGTGTGTATGTGAATGCTTCCAGTGCAACGTAGCTGAACGCATGCATAAACTAGCCAGCTGGTAGTTGTGCCTACCAACCCCTCTCAACCTTACATTAGCCCCTTATCCCTCCCCTTGCTCTACCTCCTCTCCCCACTTCCACTCCCGCCATTCACCCCTGCTAGTTGCCGGCACCCTCCGTGCCAAGTTATAGGTCGCCCCTTTCCCCTCCCCTTGCTGTACCTCCTCGCCACCACTCCCACCTTTCACCAAGGTGCAGGCCAGCCTGCTGCGGAGAGGCGTCCACATTCAGCCTCCCCCCCCGCATTACCACATTCCCCGCTGGATCCCGCAGGCCACCGCCATGTTTGACGAGGCGTATGAGCAGCAAGACGAGGCGGTGGTTGACCAGATCACCGACTTGCTACGGGCGGGGGTGGGGCCGCTAACCGCACTGGTGGTGACGGGGGCGGCGGCGCGGGTGGCTTCGGTGGCGGCTAAGGCGGGGGAGAGGCTCCAGGAGGGGGGGGGGAAGGGGGGTGCGTGTGGGTGGGGTCCGGTGGGGGGTCTTGGATGGTCATGGTAGGGTATCGAGGTGGTCACAATGTGTGTGGTGGCGTAGGGTAATATGATGGAGAGTCGGCTAATTGGGGCAGGTGTGCGTCACATTATGGGCTTGGCGGGTGGGGTAGTGCCATGCCATGGCGTGATGGTTGCCAGATGTTGCAAGCCCACCAAGAAAGTCAGTTGCTGTGCGGTGTTGACTCACTAACACCAACAGGGTTGGTCACCCCAGTACCCATGTGCAGCCTCACGCTGCATCAAGCGGGCACACGCGTGATGGGGGCTTTGTGAGGGGCGCACATGCACGTGCACCTCCCAGCCCATCCCGCAGCCCAGCCCAAACATGCATGTCCACCCCTCTACCACCTTGCCCTGGCCCTCCCCTCTATGTCAAACCTGAAACCCTAAACCCTGAACCTTCCCTCTGCTAGGAGATCCATAATTTCTATCCCGATTCAGATTAACTCTCGACCCCTGAACCCTCCCCTGTGCAAGGAGAACCCTAATCGTCAACCCCAATCCTCCCCCCGTGCTAGGTGAGTGGTCTGATGCGCTGTACCAGACCCTGGCGGCACTTGAGGCCGACGCATCAAAGCTGCTGGTGCTGGTGGCAATCGCAGTGGGGTGAGCCAATAAACCCTAACAACCCTACGCCGAAGAGTATGTCTCAAAAAGGGGGCCACCCTGGCGAGCGTGCGCCATGAAACACCAGAATCTACAGGCAACCCTAAACCCTGCACTGTAGACCTACAACCCACACAGGCAACGCTGGCAAGGGCACAGTACCAAGGAAGTGGCATGCCACCTGCATATGAAGACACCAAAGCTAGTGGAGCAGGCAACCCTGGCCATTTCATGATATTTTGATTTATTATTATAAGTTTATTTATAAAACTTAGATATAAAGAGGTTATATGAGATGAGATGCAAATAAAGTAATTAAATCTAGGGCAATGTGGCGCTTACCGCTGATTTAATTTGCATTAATTGGTTCTGAAAAATGAATCGGCTGGGGAACCGGGTGGCTGTGCTGCTCACAGCATGCAGATCACTTGAAAGCCAGCCCACCAGCTCCAACCCATGCGTTGTTGCACCTGTGCATCGCCAATCGGTTGCAACACCCTTGAATGGCCACCAGCATCCGCACCACACAACTCCTTCGGCACCATGCATCACCAACTGCAGGCACCAAGGTGTGCGCTGCACTATGTAAGTTTCTCTGTGGCAGGTACATATTGGTTGAGGCGGTATGCCCCGGATTGCTACCTATATACCTACAGATTGGTGTTCTAAGTACAGAAACCGGCTGATTCCACGGGATGCCGTCATTTGAAGCATGCAATCAGGGTCCTAAGTCATGTGATTAACATGGGCCCCTGTGCAGCGTGGTCGCAGTGCTCGAGTTCAAGAATGTGCTGATCAGCCGGGGACTGGCCGCCATCCCCTCCACAGACTCAGACAAGGATGATGAGGTCCGCGCCCTGCTGACTGTTAGTAGCCTGCTGACGTGGACCATACTGCCTGGAGGCGCAGGTGAAACCCCAAACCCTAAACCTTAAACCCTAATCCTAAGCAGCCTGCTGACGTGGACCATACTGCTGGGAGGCGCAGGTAAAACACCGTGAACCCTAAACCCTACACCCTAAGCAGCCTGCGGACATGGACCATACTGCCAGGAGGCGCAGGTGAAAAACCCTAAACCCTAAAGCCTTAATCCTTAAGCAGGCTGCTCACATTGATCATACTGCCGGGAAGCACAGGTGGGAGCGCATGCGGCTGGGTGGTGGGGCCGCGTGGGGTGATAGACTGGCCAACAGCGAAAAGAATACGAGTTTTAGAGTAATCCTTAATTGTTGAATTGAGACACTCATTTGTGTAAGTTAATAATGTTTTATCTTTCTCTCGAATATTTTAGATATTTGACATATTTTGCATCTTGTTATTTACAGATTCAAAAGATTTAAACATGTCTCAGCATATGAGATTATGTGCTGGTCACCGAAGCATGTTTTCTGGTCACCATTGTGATCTCATACTGAAATTATATCAGAATTGATATCAACCTCGCTGCCTGCCTGCAGTTATCGCCCTGGCCGCCTTTGATGTGGATGTGGGTCCGCTGCTGGCGGTGGGGGGTGTGGGGGGGCTGGCTGTGGGGCTGGCGGCGCAGAACCTGCTGGCAAATGTGATTGCAGGCTTCGCGGTGGTACGTGACAGGGCCCAACCTTGAACCTTGGGATCCTCTACTGGACTTGTGTCCGGTCTAGGGTCTAGGGTTTTGGCATCTGCACTTTGTCAGTCCCAGCAGGGCTTAGCGTGTAAGGTGCTGGCTGTGTGCAACATCTAAGGGTTACGGGTATAGGGTCTATGGGTCAATGTAGTAGTGGTGCACCATGTAATCGCGGGGCTTGGGTGGTACGGGCAAAAAAGCAAACGGGACACCTTTGGCTGTGCTTTGTCTGCTGCTGCAACACATGCAACCTGGTAGCTATAAGCAGCGTGGTGTTGAACCTGTCGAGGATTCCCTGCTGTGCAACAAGCACACCATATGCAGACATGATACATGTGTGCACTGAGACATTCCTATGCCTGCACCAACTTCCATCCCCACCCATGCCTTGTTAACTCCAGAGCTGCGGTAAGGCAGCAGGCCACCCAATGCGCTGCACTGATTTGCCCTGCTGGTGCAGCTGCTGTCTCGCCCCTTTGTGGTGGGTGAGCGCATCGTGGTCCATGGCGTGGGGACGGGGTTTGTGGAGGGGATCAACTTTGCGCGCACCACCATCCGCGGGGATGACTTGGCTCCCATTGGCATCCCCAACAAAACCATTGTGGATTCCGTGATCACCAACTCCAGCAGGTCGATTGTCGCTGATGTGGCAACTGGTAAGCATGCATGCTGATGTGGCAATTGGTAAGCATGCATGCTGATGATGGCAATGAGCAAAACCATGTGCAATTCATATCCCTGACGGCATGCAAGCCTGTGATGTCACTGGATATCTTGCTGGGCAAGGAACACACATTTGCCATCATGTGAGCCAACATGGTATTGCAAGAACGCACCTGCACATATGTTTTGCCAAAGAACCTTGTAGGTAACGGTCTTTGCATGTAGGTAACGGTCTTTGCAGTCGTATGTGCTTTATAGCTTTCAACATTATTGTTTATCCTGATAATGGATCAGAAATGTTGCCAGAGTTTCTCAATTTGCACTGGAAGTTGTGGCATTGCGACCGCAAGTGACGTGCACCCATGCCCTGCAGACTATCGTGGCCCCCGCCACCTGGATTTCCACGTGTATGTGTCGGCCAATGACCATGCCCGGGTGGCACCCACATGCACGGCAATCGGCCACATGCTTTCATCGCAGGTCCTGATTGACCACCAGCTGGCGCCACGTGTGCACCTGGCGGGGATGAAGTCAAACGTGCTGGATGTGCATGTCCAGGTAAATGAACGATCAATATTGTGGTAAATGTGGTGGTAAATGTATGGTCTATTGTATGTACATGTGGCGGTGAAAGTATGATATATTGTACGTGCTGCATGTGCATGGACAGATAAATGCATGCATACATCACGATTCCGTTTACCTGAGGCAAGCTTTGCTGGGCTGGCTTATTGCACTACGACGGTGTGCAATGGTAATCACTGCTGAGTGTCAGCTATGCAGTGCAGTGGTGGTCATGGCTCCTGCTCAGTTTCATGTGCAAATGTTGGATACCCCTCCCTCGTTGGCTGCAGTGCTACACTACCCCTGAAGCTGCGCCACATTTCTCCTCCCTGCGCCAGTCCATCATCACATCTACCTTGGCAATTGTTGAGGAGCAGGGGTGCACTCTGCAGACACCAGAAGGAGGGGAATGACTGTCAGAATGAGTGCCCAGCATTACCAGCAGTTATTACTTCCAGCAGTTATTACTTATTACTAAGCTGCATTTCACGTTCCCCAGCAGTTTAATAAGGTACATGTAGACCAACCATAGCAGGAAGTCACTGCACATATGTTTTTTGTTAGAATATATTGCCAGATATTACCCCCACTTCTGGTGCGCACATGGGACTCATATGGGGTGTTTAGTCCTCAGCGGATGCACTACGTGCACTGATTTTGATCTTTTCTACCATGTTGACTACATATTCTACTCCAAACTTTAAGACACTAGGTAGTAATCGTGTGGCAATGCACGCATTGTTTTGATTCAGATTTTCCAAGGTGACGTCACATGCCAGACCTGCCTGAGCATTCCTGCTTGAGCAGTGTCACTGATGACGTGGCATGCAGGTATAAATGTGGGTACTGGGTAATTCTTGAGGAGATAACGCATCTAGATATATTTCTATGCAATTCAATGGCCTGCTTCATGCCAGATGGAATCTCATGTGTACTGTTTTCATTATGGTACAAGTTATGTGACTCCTCAATGAGATGTCTAATTGCAACTAGTTTTGCGTCAATTGATGATCTAGGATGATCAATTGCTGCGCTGCGCACAAGCTACGATCCAATCCTGATGCCATGCTCTAGGGCAGCTGACAGTGACATGATACTAGGCAGTACCACACAGTGCACAATGCTGTGACTGAGGATATTGTTATTATGATGCTGCAGCTCCATGGAGTTTTTTGCCAGCACGCTGCTGTAATTTTTTGAAGTTTCACTATAAAATATGAGCTGGCAGTGCCACCGGGCGTTGCGCAAGGTGCTTTCTGAGCCCAGCTGATGTCAACATCATGTCACATTAATGAATTTTGACCAAAATCCCTCTAAGACTCTGAGATCTCGAGACGGTCAGCCTGGTTGAGGCATTAAAGACTTGAATTTCGTTACTGGTGTGCCACAGTGACACTGTTGAATCTAACAGATTCAAGAAGGAATGCGCCGTAATTTTAATTAACGTCCATGTCCGCACTTCATTGGTGCCATCCCATATCCATGATCGCTGTGTGCATTAACCAACAACCAACGGTGCGTGGAGCCTCTCAGAAGCAGGAATGCAATTGTATGTACATCGCAGGCATCCTTAAGGACAGGGCAGTAGTAGCTAGTAGGAAAATGACTGCTTGGCATTGTGCCGGCAATCATTTAAATTGACACCAAAATCCAAGCGCTTGCGTCCCCACGCTGAGGCACTCAGTGCCGCATGGAGGAGCGTCATGATACTACAAGTCACATAGTCAGATTCCGAAGTTACATAAAGTTAAGTTTAAGGCCTCACCATACTGGCAATGCCATGCGTGCGCAAATCTATTAGTATCATGAGTGCAAAAGTTCATCTCCGACATGTGAGGCTATCATTTGATTGACATTAATGAACAACCAAACGACATACCCATTACTAATAATTAGCATGCAACCTGGTCTAGAGATTCTGAATGGTTCATGAGTTGCAACTCTCATTGTCCACAAGTGTAGAATGTGCCACACAATTGGGTGCCACCCATGCAATGTCAATGACAGCTTGAAAGACAATTGTTACTCATAGTGTGCGGCAGCCAATGCTTGCAGTGCCAGGTGCTACACACGGTACGTGGTACCAGTCTGGCAAGCAGCAGAAAATGGCAGACCGTCTGATAAGCAGCATTATAATACTGTAAGCTTGGTGCAAATATAAACGCGCTATTATTCTGACACATCATTGGGACACTATGTCCTCCAAGACCCAACCATTTGCCAGTCTTGAGGATAGGACTCACACATCACATCTGCAAAAGACTTGGCGTCCTCACTTGCCACCACTGCCTGTGTTGGTCTGGGCTGCATTAGCCGAAACGCCATTCCCAACTGAAACGGCCCCCGTCACCCCCCCTACGCCGGTGATGCGCGCAGCGTTGTGGTTCACCACAAACCCTGCATTGTAGGAGACGGCTGCCCCAGGGTTGTTGGGGTCGCGGCGGATGGCCCTATCCACTTGGACGTTGGTGATGACGCCATTGGCGTTGGTGATGGTGTTGGTGGCCTGGGTGTTGGTGGCGGTGTTGACTGTACCGGGGTTGCGTGTGGAGGCAGCTGCATGCAGGAAGGGGGGTTGCAGGGTGAGTAATGAGGATTGGAGGGTGACTCAGTGGTGCACAGGTCTGAGAGGGTTGGCGATTGCCTCACTGCACGTATGTAGCTGTGCATGTCAAATTCAGTCAGGGAACGTCACACATGTCACTTGGCAGTGCCCCAAATACATCCCTGGGAGATTACAGCAAAGGGGGAATGGGCTGCTGAAGGGATAGTGGAGTGGTGCAGGGGCGTTGATAACTGCGATGCAAAGTGGCACGAGATGGGGTGGGCATGGGAGATAATTTATAAACTATGGGGGGCTAGTTAAGGAGCGGGCATGGGCATGAGGCTGGGGATTTGCTTCCAGTTGGGGATATACTCCGAAATGGGGTGGTGGCGTGGGAGTAGGTGGAGCTGGGTTTGTGGTTTAGGGTTTGTGGTTAGCTGGGCGAGGTGATGTGGCAGTAGGGGGAGCAGGGTTTGTACACCTAAGCATGCAGACTTACTCAAGGTCTGCGACACCAGGCGGGTGTTGCCACCAATTGCAAAAGACGTCCCACTGTCCTGTGCAGTGCTCACAGGGATCTGCAGCAGCTTGCGGTGCGGGCGCACATCCCCGGGCGCAACAACCTCGGTGCTGACGCCTGTCTCCTGGGTCAGGGTCAGGGCTGCAGGGCAAGGGGTGCATACCATCAGGGTGGATGTTGACTGAATGTCATATGTGTGCGTGTGAGTGCTTGCAGGGGCCTACGCTCGGCGACTTGGTAGCACATAAAATGCAACATAACCGGTATGCGGCATTACGAGCAAATTGCTTTGTCAAAATCAATGATAGGTTTTGTTAAAATGCATGCATGCGTTTATGAAAATAAGGGGAGAGGCTGCAGCAGCATGGCCAAGCTTTAGGGTTTAGGGTGACCCATAAATTAACGAGTTGGAGTGTCCATATGGATGGCTAAATTGGCGCAAAGGACCAGGTTTGTCCCTGGCGTATGCATGACATGAATATGCAACATTGTTGTGAGCATGCGCAATAGCCCTTTGGCCAGGGTTGCATGCCAGTGGGCATCTTGTGCACTTGTTCATGCGGCTCCAAAATGCACCCTAGGCCAGCCTCTAAGTGACACAGGACTTCTGAGCTGAGCTGGGTGTAAGCAATCCCAGCCCGTCTCTGCACTGCATCCCATTGGGTGCCACCCAGCCGCAAGGCTTGAGATCATCAGAGAGCCTATATGGGTATCAGGTACGTGCCTACTAGGGTGAATATGTGCCCATTAGGGTGTACACGATAGCCTGTACCAGTAGACCAGTGGCATCTGGGCCAGCGGGCAGACACTCAACTAGAACTTTGCAAGGTGTCGCCAGGCTGACCAGTATCCCAGGCTGCACACGAGGCTTTCAATGAGGAGGGGCGCCCGGACCGAGTCGCTACCGTTGACAGCATGGGGCCATGGTGCGTCTTCGGTTTGAAACTTGCAACTTGAGAAATCACTCAGGCTAGACTATCCAAGACTGTGTGTCAGCCTCTGTGCTTCACTCAGAAGACAAAGACTCGAACTTTAGAATAGGCATAAGGAGCTGCTATCAGGCTAGCCAACCAACTTACCATGCACAGGCGCCCCGACGCACAGCAGCACGGCCACCACCGCTGCCACCCAGCAAACACTCGATCCGTGAGCCATTGTAGCTGACGTGCTGTCGACACGAGCTGAATGCTGCAACGAATGATGCGTGTCCCTTACACCTAGCTGGGCTGCAGATAGAGCTCGGTTTTCAAACCTATTGAGGGACAGACACCAGCACAAAGGTGGACTTCACAGAGTCGTGCAAAAAGGTGTGAAACACGGCCAAACAAGCAGCAAGACTGCGCCTTTTATGTGTTTCCAACCAGCACAACGCAACACGGTTCCTGACAGCCCAGATCACCAACACTGGGCACTTCAACTTGAAGTTCACACTTTGAGGGTTGGATCCTTCTGTCAGTTCCTGTCACGTTGCTTGTCCATCAGATCAGAACGTGGACATCAGGTGCCACCAAAGTAGTACTACAGCGCTGTAAGGTGTTCCACGTGCTGCTACAAGTGCACAGATTGCTAGAAATGGCACCGAGTATAGTCGTTGCCAACGCGTGGCTCCAAGGCAGCGGCTGAGTCAGATGTTCATTTGAAGCAAAATTTCCTGCAAAGCCTCGAAGGGGTCAAAATTTGCCCCTCAGACTGCCAGTGGCACCGCCTATACTGGCGGTCAATCTTGGAAGTGGGAAAAAAGGTGAGCTTGATGCAAGGGCTGCCAGCTGTATTTTTGTGGTGTTCCACGAAAATTTTAGGTCGAATGGTCCAATGCATGCCCAGCCAGGGGCGGCACTGTGATTGGCTGCATCGTGCCCCACTGATGAGCGACCCCTAGGTAGGTTTTCCATGGGCCCTATCAAAACCTAATAGGGTGTGGCACAGTGTCACTGTGTGTGCATGATGCAGCCGAATGGCATCACAGTGCTCAATGATTGGCAGCACCAGCAAGAGGTATCTAGAAAGAGAATCGTTCTATATATCCCTTGGCACCAGGCTTGTGATCTTCCAAAGCATTTGGTTGAAATTCATGCTTAGACTAAGTTTCTGATTGCCGCATTGACTGCCAATATGACTGCATTTTAACTTGCAGCGCAACAGGAAATAGATTGTAGTCAGAGTCTCTGAGACACTTGAGAGGTTGATTCAGTTCAATTCAATTACAGTACAACTGCCAGAAAGTGAAGTCCTTACTGGCAGCGGTGTCTTCCGGAGGTTAGCGATGTCACATACTCCAGATGCCATAGCTGCAGCAAAGACTGACCCTTTGCTAGCCTAGGGTTGACCACCAACATTGAATAAATGCATCACGAGCAGCAACACCTCCACTTGACAATGTGTACGAACTTTGAACTACAGTGCGTCACTTGGTATTTTAACTCAATACACACACCATTCATAGATAACAAAAGCCTGCTTCTGAATCAGCAATAGCACACACCGCCTGGCATCCCTACAGGAAGGCAGTGCAAGCAAAGCTAAGTGCATGCATCAGACGAATATGCATTTGGAGAAACAATCTCACACGACTATACAGCAAATTTGGAGATGAAAATAAAATAAAACTGTTACACACCTGTACAGCAAATAACACATAAATTGGTTGACCAAATACCCGTAGTGCGCATGCACACATATTGTTCAATGCCGGTGCTTTGGCAGGCTGTCAGCACATGACAAGCCGCGTCAGGCCCTCAGCCAGGGCAACACATGCAGGCTGCCACTGGCAGGTCCTTGGCACACAAAAATATTGGCTATTGCTAGGCTTTTGCTAGGCTTTTGCTAGGCTTTTGCTAGGCTTTTGCTAGGTACATGGCTATACATACGAGCAGCGGAGATGGAAGAATGTAAGGCTGGACTTCCTTCAGATAAAAAACAACCAATGGAAGATTTTCGCTAATGTAGGATATCTCGTAGCCATTATGCAAGCCACTTGGTCACCTATGACAACCAGTGCCACCGCCAATCCTGCCACTGCCCCCGCAATGTGTGCCACGCTAGTCGGTGTCCAAACCCGCTCCAAACCTTGCACATTACCCTCAGGGCCAAGAACAGGCTTCATCTGAAGAGACTGCATGCACTGAAAAAGGTGTATGTGAATGTATCCTGCTTTTGGGCAGATAGTGCAGGGCTGCCTTGCATATGGTTCCAGCACAGGTGTCACATGCCGCAATCAAGTTGTAATGTCATGAAGTTGTAGGGTCCCGAACTGACATATGGAAGGGGTAGCATGATGTGTATACATGCGAGGAGACCGTTTGTAATGGTAAAAAATCATCCACATGTGCCTTGGTATTTAAACCTGGAGTCCTGCTGATATCTTACCCGCGGTCATTGCGTAATTATGAAAAAGAGGATTTGCGTAATGCGTCAGTAGGTTTATTATTATTATTATTATAGCGTTAATGCACAATTTAGTCTGCAACCATGTGAGACAACTTGTCAGGACACATTTGTAATTTTATAAATTAGAACGCGCTAAAAATGCGCATGTGACAGTGTCTCTCACTGCTGGGCTGTAACGCTGCGATAAAATTTGCCTCACTATGTGTGGGGCAGCCATCTCCACCTCGTACACAAACTTGGCCGGCATATCGGTGTATACTTTTGCCCTTACTCACCCCCAAAACCTGCTGCATTGCAAACATGCCCAGCACCAGCACCTCCAGGGTGAGCCCCTTGGCTAGCTTGACCAGTGTGCCCACCACATACAGACCATACACGGCGCCAGAGGCACCAGCGGCTGTGACGATGGTGGGGCCAGGGGAGGAGAGGATGGAGGCGATGAGGGCACCTTGGCTGTCTCCAGGCTCATGGCCAACCTCGAACTTTGCACCGATGACGGCAATGGAGCTCACTGGGAGGAGGGGAGGAGAGGAGGGGATCTTTAGGTGCAATTTGTTCTCTTTCTTGCCCCCGGGTGATAATTTTGTCTCGTGTCATCCAGAATAGTGGTAGAAGGCAGGTGGCAGACAGAAAACGTAGAAATGTCAAGATACTACTTATTCAAGAAGGTATATATGTAAGTTCTATCTCTACAGCAAGTATACCAGGCTGCCTAGGGGTTAGGGTTCACCCTGGAGCTGGTGGAATCTCTCCTAGCCACTCACCCAGTCCACACACCAGGTATGCCCCACACACCCACTGGGCCCCACTCCGCCTCCACTATGCGCCCATACAGCCCGTTGATGTTGCCTGCCAGGTGCATCCAGTCATGGTGGCAGAAGGTGCAGGTCAGGAACTGCCACCTGTGACACATTCTAATGGCTAACGGCACACTGGGAGTGGGGGAGGGGGGGGGGCATGTGCTCATGCATGCGGATTTGGGGTGGGAGGCGGCCGCAGGGGAGATAGAGTCTCCAAGGGGTTGGTGACACCATGTCATGGCATGGGGTGAAGGGCAGTGGGCGAGGAGGAAGTGGAGGTTGGTGGGGGGATCATGTAGGTGCATTCCCAAGATTATGTAGATGCATTCAACGTTGGCAGTAATACAACAAGGTCGAAACTTTCTGTAATCCTGTAATTCTGGTGAGCCTGAGTCCTGTAATCCTGATATGCCTGCGCCCTACCAGTTCGGGTCCTTGGGTGGCAGAAGTGGCACGGCCAGGGCGCATGCAAGCCTTTTGTCACCGGAGATGCCTTTGATGACTATGCCCTTAGCAAGGTTGATGACCAGCCACACAGCGCAGTTGATGATCAGCAGGGCAGAGGTCCCGATGCCAATACTAGGCGCGGTTGGGGCAACCACAAAGTAGGTGGCACGGGCGAGGGACGCGGAGCCCGGTGGGAGCTTAAAACCTGGGGAAGTCATGAAAGGGGGCAAGTGGTGTTACAGTACATAATACACACACTGGCAGGCCAAGGCTGGCTGCGCACGTGAGTAACTGACCAGAGCTAGAGGGAGCAAGCTGTAGATTATCATCCGCCTAGCTGTGCTGGTGGAAAGCTTGCACATAGATAAAGTCTAGTCCACTGAAGCCTTGCGCCTACAAAGCTGACAGCAGGCAGTGTGGGTGGGTGCTGTGCAAGGCGTGGTTGCCGCAAGCGCAATGCTGGGGACGCGCCCGACCGACATGCGCATGCTGTTGGGGTGGGTCTAGACCCTCAGACTGGGAGGTGATCGGGTGGTGTACAGACACATGAGTGGGTGGTGTGAGGGTTGGCCTCACTCACCTGTGCTGTCATTGTGCAGCACCAGGTGAGCATCAGTCTCTACTGCACCCTGGCTGTTGGCGCTGTCAGCTGCAGCAGCTTGCATGACGTGGAAGGGCCTTGCAGGTGAGGCCCGCTGGCGCCATGATAAGAAGGGGCCCCGCGCTCCACTTGGGTGCTGGACAGACACATGGTTGGCTTCAAGTGCTGTTGACCCCATACTGCTGGTATTACACTGCAGGGCAGGGTGGAAATACAAGGCAGCACCCTAGGCTAGGTTTTGCACCACACAGATTGCAAAGGGCAGATATGAGTCCTGCAAAGTATGCCACGTCTGGAAATGCATGGCAAAGGGTATTATAGTCCCAGTCGTACCTGCCTAGGTTCGTTGGCTGCTGTGGATGGCACCAGGGAGTGGGGAGCAACTCCTGCAAGGTGCGAAGCTACAAAGTGAACGTCTTCCCGTCTCACACTGTATGGCAACCACTAGGCGTACGGCACGCAGCGAAGCCTGGTGTGTCGATGGTTGCTTTCGACACATGGATGTGCTAGGCGCACACTCAGAACAACACACACACATGCGTTCGATACTGGTGGGTGACCATTTTTGCATGCATATGCCCATCCAGTACGGGTCCGAAAGTGCCGCCCACTTGCACAAGCTTGACACGTCCAAAGAACCAAAAAGGAAGTTGTGAGTGGCTTGTCGCTTCTCCGCTCAGTGGCGCACCTGGGTAGCGACGCGCGGTGGGTGACAACGTGGCTGTAGTGGTGCTGGCCGTGGCATGACCTGGCCTGTAGGCAGGCCTGCGCAAACTGACCTGCATGACGAACTTGGGAGGATATAAGCGGGGATAACAGCCACTGATGCGTGCAAGCACTGTCAACGCAAGCTTGTGCTCCTACGCTGTGTAAGGTCAGGGAAAGTGGTCGCCGTTCAGACCACTTTTAAACCAACGACAGTCCAAACCCTTTTGGGACAAAGGAAAAACGAAGAATAAACTTTTTGCAACCTACTAGAGCTTCAATCTGTGACTAGCCGTGCCGCTGTCGTTTAACTGTGCTGGAAGTTGGAAGGTCGCCATTGTCAACGCTGATCAATCACCCGGGAAAAGGCACACACACCCTTCTCAAGGGTTTCTACCCTGAACAGGGACTCCCATGGGCCACGGCGTAGACCGGGTTGATAAGAGGGCACGGTAATAGTGCACCCATAACGGCATCGACATTAAGTTTACAAGTGTATGCTGTCAGCACTTGGTACGGAAACAAGACAATGAGGCGTCGCTGACTAACCCAAACGGCATCCTTCTTGGCAGGTGCCTTGACGAGGGTCCTGCGCTGAATAGGCATACAACCTCTATACCCAACAGCGAGAACTTCATTCTTCATTCAAATCTGTAGAAGGAGCATCATGCAGGTCTGCTCACGGTGCTCGGGTGTGACTTCCACAAACAAGTTTCCAACGGACTGCCCTGCATTGCGCCGCGTGTGGGGACACTCAGGTGCGCCACTGGTGTCTAAAAATATGCTTAGTAACGTAGGTTGCTCATGTGTCGGAAGTGCAAGGTTGCTGTGGGCATACTGGGTGTATCGGTCACACGCTCAAACCATGCATGCATATGTGCATGCATACTGCTCATACCCAAACTCCTTTGGCTCTGTCTCTATCTGCGGACATACCGGTCCACCTACATATGACTTTAAACCGCAGGTACCTCTCACTACTCCCTGCTACCGCTCGCCTCTGCCTATGTGCCAGGACAGGTACGGTGGTGTTCATTGCATGTGACGCAAGGTCTGGTAAACAGTATCTGTGGGCCCGGTGTAAACCCTGTTTGAAATGGTTGGTACTGATCCATCCCTCAGTCGCATCTGTCCTGGGAAGACATATACAGTTGTGGGGTTTTCAGCTAAATCTACCATGTGCACATGATCCAAACAATAACCACAGAACCTTAAAGCACCACCACTTGACCCAAGCAACGTTATTGCGCAGCATTTAGTTGGGGCGCGGTGCCTCGGGTTGCAATGGCAACGGCAGCGCCAACCCCCCTCAAGTCGGGGGCTCCACGTGGCGCGAGCCGGTGACAGCTCTGACAGGATGCGTGCCATGGAGTCTGAGCTGGGGCTGCGGAACAACGGGGGAGGTGAGGGAAGCCATGAATACACCACACAGCACACAAAACTTGCACACTCAAACCATCCATACACCACACACGTAGGCATTGTGGGCCGGCGCAGGGGTATCTTGTGCCGCAATGGTGCATGGCACAGCGTCCTCCCTGCTGTCGTTGGTAAAAGGCTTTAGAGGCGTCTGGATGCTAACCAGGGAAGACCTTATGTACTAGCAGTGACCCATTGTGCAGTCCGCCATGCATGATTTGCTCATACGATTGCAGGCCTGACGTGCCCTCATACCCCCCCCCGTTAGCCCATGGCCCTAATACCTCCCCTTCCCCTCACATGACTGTTCAGGGCCCAAGCCCTCCACCGTCCCCTCCTCCTCCTCCCCCTCTCTGGCGCCCACCACCAATGATGGCAATGGCACCTTTGCCCTCCTGGTCATCAACTTCGCTGTGTTCATGCTGCAGCATGCTGCACCCGCGCTGCTCTCCACCCTGGCGCTGTCACACTCATACCCACACTGGTGAGTATGTGATTCTCTTTGGTCCCCACTTCCCATGCCGGCAACAGTACCTTTGCCCTCCTGGTCATCATCGTTGCTGTGTTTTAGGGTTTTCATGCTCCACTCGCGATGCTGTCCACCCTGGCGCTTTCACGCTCATACCCGCACCGGGAAGGCGATTCATGATTTTCATGTCAATGAACATGTTGCTGCGCACGCCATCGCCATTGCACGCGGATATGGATGGAGATGTTTAATGGCGTTGGAGGGTGAATTGCGCAGTAGCATGCCATCCATTGCTACCACCCAAGTCGACTGCTCAGCAGCACATGCATCTGCGCCCTCACCGTTGGCATGACCCTTCTTTCAACCTCAACCATAGCTAATACACGCCATGCGCTACACTCTTCATTCTGCTGCGGAGCATTTTGCATGCCCCAGACACCTGTGTGCCATGTGGCAATCCTGATCCGCCCCAGCCCCCTTTAGCTCCCCATTTCCTTTATATCTCCCGTCCCTTTTGACCCAAACCGCTCCCTCCCACCCTCACACCCCACCTGTCAATCCCCCTCTGTCCCCAGGTGGCAGTTCCTGACCTGCACCTTCTGCCACCACGACTGGGCACACCTGTCAGGCAACGCATTCAGCCTGTACGTGTTTGGGCGCATAGTGGAGGAGGAAGAGGGGGTGGCGGGGGTGTGGGGCACGTACCTGGTGTGCGGACTGGGTGAGTGGCAAAAGGGAGGGCACAGGGCGCATCCAGCCCTGGGTGGATCATAAGACCCTAAGATTTGGAACCCTATACCCTACACTTGTAATGGAAGTGCATTGGTCATGTGGACATACAAGGCCGCCTAGTTGGAAGCATGAAATAGTTGGCATGTATATGCACCACACCCTGCACTATATGGGAATGGATACGTGGGTGGTAGAGAGCGCCTGCCACATGGGCAACCAGGCACAGTGCTGATGCTGAAACCCTAAGCTAGGACCTCCCCCTCATGCAGGCGGCTCCATCGCCTCCTACCTGTCCACCCCTGGCACCGCCACCGTCTCCCTTGGCGCCTCCGGTGCCATCTTTGGTCTCTTCGTGGTGGGGGTGCTGGCCAAGCTTGCACGTGGGCTGAATCTGAGGAGGGCACTGGAGGTGGTGGTGCTGGGCCAGTTTGTGGTGCAGCAGGTGGTGGGGGTGAGTGAGTAAGGTGGCTGTCACTCGCATGGCATGCGGCATAAATGGAATTGGCTGTTTGTGAGTGCGGCTGGGCTGTCCGGAGGTTTGCGTGTCGTCACTGTCAGTAGAGGGCCCAATAGTTGTCGCGCAGATTTATTCCCCACATGTCTGTGCATCCTGTCACTTCCCCCATCATACTGCGTCCATCCACGGCATGCCGTGCATACGCACCACACACCGCACCATGTGATGCCGCGCTGCGGTACATGCACACAGCACAGCAGCCCCACCACGGCACTGCCCACCAGCTGAGCGCACCCCCTGTTGCCCGCAGGAGATCCATGCGCAGGCTGGTGGTGGTGGGGTGGGTGGCGCGCTGAGTGGTGTGCGGGTGGGGCATGTGGCGCACCTGGCTGGTGCACTGGCTGGTGTGCTGCTGGTCCTCATGCTCACGCGCCTTCCTAAGGGGGAGTAAGGAGGCAGTGGGGGGTAATGGGGAGGGGGGGGTGAATGGTGGGGGTGGCTGGCCAAATGGAGAGTGAGAAAGGAGAAGGGGGGTGGCCGGTGTGGGCGTTGATTCGTCCTGGGTGCAGGCAGCAGGGTGGCACGTGGGTCATGAATTTAGCTCTGCAATGTGCGGTTTTGTTGTTCATTGGTGCAACTGTTGGCGGGGTGGGGACTCGTGTTGCTTGGGACTGAATGCGAATCATTGACCGTGGGTTGAGCAGTGCGAGCGTGCCATGCATGTTTTGGGCACATGTGCGGCACCGGCGTGGTCAGTGGGCGCAGGGCCCTAGGGGTTGGGCTGCGCACAACCAACCCTAAGGGTTTGGAAAGTGACGCTGCAGTGCGATCGCCAAAGCGCTGTGGCTCAGGACAGTGAACGTGAACGTACTTTCAGAATGCCTGTGTGTGGGAATATAAATTATCTGCATTTGGTGAACACTCATTGTTATTGGGGTAGTGTGTGCCATTGGAAACACACCTCTGTTTTAAAACAATATTTTTCCCCACTGAAAAACATTTTAGTCTGAGATAAGGCTGGCGCTCGAGTACAAAGCTGAATGCGTCGAAAACAGAGCTGCAAGGGGGAGCATATGCAGCCAAGCGCTCTGCAAGACTCAACCTGAATCAATTAATAACTCCTGACGTCCCAGGTCGTCGACTGAGCGGTCACGAGCCCGATCTCACCTCACATTATTGCCTGCACATCCCACCCCCACGACACTCGCACCCTTTGCGTTAAACGTGACTGGTTCTTCCTACATCACTGGATCTACTATCCCAAAGGTACTGCAGGACAGGGCCTGTGTTGCACTGTCGCTTACACCAGGGCCCCAATAGGCCTATAGCCATGGTGGCAAAAGCAGCACTCTCCTGCCCAACCGGCACCTGCGTGTCGCGTGTGGGGGGCACACACAGACAGACCAGGGCAAGCAATCATGCGGGGTCATCAATTGGTGCTCTGCTGCGTCCCTGCCGGCCTGCAGTCCCTGCAGCATGGCATGCGCCCTCCATGCCACAAACAGGTGTGCTGCCCACCACCCCGCCCTCAAAGCCACCTGTTCTGCTTGAAACACGATAGGAGTGAGGTGATTTTGCACCATATCTGCTCATGCCCCGTCTTTGGCTACGATTGTTCTGTGGCAGCTGTCTCATGTAGAGACATTGCGTAATGCACCACGAAAGGCAGCACTATTTGCTCATCTGTGGGTTGGCCACACAGCGCTGGGTGCAAAGCATGCACAGCACAGTGGCGTGTGACTGGTCAGGGGTTGTCCCTGTCGGTGGGCTCTACTGAGTACTGAGTCTACTCCCTTCCCTCCCCGCAGGAGCCTGTCGGTTACCCCCCTGCCAGCGGCGGTCCATGCGTATCAGGGCCAGTCAAGTCGCTGCGGTGCGCTCATAGGCATGGAAGGATAGTACTGTAGATAGCAATAGGGGCTAAAATAGCGGCATAACACCTGTTTCAGTGACTCAAGGCCATGTGCTGTATGCTTCTCTGCACTGCAGGTCCCTAGCATCCTGCTGAACACACGATGGCACAACCCTTGCCTAGGTATACACTGGTGGCATGCCTTAGGTTGAACCCCGGCCCTGTGTAGCTGTGGACTATCACTGTCATCACCTTGCGGTCCGTCCCTACCTTAGAATTTGCTCACCGGCTAGGGTTTTCCCCGCAGGACGGCCTTGCGGTTCCTGCAGGCAGCGTGAGCGTGGTGCTGCTGGCAGGGGGAGTGGGCAAGCGCATGGGGGTAAGCCCAACCCTAAACCCTGAACCCTAAACCTAAACAGCGTGAGCGTGGTGCTGCTGGCGGGGGAAGTGGGCAAGCGCATGGGGGTAAGCCCAACCCTAAACCCTGAACCCCTAACCCCTAAACCATGAGCATGATGCTGCTGCGGGAGGTGTGAGTAAGCGCATCCAACTGCATGGGTACACCCGCCTAGTTCACACAGAACTTTGCCCTAAATATGGGTATGAGCTCGCTGTTAACGGTTGTAATCTGTCATTTAATGAGAATAAAATTTGCTGTGATTTGAGGTATTTAATCTGAAGAATTTCATTTCTGTCCTCCCCGTTTCAGGCTGCCATCCCCAAGCAGTACCTCCCCCTGCGCGGTGCCCCCATCGCCACCTACAGCCTGCGTACCTTTGCAGCAATGGAGGAGGTGGGGGAGGTGGTGGTGGTGTGTGACCCAAGCTGGAGGTGGGTGGGGAGCAGGGGGGGGCGGTGACGCGTGTGGTGGTGGTGGGGACACTGTTGGTGGTGTTGCGCTAGCAATATTGTATGTGCAGAGTTGCAATTGCGGGGTGGATGGGTTGGAGCCAGTGACTCCTGCTGGCTAGACCCTACCCACTGTGCTACTACTAGAGGCGGCAGCAAGGTCCAAACTGCTGGGGTACTCATCCGCTGGTCTGCAGTGGATAATGCTGTGCTAGTGCCATCCATACGCCATCCACACCCCTTGGGCAGTAGTGCGTCCCCCACCCATGTGGCTCCCTCCCAACCACCGAATGTACCCTCGCCCCCTTCCTGTCCCCAGGGACATTTTCGAGTCCATCCTCCCCTCGCTGCCCCGGCCCGTGCCCATCACCTTTGCGCTGCCCGGCAAGGAGAGGCAGGACAGTGTGCTCAGCGGGCTACAGGTGGGGGGTTGGTGATTGGGATGGTGATGGTGGGGTTGGGCGGGGAATGTGGTGGTGATAGTGGGGGCTGGGTAGGGGTTGGGGATGGCTCAACCGCACGCAGCGTTGCACCACCCGATAGGCGGTGGTTTCAAGGGTGTGCCCCTGGTCCTTGCATTCCAGACGGTGCATCCCCATGGGGATGACCATGTGTGGGGTGGCGCATGCTGGGCAGGGGACCAACCTTGATCTGCCTGTGCCCACATGTCCATTGCCGATTGTGTGCTCCTTATTTAGTACTCAATACTGATTGCTGATACTCATGACTGATTGCTGACTGTGTGCGCCTTACTGATTGATGATTACTGATTATCGATTACCGATTTCTGAATATTGATCACTGATTACTGACTGTGTGCTCCTCCCTCCCCTCCCCAGGCCATCTCCCCCTCCGCCTCCCTTGTGGCGGTGCATGACTCAGCGCGCCCCCTGGTCACGGCACAGGACACACGCAAGTGCCTGGCGGATGCGGCAAAGGTGTGTGGTGGTGTGCATGTGGGTGGGGGGAGGCAGGGATAAATGCACAGGAGGTGCTGGTGAGTGCACGTATATGTTGATGCATGGGTGGTGTGTGGGCATGCAGTGGCCAGCATCAGTCATGAGGGAAGATTCCACGCCATTGGCCATCTCGATGGTCCCGCAGTGCAACTGCCATCCACAGCCATGGCGGTTCGTTTGCCAACGTCGGGCCACTAAGGGTTGAGACGTTGCCATCATGTGCATCCCATCATGTGCATCCCATCATGTGCGACCCATCATCATCATCCCATCATCATCATCCCATCAAGTGCATCCCATCATCTTTGCAGCCCTCCTCTCATCCGCTGTGCACGTGATCCAGCATGCTACCTCCGTCACCCCCTCCCCTCTCTCCTTCGCGCCCTGGTACCCGCTGGGTATCATGCCCACCCTCTGCCCCATCTCATCCCGTACCACCGCCACCAAGACACCACACTCACCTCACACAGGTTGGCGCCGCTGTGCTTGGTGTTCCCGTGAAGCCCACCATCAAGGAGGTTGACAGCAGCGGCAGGGTGGTGCGCACGCTCAACAGGGCGGTGCTGTGGGAGGTGCAGACGCCGCAGGTGGGGGGGGTGGGGAGGGGTGTCATGTGGTGGGGTGGTGGGGGGGCATGCGGCAGGAGTTCGCACGAGCCATGGAGTTATTGGTGTGTGTGTGGCGTGGGGTGTCCGAG
Source organism: Heterotrichella gracilis (assembly GCA_032358255.1). Lineage (NCBI taxonomy): Eukaryota > Xanthophyceae > Tribonematales > Xanthonemataceae > Heterotrichella > Heterotrichella gracilis. The sequence continues at coordinate 54,647 of JAULBX010004666.1, forward strand.
GCCCATCACAGAAAATCCTGCAGCCAGGTGTTGCTGACCGTCATTCACAGGCCACATTCACGCGCTCGTTCACATGCGCAACCTTGTCTTACCCACCACACTGGCTGAGCTGTATCACCTTTTATGCCCAATCCATTCCCTGGGTCTTGATCCCTGATCAGACGCATCCCCGCAGGTCATCCACCCCCACCTGCTGCGCACCAGGGATGATGGATGGCGTTACGATTGTGTGCATATTTCGTTTCCTTGATGCTAATCCCTGTTCTGCATCCACGCAGGTCATCCGTCCCCAGCTGCTGCGCACTGGCTTTGAGCTGGTTTCTTCCCAGGGGCTGGAGGTGACTGATGACGTATCGATTGTGGAGGCCATGGGGGGCCAGGTGGTGGTCACGCCAGGGGCATACACTAACATCAAGGTGGGGTTGGGGGGGTTGGATCCTTTTATTATATTAGCCCCCAGCATTGCTCGTGGCAGAGGGTGGCTATGCGGGTGCATGCTTTAATAGCATGGCGGGTTTGAGTTTTGACGCGAACCCACCATGCAGGTAGGTTTGACTTTGAGGGCTTGGGTTTTGGGTACCCCTGGTGTTGTCCCCACCGGCATGCACGTTGGATGGCTTGCGCTCACGCCAAGCAACCCTTCCTTCACACGTCACCATACTGCAGCCCTCATGCATGTGCACACAACTCGGCTGCGCAATTTTACAAGCAAGGCATCGCTGCCGTGCCCTATGCCCCTTACAGTGCCCCGGACCGCCCCCCTTTTTCTTCAGGTCACCACCCCTGACGACCTGTCCATTGCTGAGCGCTTTATGGACGAGGCCCAAGAGAAGCAGGCGGTGGCAGTTTGAAGCGCAGGAGAGGTGCAAGGGGGGAGGGGGGTGGGGGGTCCACAGCAGATCAATGCCCGAGTCCTCGGTGGCGATGTAGGGTTATACCTCAACCCTCAACAGTCAAGGGGGTGACGGTGACCAGAAGTGGGGTGGGGCGGGTGCGCCTGGGGTTCAGGGTGGACGTTGGGGACGCGAAATGGGGGTGATGAGAGCGGGATGGGTGGCACTTCACGCAGTCCTTGCTGGCGGCAATATATTTCCGTGGCAGGGCGCGTGTGTGCTAGCACGAGGTGCAGCTGCTGTTGGGGACGGGCGCGCAAACCAGAGAAACGGCGTCCACCTGATAATTTATTGCTCAACACATAATGTGCGCGTCCAGCAGCAGACTTGCGAGTTGCCTTCAACGCGCTCAGGGCTAAGAGAGCATATTTATGCCATAATGGATCGCTGTAACAACTTACTGTTTGCACTTGTTGTATCGGAGCACATTATTGCAATATCTTTGAGTTGCCCATCAGCTTTATGGATGCAGCAGCTATTATAGCAGTATACTTGATTGCTTCGAAGGCCAGCAAAACCCCAGATGGCTCCAAGGCCAGCAAAACCCTAGCAAACCCTAGTAGGGTTTCGTGTCCAGCTCAGCCTCCCGCTCCACCACAGATAACGAGTGCACTTTTGTACTTTTGGCACCCTTTGCCGTTCGCGGCCACCACTGCGAGCTCCACAGTTCCAGCAAACCCTTGTTTCGTACTTGCGGTGCTACCAGTTGTGCACACACCTGATATCAACAATCCCTGGTCGACTGGCAAGGGAAGGGGGCATAGTATCCAACCCGACCTGCGTGCCAGGTACGGCACACTGCTCACGACAAACCCTTGCAAGAAAACACCTGCTCTTGACCAAACCCCGCACCTAGTGTGGTTCTCATATACAAGCGAGTCCGCCCACGGGCTGTTTGGGCCTGTAGCGTGGCAGAGCGGTGCGCCAGATCACTCCCATGCCACCATGCCACCATGCCACAGGGGTAGCACCCCACGCCTTGCCACTGCTGTCTACGGCGTTGGGGCAGTGGCTACAAACACTCGCCACTCGTTTGGTCTCAAACCACTTTAAAACTCCTCCCATTCCCGTCACAGGCTGACGAAATGTGTCTTTTGAACGAGCATGCCGAGCCGGGCATCGGGGTCATGGCTTCCACCATAGACTGCCTGCCTGACCACTTGCTGGCACACATATTCGGACGACTGGAGGTCAAGGAGCGGGTTCAAAACCTGAGCTTTGTCTGCCGCCGCTGGGCGGCCATCCTGTCGGCTCCCACCGACGCCTGGAACCAGCTTGGCTTCTGCGTTGGGTGGCCCCTGCTGGCCTCGCCCGCCGTGCAGGAGACCTTTGCCGCCTGGATGGACCGCCGGGCAGGGGGCGTACTCCACCTGGAGCTCGCCAAGCGCCAGGTAAACCCTGCGCCCTCGCGTGTTTGTAGACTGGCTGTGCACACTGCAAATACCACCCACCAGAACGATATCCATGTACACATGCCCTAGGGGTTCACCCCAGTGGTTCATCCATGCCAACACTGGGTCAATTCAACAGGTGCCTTTTGGCACTCTGCATACCCACTGCACCCCTGGGAGCCTGCACCGCCCACCCAGATCATGCACTTGCCAACAACCTAAAGGGGGGGCCTCGCCTGCATCCATGGGATGGAGAGCCCTATTATGCCGTCTCCCTTGTGAAACTCTAAACTGTACACCCTGCTATGCTGTCTTCCTTGTGAAACCCTAAACTCTAAACCCGGTTATGCTGCCTCCCTTGTGAAACCCCAAACCCTAAGCCCTATGTGCTGCCTCCCTTGTGAAACCCCAAACCCTACACCCTATTGTGCTGCCTCCCTTGTGAAACCACCTTCTCTCCCCTGCCCAGTGCCCCAGCTACCTGTACCACGCCCTCATCCTGTCCCTGCGTGGTGGGAGGATAGAGCACCTGGCGCTGGGCAACAGCATGGAGGCAACCATCGCTGCAAACCTAGCTGACCTCCCCCGCCTGACCAGCCTCACCTTCCGCACCCAGGTAGGGTCTAGGGTGAGGGTTTTAGGGTACACCATGGTGCCTACCAGTGCAGCCAACCTGGGCCACCTATCTTGCCCTGCCAGCCACACCTTCCAAAACCAGCTAGGGCCTAGAATTTAGGACTGCAGAGGATTTGTGGGTCCAGTCTTCCTCCTGTGAGGGCGACTACATGCCATGGTTCTCCAGGTTTCCTCCTACCAAGGCAACTGGACAGACCTGTATACATGAAATCATCGAAAATAAAAGTATTTTTGTTACTTTCCCAGGTTTCCTCCTACGAGGGTGACTACATGTTGCGTGCACTGAGCAATCTCACCCGCCTGGAGACGCTGTCCACATCAGCGCTGTACGGGCACTACGTGGGCAGGGGGCAGAACTTCTATGCGGTGCCCTCATGGGTGGGGCGCATCACGGGGCTGAGGTGCTTGAGGCTCAGGGTGGCTGAGGCGTCCTATGGCCAGCTCACAAACCTCACGGTACGGGATCAGGGTTCAGGGTTTAGGGTTTAGGGTTTAGGGCTTTGAGGTGCCTGCGCCTGAGGGTTGCGGAGGAATGCTACGGCCAGCTCCCAAACCTCAAGGTGCGGTTTGGGTTCAGGGTTCAGGGTTTAGGCAGAATGCAGACACGAGCACACCCCGTGCATGTGATGCCATGTGCGTCAAACCCTGTGCCGTGCGTGACACCCTGCATGTGATGGCGTGCCCTCTGTTGGGGGTTTTGGGTGCCCTGGCATATAATTCGACAGATGTGCACGTCACATGGCATAGCATTGACTGGTGCGCATGCCTGTTGCAGGGTCTGACTGTACTGCGGGAGCTTGAGCTCACCCTGGGGAGCAATGCAAACCAGGTGCGATGATGGGCATCCTGCATGTGAACCGACCAAACGCCCCATGGGATGCAACACCCGGCATCCCCTTATCCATCGACTAGTACATCCTTCCTTTCCTACTGACGTAGCACGGCATGTCATGCAATACCTTGGCCTCACCTGGCGGTAAGGCGGTTTGTTGTTTTCCTCTTCCTTGCCAAGGGTGACTGTAATGCAGGCATGCATGCACCTCATCCATCCATCAAATTGAACCACGCGCCCACCCCCTCCACCCCCTCCACCAGGGCTTCCCCTGTGCCCTGACCTCCCTCTCCTCCCTGGAGCACCTGTCCCTATTCTACTTGAGATCAGTGCACAGCCTGGAGCTGCCACATGGCATGGGCGCAGCGCTGCCCCGCCTGACATCGCTGGAGCTGGTGGCGGAGCACGACCCCCCTGTGCACCTCAACCTGGCTCAGCTCACCTCGCTACAGGGGCTGCAGGCGCTGGTGCTGGCGAGCATGGAGATGGAGGTGGGGACTGAAAAATGAAACTAATAAACATAAAAATGTATAAGTATAAATAGTAAAGTAGAAATAATGATAAAATTAAAGGAACCAGAACGAATGCTTTGGTAAATTGGTGGGGCAGGGTTGGCCGGAAGGTGCAATCTCATGTTGGGTGCATCCCACCATGCCTCGGCAAGGATCACACATGCAAAACTGGCGCTACTACCTACAGATGCATGGTGGAACAACCTCCTCATCACCAATTTTTTATCAGTCGCAGAGTATTGGAAAAGTAGGTCGAGGTGGTAGTGTGTAGATGTTCTTGCAATATTGAACCTCGGTGGACCGTCTCCCCTAGAGCGTGGCAGCCATGCCCACCTTCTCTCCCCTTGTGCAGGCCTTCCCCCCCTCCATCCTGTCCCTCACCTCCCTCACCTCCCTTGACCTGCGCGGCAACAGCTGCGGCAGGCTGCCACCTGGCATCACCACCCTGCGCCACCTGGCGCACCTGGGCCTGGCTGGCAACCGGGCAAAGGTGCTGCCGCTGGAGGCCGCTACCATGGGGGAGCTGTGCCTGCACGGCTGGGCGCTGGAGGTGCGAGGCCGCTACCATGGGGTTTAGGGTTGGTGAGGAGGCTATGGAAGCTACGCTTATACTGCCCCATGTGACTAGGGCTACTGGTGGGGCGCATTGGGCGGTGGGTACGCTGTGCAGGTGCAGTCGCATGCGGCAGGTAGATGCAGCCACATGCATGCGCATGCTTGTTGTTATTGCCTGGGGTGCATGGCTGCATGCGTGGGAACACTCTGACACTGTCTGAAAGCTGGTGATTGTTTCTGCTGGGGTACAGTACTGCAGGACTGCGTGTGGGGGGCACGCTGGAACTTTCTGGCAGCTGGTGTGACCCCCCTTCTGCTCCCGCAGGCGCATGGATTGAGTGGCCAGGGGAGGAGCCCCAGCCTGGTGATGGAGGGAGGGGGCGGATGGGTGTACAGGCTGCAGGTAGGGCCATTCAGCACACACATGACCATGCACCCATGTTATCACCTGCCGCCGCTGGCCATTGCTCTGCTTCTTGTGATCCATAAAAAATTCTGGCAGCACACCCAAAGCCTGAAATAGCCTTGGCTGTTCCTGCACCGGCTTGCTGCACACACATCTGCCACTGGCCATCCCTTGTCACATGACCCCCTCCACCCTACACCTCAGCCCTCTCAGCCAACTCCCTCCACAGGCCTCCTCCAAATGGCCAAGTACCTTCAACGTACCCTGCAATTTTTTTTTAAACCCTGAACCCTAAACCTTCCCAATTCCCTCCACAGGCCTCCTCCCATTGGCCCACCGCAGCCGGCCCCGGCCCCCCCGCCGCCCCCCGATGGGTCACATCCTTTGAGTTTGCCACCGAGGACCAGGTGCCTCCCTCCCAGATGTGCAGCCACTGCGACCCAGGGGCTGTGCAGCGCGTGAATGCATTCTTTGCACGTCAGATTGCCACAGCTACTGACGAGTCCTCGCTGAGCGGGAGGACGCATTTCTGATGTGGGGGAGTAGTACGATCAAAGTTCTCATGGGGCGTGGGGTGGGGGTGGGGGTCAAGTGCTAGGGGAGCGGAGGCACTGGAGATTGGGGTTGGGATTGCAGGGATTAGCCGACGGAAGCGAGCAGGCGAGTGCACTGCTGGGATGGTTTTGCTACGGGGGGAATGGGAGAGCGGTTTTACCCACTGCAGTAAAGGAAGAAGGATTGTATACCATTGCCAGGCATCAATTATATTTTGGACATAAAATGAGATTTTGGAGTGTGTGAGGGAAGATTTCTGTTGCTTGGGAATTGATTTACCAAAAATTTGGCCGCCAGATGTTTGCAGCGCGGCAGTTCAAGTGGCAGCAAACTACAGATGTGATGGCACGGATGCCGGGCAAGCAATTTCTGGCATCCAATGTGTGGCAACACATTCATGTTGCGGGGCACTAAGGGAATGGCAGCTGATGGCGCGCTGCCTGGTCAGGCAGCGCCACTTGGCAGGAAGTGGCAGCACTACGTGGGAGCATTTCCTGCGCCACGTGGCGCAACTGCAACTGCGAAGCACGAGACTGGACCTGCGCATTGCACAGCGAGTGGGTGCAGCAATTTTGACATCTGTTGGCAGCACGGTTGAGGGACGAATGGGCAGGTTCATGGAGTTGAAATAATTCTGATGTACACTACAGAGAGGCGAGAAAAGGTGTTGTATGTGATTGGGGGAATCCGATGTAGGTTGTATGGACACGTCGTGTTGTCAAGTCAGTTGTCGGCAAATTGTCCAAAGTTTTCAGTCGCTGATGTTTTCAGACTTTGATAATGCACATTTTTACACTTTCTGAGAGTCTCATGCTATACAGAGACATCGTGAATTGGGCAAATCCATTGGAGGAAACACTGCTGGAAGGCCATAATCAATTTTCAAATTAATTGCCCAGTGAATCATAGTATTGGGTAGTACCCAATACTATGATTCAGAGTACTACTCTGGTAGTGTCAGGTAGTCTAGTAGGGTGAGTACGTGGAATCGGACAGAATATTGTTACTTTTGCAGCTCAGCACGCTCAGCCTGGCATTATGCATGCCATGAACCAGACTGGTAGTATCCTATATACATCATGTACACGCACTTGGAATTGCATCCACAGTGACTGGGGCTCATGAGCTGTTGCTAGTCTACTAGTCTAGTAGAGCGGCTCTTAGAGTCTAGACTAGACTCTATATCGGATCTTGACGTCTCAGCCTGCCGTTGCACCCAGTGCCGCTCACGCGACTCTGCGGCAGTATGCGCTTGACAATGTGTGACGCAAAATGTAAATTCTGAATCACTTGTGCACAATACTTGAATTGCAAGCCCGGCCGGGGGGTAATTCATTTGCGGCAATCAATGGCATTGCATTATGCATGGCAGCCAGCTGCAGTGCATGGCGTGACACTGACAGTAAACACAGTCTGCCACACGGTGCCCACTGCCCAAATTATAAAGGATCCAATGTTTACAATGTCATTAAATTTTATTGTAGGCCCCGGGGACCCTAGGCATCATGCCATTCACTGACAAGTAGATGATCTACAGTAACTGAAAAGTCAGATTGAACCTTCAAGTTGAGCATGATCAGCCAAGTTGGACGACCCTCAACCCTGAAGTTCAACTCAACCCCAAACTATGCATCGCCATAGCTATTGGCTGTATTCTACGCCAAGCAGCTCTAAACATGGTTGCACAGTGCCTTCGATTGGACACGTCAAACAGTGCACGTAGCAAAGCTCATCATGCTGGGCTAAAACACGCAAAGACCCATTGGACCACATTGCACCCATCTACAGCATACCGTGTACACGCTCCACCACCCTTGTCAGCCAAAGGGCACCTGTGTGCCATAGGGTATTCTAGCTGACAGAGTTCAGCAGTGCAGCGAGCAGCACAGCACACTCAACCACATCTGCACAAAAATTGCTGGCTGGCACTGCATGCTCATCATCCCCACCCTCCCCCCGCACCAGCATTGACAACTGTAGCATTGACAACTGACCAAAACCCTGGCCCACCCCACCCCACCTGGGCCCTCAGCCCTTGCAACTGACAGAGCAGCAACCCTAACCCTGGTGAGAAAACCCCAACTCACATGAACTTCAAACATGCGGTGGCGGGGCTACCCTGAGCAAGAGCACCCCCCCTCCGGTGGTGCCCTAAGTCCTTAACCCCTTGGGACCGCAGAAGAGACCTACGACCCTCACGCATGCCCTCGCCCGCCAGATGAAAACCCTGAGAGAACCCCTTTGGGCGCTGTGGTAACGCGCCACCCCAATCGTAACCTTCCAACCCCTCCCCCCACATGGTGTCGCTGCACCCCCTTCATTCACAACCAGGTACATGACACCAGCACAGCGCATGGTATGGATGTGGCTAAGCACTGGATGGGCAGTGCTGTGAGTCATTGGCACGCACCCATTGCCATATGTCTGATCCGACAGCAGACTTTCAGATGTTGTCCCGCTTTACCCCTCTCGCACCCCGCTAACCCCCTCCTCTCCCTTCACCCAGTCCGCTTGCTGCTTGCGTTGAGCTGGTAGAACAGCAGGTAGGCCTTGGCATGCAGCACGTCGTTCAGGCTGGCGCGCGTGACGTGCTCATCGTTGAAGTGCAGCCAGGTACCGTCGGGCTGCAGGCAGTGCGCGGTGTAGTGGCCCGAGGCGGGGTTTTTGCCGTGGTGGCTCACCGCCGCAACCAGGCTGTAGTCCGCGCCGCTGCGCTTCATGGGGCAGGAGTCCGCCAGCCATGCCGGCTGGAGCCTGCGGGTGGATGGTGGGTGGGGGTGAGGGTGCGGGTGGGTGGAGGTTGGGGAGTGAGGGTGCATGGGTGGGTGCGTGGTTCAGGCGAGGCGAGCAGTGTATGTAAGTGTTCTGAAATTGTTTGAATTTCAAAAGAAATTTCCTATACTTTACTGCTTTACTAATATTCAATTCAATCCATTTTTTGTCTGCTTTCTTGTTTCCTAATTAAAGTCCTTCAAAATCTTGCCTAGTATCTTATCACTATAGACATGATGTCAACATGACACAATCATTCTTCTACAATTCCATTGCAAAGGCACCCTACACACCGGAATAATCCACTTACTTGAGCGATGTCCCGAATCGTATCTGCTTGTGCAGCTTGCCCGCGCCTGTTGTGTACGTGAACCTCATGAGGTGCAGCACCAGGGTGTGTGGCAGGTGCAGCAGCTGCACGCGCTTCTCGGCTGTCACACCCTCGCTGCCCTCGCTCACCTTGTAGCCTGGGGGAGAGTGATGGGTGTTCAGTACTGGTGAGAGGAATGGTGGAATATAAACTACAGATAATAAGAGGGGATGTCACCAGCGCATTTGTTTGCGAAGTAGTGCAACTGGCAGTGCAGAGTGTGTGCATTGCAGGAACGGGGGTGCTGGTCCACCGCCTTTTACACCTCCACCTCCACACCCTCGCACCCTGCACCCTCCCTGTGTCCCTGACCTGCGCACCACCAGCACCACCCCCCACCTTTACCACCCCCCGCGTGGCCTCCTATCCACCCCATCCACACCCACTCCCTTATCAGTTAATAAATTACCACCCCCTCACCGTGTATTCTCTCCGTCTGCGTGAGCTGCGTCAGCGCGTCCTCAATGCTGTTCACCCGATCGTGGTTGATGCTCAGGTGCAGGCAGCTGAAGCGCTCAACGGTGGCGCTGTCAGGGGCGCTGCGGGCCTGAACAGGAGGCGGGGTGGGTTGGGATTAGTGGATAAATAACAATTTATTGGACAACATTTGGATTTTTACTTTTTCAAATCCTTCGCTGAGGGCAAGCCTCACTTGCCACATTCATCCCTCAGCGTCGCCTGCGCATGTGTGCGCAGGACCAATCCCCAGGACACATCTATACCTTGCTTGCAAAACTTTATTCCATTCCATCAGCGCACACACCACAAGTTCAGCCTGCTTGTGCTCGCCAAATTTGTGATACGTGCGCATGTGTGCAGCCACTCATGAGCGCATACCTTGACCACAGATCTCAGGCTGCCCCCAAAGATTGCGCTGGCCAGGCTGCGCTGCGCTGACACCTCCTCAGCCACGCGCGTCTTGGCGGTGCGCTGCCGGCGACCAACCTCAAGCCACACGTCTGTCGGGGCCGCGGCGGGGGCGGGGCTGGAGGCGGAGTTGGAGGTGCCTGCAGGATGGGAGTGGGTGTGGTGTGGGCGCTAGGTGTGAATGCTAGGCGTGGGCGCACACTTGGGACCATTGGGGAATTCCATCCCCTTTCAGAAACCAACAAGGCACTGGGATGCAAATGGATTTCTTTTTACACACGAAAACAAACAAAATTGTCCCAATAAGTAAAAAGCAAAGAATGGACCCACTCCACATGCCTCCCTCCCCCTGAGCGCCACCAGCTCCTTTAATTAACAGATATAAGTGAGTTTTGCTACACAACAGTACAGTTTACAAAGAATGGAGTCTCCATCCAACCTCTCCCAACCCCGCACCTGCCTCCCTGCCCCTGAGCGCCACCAGCTCCTGGTGCGCCCCATCCAGCAGGTGCGTGAGGAACAGCTGCGCATCCTCCTGCTCACGCACTGGGGGGGCGGAGGGGCCAGCCAGGCGGGAGGCAAGGGAGGGGGTGGAGCCAGCAGGGGGCTGCGGGGGTGGGGTGGGGTGGGGCTGTGAGCGGACTGTTGTGTTGGCCGATAGCTAGCAAGGGGAGTGGGCACCGTTGGGATTCATTATAATGTTAATACATGCGTAACACACATCAGGGCCTTGCCACAACACAGCTGTGTGGGCAACAGTGACTGCTCGCGTGGCAGTATTTATGGACATGAAGCTAGCAAAGAGAGTGGGGATAGGATTGTGTCTGTACTACATGACTTCAGTGGTGCTTAAATGCCTGTGGAAAAACCTTAGCAATCATGCTTTCTGTGCATGGTGCACGTCCAGTGGTGCTGCAGCGCTCAGCAAAAGTTTCTTATCATTGTTTGATCAATGTATATTTATGTTTGAAAACATCACCGCGCTGCATGCCGCAAAGCATTGTACATACCGCCCATGTCCCAGACGCACCCAAACATCCCACTCCTCCCGCACAACCCACCACTTGTCCCACCCCCCTAACTCACTGCTGCGGTGCCAGTATCTTGTGTGACACCCTACACATTCACCCCCACACCCTACTCTAATGCCTCTAATACCAACACCATCTGCTCCTGTAGCAACCACGCTTCCATCTGAGCAGCCCTCACCACTGCACGTACCTTTGGCTGCGCCTGCGGCTGCGGGCTGAACGCATTGACAATCGCCATGAGAGCCAGGGGGGTAAGGGGGGAGCCGCCAAGCTGGGCAAGGCGGGCGTGACCCTGCAGGGAGGGGAAATTGCACTTAGTGTGAGGGGATGGCAATGGAGACACCACCTGTTTGCCTGCTACTTTGCCCATAAAAAAAGCAGACAGTAATTCTCAGACAGTAATTGTGCAGCCCCACATGGATGTCACGTATTTGCAATGGGTTGTATTAGCGTCTCCCTTCATCATCGTGAAAGCTTTTCAACTATATTCCATGATTTAGTGTTATATTTTCCTTGATGGGCCCCCAATAAAGGCATGCAAGATATGGGCATGGCCAGGTGCCGACACGCAAAGCATGCAAAACCACAAACTATTTCCACCCTTTTCCCCAGCGTTCCTCACATTTGCTCCCTCCGCCTGCCCCCCCACGTGCGCCTCCTCCTCCATTGGCTTCAGCTCAGCAGCCAGGCCTGCCAGTGCGGTGAGGGTGGGGTGGTGCTGCGCATCCAGGCGGGGGGAGGCGGTGGCAAGGGTGGCCATGAGGTGGCAGAAGGGGGCGGAGGACATCAGGGCCTGCGGGGTGGTGGTGGAGTGGGCGGGTGAGCGGGTGAGGCGGGTGGATGAGTGGTCAGACTGCATGAGGTGTCAGGAGACGAGGGCCATGGCGCATGGGGCTGTGCTGACATATGCACATGGCACTACAATGGCAGCTGGCAAGCAGTTTGCACAAATGGACCGAAGTGCAATTCCCCAGCCATGCACTAACTGCGAGTAATGCATGTAGCACAATGTGAGGTACCATTCCCTCCCAAGTACTACCCCGCAAATGCAGCATATGCGTGCGTGCATGTGGACCACTACAGCTGCGCTGCACCCACCCCCTGCCTCACCCACCTGCGCTATGGAATTCACAAAGCACGTGTTCCCTGTGTTGATCATCCCCCTGGGCTGCCACCGCGAGTGCAGGCCCGCGAGGGAGGTGGGGTCAACCGCACGGCACAGGGCGGACAGGGCGGCGGCAACCTGCGGAAAGGGTGGGGTGGTGAATGCGGGCAGGAGGGTATTTTTCAGTTGACACGGGAAGGGAAGGGACCAGCATGGCACATGTCTGCAGTGGCCGCCGGCAAAATGTTTTGATTAGGAGGGCGCAGGAGGGGTGCAGGGCGACTGCACAGCAGGGCACGCGTATGGTGATGGTGATGTGGCAGCCCTCATGGCAAGTGATTACAGTGTAGACAGTACGCCCGTCCCCCATCAAGTATCCACGCAGCCCCATTGTATGTGTCTCTGCCTCGAAGCACCCTTTGGCTCCCACATGGCCTGGCACCACAGACACTGCACCCTAAACCCTAAAATGAATAATGATCCTACACCCCGACCCATGTCCCACCGGAATCTAAACCCTAACCCTAAACCCTAACCCATGCCCCACCTGCTCGTCCTGGTCTTGAGCTGACGTGGAGGGCTGTGCTGGGGGCTCAACGGGGGTGGGCGCAGGCGCAGCATCACCATCCGCCACCTCGCCCGCATCGCTTGGCGTGGGTGACGGCGCCGCATCCCCACTCGCCACCTCAGCCGCATCACTTGGCTCAGGAGCAGGTGGTGCGGGAGCAGGTGGTGCAGCAGCTGGAGGCGCGGGGGCAGGGGGTGTGTGGGCGGGGGGCGCGGGGCTAGGGACTGGGGCCGCATCACCCACAACCACCCCATTTGCCTCCCCTTCAGGGGCCACATAGGAGGTGGTGCCGGTGGGTACCACACTGCCCGCATCCCCCGCAGCCTCAACCACAGCCGGCCAGCATGATTTGGTACTGTCATGGACATCCGCGGGGAGAGGGGTGGCTGGCGGGTGGGGGTCCGAGGCGGGGGGTGCGGGTGTGGCGGCAGGGGGTGGGGGGCTGGCGGGCGCGGCGCTCCGTGAGTGTGGTCGAGGCTCCCGGTGGTCAAAGTCCCTGCTGCGATCCCTGCCGTCCCGCCTGTCATCACGCCTGTCATCACGCCTGTCCCTGCATGGGTCACGGTGATGTTCATGAGCCAATAGTTTTGTCTTGGATGTCTTCCAAAATTTACAAAATCCTTCCGCAAAGCGGCGGGGTTTCATCATTTGTGAGTAAGCACGATCCTCTTCTGGTCCTGCATACAAAGGTTGGCTGTGGCGGTCCTCCCTGTCTAGCGCTTAGGGCTCATGGGCGCATTCTCCAGGGCTGACACCTTCCCAATAGCCTTGTCTATAGCCAAGCAGATGGGGCAACACAATCAGAAGCCATCCTTGCTTTGCATAAAGTTTGAAGGCCACGACCCACCCCCCACCCGGCTTCATCCCAACCCACCTGAAATTCATCCCATCTCTCCCCCTGCCCCTCCCTCGCTCCGTGCGCTCCCCGCGGCCCCCGTAGCGCCCTCCTACAAAGCTGGCGCCTGCCGCGGCCTGCACGGAAGGGGGCCACCGTGGTCACGACCCACTTACAAGGGAGAAAGAACACAGGAGGTAGAAAAGAAGAATATGCTTTTTTTCAAGTGTGGGGGCACACCACTGGTCAGACCCCTCCCTGAACCAGGCGTGTCCCAGACTGTCCACCTGCAAGGGTTTGCAAGGGTTTTACCCAGAACCCTAAACCCTCAACAACCACACCAGCCTGCAATGACACACCCCACCAAACATGCCGCACTTAAGAAACCTACAGCTCTAAGCCCTACTGCGCCTACACCCCCCAACCTTTGCTTGTTGGCTGGGCAGCAGCTGCGGCGGCCTGTGGCGGATGGGGGGTGCCTGCACAGGCTTGTCGGCAGTCGCGCGTGCCATGGCGGCCCAGGATTTGGGGCCAGAGGGGATGGGCAATGCAGGGGGGGAGGCTGGCGCTGCGGCATAAGGGGAAGCATGGGGTTGAGGGGGGATGTGCGCGCCAAGGGAGGACAGCACATGCATTGGTCTCATGGGCTCGCAACTAGCCATCAACATAGCTAGCCACGCTCCTCGATGTGCTTTCTAAACTCGAAAACAGAGATGCATTACGAAGGTATCACAATGGGTGGGTGCAGCAACTGTCCATCAACACAGCTAGTCAGCCGCATAGTATTGGAATGGAGACTCGTAAAAGGATTTTTAATAATGGATGCAGGGAATATGCATTTTGGGGTTGGCACAGGCTTTACTCCCTTTCATATACAAAATTCCGAAGCTTTAAAATCTGGCTAGATCCCTGGCCCTACCTGGTGCCTCTGCTGCTGGCTGCTCCGCCTCCTTAGACGCAGCTGCTGGGGCCTCTACAACAGGCGCCTCAGCCACCGGCGCATCTACTACAGGCGCCGCAGCCACCGGCGCCTCAACCACAGGTGTCTCTGCCACTGGTGTCTCTGCCACAGGCGCTTCTACCACCGGCGCCTCAGGTGTGTGCGTGGTGGCCGGGGCAGCCAGCTCCGAGGGAGGGGCAGGGGCTGGCTCAGGGGCTGGTTCGGTGGGTGGTGTGGGTGGTGGTGGTGCGACAGGGGCAGGTGCAAGTGGCGTGATCACCACTGGGACCGCTGCTGGTGGGGGTGAGGGCTGCCGCTCTGGTAGTGGTGGTGCTGATGGTGCCGTTGGGGCCGCTGCCGGGGCCGCCTGTTGTCGTTGCTGCTGCTGCTGCTGTTGGTGGTGATGATGTTGTTGGTGTTGTTGTTGCTGCTGTTGTTGTTGTATGTGGTGCATGTGGTGCTGGTCTTGTGCTTGCTGCAGCAGGGAGGCCTCCAGGTGCTCTGAGGGGAGGGAGAGGAGGGAAGGGGGTCAAACACATGCCCCAGCGCAGAAAGTCAGTGATTGACAGTCCTGAAGCCAGCCCAGCCCAGCCCATGCCATGCCATGCATTGTTCAGCAGAGGTGTCAACGCAGTGCAGGGGTACATGTGCACACCGCGGGGCCTAGCAGCTAGGAGACGGCCAGGCACGAATGTGGTGCAACAGGGCAAACTGACTCAAGCTTCAGCGAGTGGGCGGACTTGTAAATGCATCCCCAGTGAAATGCACGCAGGCATCTATGCACATGCACATCAAACGCTCATATCTGCATCCACTTGTCTACTGGCCCTCAATTGTAGCTTTTGTGCAAAGTCAAGGAACCACACAGTACCCATGGCAGGCTCCCCAAGTATGTGCGTATGTATGTGTGCGTGTGCCCAACGCCCCTCTGCCCGCCTACCATGCTCTACACCCTACCTGCTGTGAGGATGGACGGGTGGGGGGGTGGCCCACCGGGGCCATAGTGCTGGCCATGTGGTGGCGGGCCGGCGGGTGGGTAGTGGTGCTGCTGCCCCATGCGCCCCTCAGGCATCTGCGCGTGGGGAGGAAGGGGCCCGGGGGGGTAGGCGCCGCCTGGCGGGTGCATGGGGTAGGGGGGGTGCAGTCCTCCTGAGCAAGGGGAGCACACACACTTAGCCACACAGCGGTAAACAGCGGTGGTAGGAAGGGTGCGCACTCCCTACACCAGCACTGCTGAAAGTTAGCAGCCAGCCAGTGGCAGGGGTGGAGAATGGGGCGTGCAGCCAAGTGGGGTGTGAATCATCCTGCCTGGGAGAGCAATTTGCAGTCGTGTGGGATGTGCATGTCGTATTATGCCAACTGCACATGCACATGAACTAAGAGGGCGCGCCTTTCTTGTGGCATGTAATCACCCATGACTCATATATCCCCCAAACCCTTTCTCCCCTGCGATCATCTGTGCCTGTACCCCGCACCTTGCATGCCCGGTGGCGGCCGCTGGCCCTGCATGAGCGCCTGTGAGAATGGCATTGCGCCTGGGGGAGGGTGGAAGTCAGGGTGCGGTGGGGGGCGGAAGTCAGGGTGGGGTGGATAGTGGAAGTTGATGGCTGGGGGCCCGGGGGTTGTTGGCGGTACACCGGTGGGCGGCACGCTACCAAACTGGAGCACCTGGGGGCCTGCAGGGGGTGGTGGAGGGTGAGGGATGTGGGGGTGGGGAGGGGGCGTGTCTAGGGGGCACACGGGGGGGTGCTGGAGGGTGAAAGGTTGTGCGACCAAGGTGGCAAGGGCAGGGGAACGGCAACACGCCAGTGCCTGATATAGGCTACTCGTGCACCAAAGCGTAGCCTCTCCTGCCATTGACAACCTTGTAGACGCACTAGGCCATGGCAAGGACGATGCTGAGGCACCCCACCTTGACGTTGGGACACAGTAACCCCAGAGTAGTTTGTGGCTAGGAGCCGAAGGTTGGGCTCACCTACCTGCCAAGTAGTTTCGAAAGGCCTGCGACTGCTCGAGCCTATTGAAAGTTCTCTGCAAGAGGCCCTAGCAGCTGCAGGGACTTTCCCACTATTTGGCAGGTAGGCGAGGCCAACCTTTAGGCTCCTAGCTCCACTTTGGTGGTTGAGTGTGTTTTGGTGCCACTTGGGTCGAGTGTGCTTACAACTATAACATTCCCAAGAAAGACTAGACAACATAATAAAAAACGTGTATATATGATATAATGAACATATGTAGTTTTATTTTAACAACCAATAGCAAGTAAGAACCCCTGGGCTGTGGAAGGCCGTACCTGTTTGGTCGATGGGTGGGTAGGACATGTGTGGCATCATCATGGGGGGTGGGGCGCCGGGAGGGGGGCGGAAGTGAGGAGGGGGGATGCCTGGCGGGGGGGCCATGTGGTGCAAGGGGGGGTAGGCATTGGGAGGGGGCGGGACCAGACTGCCAGGGGCTGGTGGACCAGGGGGTGGGTGTGGAGGGGGTCCGGTGGGGAGGGGAGCCACCGGCGCTGGTGGTGGTTCTGTGTGGGTGGTGGGTGTGGGTCCCTCCGGCTGTGGTGGTGCCTGTATGTGTGGTGGGGGGTGTGCAAGCCCCGATGGTGCTGGGGTGGTGGAAGGCGGCGCCAACCCCGGCAGCGGTCCGGTGGTGCTGGTGGTGGCGATGGGGTGTGGGTCTCCACCGGTGGTGCCTGGCTGCTCCTTAGCCTCGACCATGTCTGGTGCAGGTGTGGGTGCGGGTACAGGTGTGGGTGCGACCTCAGGTACCTCTTTCCTCCCCTCCGATGCTGTGACGCCCACCTCCCCCCCTGGCGCAGGTGCGGACTCAGCGGTAGGCACCGCCTTGGGCGAGCGCTTGGTGATGGGCATGAACTGAGAGGGGCACAGCGGGCTGTTTAGGGTTTAGGGTTTGGGCACACCGCATGGGCACGCCAGCGGGTGGTGGTGGTTGGCAGCACAGCGCCATGCCCCCAGAAAAAGCTCAACAAACATGCGTTGCCGTGGCTCAACCCCAAACCCTGAACCCTCAACCCTAACCTAGAAATTGTCACTAGACTGACACGTGGCAAAGGTGTGTTCTGGTGCCAAGAGCCTAGCGTCATGTGCATAGCATGGCGAGTACATGCCCACGACCATCAGCCTCCATCCCCCCACCTTTTGTTGTTGCACTGGTGGTGCCTCTGCTTTGGCCCCGGCCACCCTGCCAGGCGCACCCGCCGCCCCTGCCAGGCGCTGCGCATAGGTGGGGCCGCTGCCACCCCAGGCGGCGGGGGCGGCGGGGGCGGGGGCGGAGGGTGGTGTCCCTGGTCCCTTGGCCTGTGGTGCACACGGGGTGGTCGTGAGTGCAGGTGGGTGGTTGGTTGGGCCAACCCGTGTAAGCAGGGGATTTGTATGAGTCGCAGCTGGCAAAATTCTTGGGCTATTGATACTACAGAGTCTGATGCCAAGGCCCCAAAGCTGTTACACATGCACGTGCGTGGTCAAGGTAGGCTATGTACCATAACCTCGCTCGCCACATAGCCTATGTCGCGGTGTGCGGCCTGTATCGCACCTGGGGCTGGGTGGGCGCCACTGGCACAGGCGGGCGCTGCTGCTGCTGCTGGCGCTGCGGTTGGCGCTGCTGCTGCGGCTGTTGTTGCTGCTGCGATGTGGCGGTAGCGGGGCTGGTGCTCGGGGCGGGTTTACCACCGTGGCCCAGCACCTGGAGGGGGGTGGGGGGTGTTGTGCAAGGGTAGTGGGGGAAAGTTGGTGTGCAGGAGAAGGTGCAGGGTTCCAAAAGAGCCACGGCCCACACGAGACGTGTGCACGCAGAGAATCCGGTGGATCATCAACGGGGTGCGGTATGGTGTGGCGTGGTATGGTGTGGCCACCACTGCCTGTGCTCCTGCTGGCTGTTGCTCCTGTGGGTGAAAGCAGCAGGCTATAAGCAGAATACCTCTGCCTGAGGAAGGTATCAGTGCAGAAGAATTTGTGCAAGAGGGTTTAGTGCTGAGCACCCTTGGACCCACCCACCTTGGCGCCGCGCATACCAGGCCGACTGCTATTTGGCTGGAATGCAAGTGACTAGCTAAACACACTGGCCCCCACCTGCATCCCGCTGGTGGTCGAAGGCTGGCCTGCACGCGTCACTGCCGGGGACCGGGGGGGCGGGGGGCCGGGGACAGAAGGCACAGCCACCACCACGCGGGGCTTGCTCTGGGTGTTGCTGTAGCCGCCCCCCCTGCCCCCCGAACCCCTGCCGCCCCCCCTGCCCCCCCCACCACCGCCACCGCCGCCACCGTGGCGCGAGTAGGGTGGGCGGTTGTCGTCGCCTGCCTGTTGCGAGCCCTGTGGGGGAGTGGGGGGTGTCAGCGGGTGTGTGGCACCACCGCTTCACAGGGTGTGGGGGCAAGGGATGATAGTTAATAGGGCGCCAGTGGCAATAGATGGGGTGCAAACGGCGTGGGGTGCAACTATAAACTTCAGACCGTGTAGCTCGGCCATGTGCAAACCGCGCTTCTTGTCTGGGCTGGCACAAGGTCTGCACTATGGGTTGACGGACAATGCATGCATAAACCACATGGAGTTTTGGGCCCCCTAAACTGTAATAGGGGAAACCAACGTCAGTGTCAAGGTCAGGCACTGGTGCAGCAAGAGCCGATATCAACCACCAAGAGCACTTGCGGTAATCGAAAAGGGTGAAGCGAGTTGGTAGCCACTGTGTCTTAACAGCAATGGTGTGCACGGAAACCACAACTGCGCTGCATTGCGTTGGCTTAAAGTGTCTCGTTACAACAGCATCACACCGTTGGCACAGTAGCCAGGAGATGAGAGAAAATCAGACCGCGGCGCCGCTCAACAACCGACACTCACTAGTGCAAGGCAAACGAGGCACCAGCAATATTGGGCAGACCGTAGGCATCTCCCAGGAATGACAGTAGATCCAACGGTAATAACAGGAGAATCGAGGTGGCCCTGTGGCGCTACTTTGCTTCACGAGCACAGCAGAACTTGTAGGGGTATCCGCGCAGGCGTGCAAGAGCCTCGGCAAAGTACCTCTTGGTGCAAGCACTATGCCTCACTTCTGTGTGCATGCATCCGTGACCAGACTGATAAACCACGCGTGCACATAAAGCCACGGCTCCACTCAACAATGCTGAAGCCGTAAAGGACACAAGGGTGCACTCGATCGACAACTATTGGCCTTGGATAGATACAACACAGGGGTGCGAGTGCCTACCTGCCGCCCCCTGTTGTACCCTCCTCTGTCGCTGGACCGCTGGTGGTCGCCATCCCGGGGGGGTCTATCCGCCATCGGGTCAATGCCTGTTCCTATGTCTGCATCTTGAACGGAAACAGCTGGGGTGGAGTGCACTGGTTGCGCACGATAGCGTGTTGTGGGTACCAAGGTAGGGGTCCTGGTACACTTATTCGGTGGTAAGTGGGTTGAGGAACTGCCCGTCGCTGTGCTAAGCTTCAAGCTGCTGTGGATACAACAATATTGCCTGCTGATCCTGCGCATGATCTGTTTCTTTGATGGAAGGGCCCCAATTCGTCCTTACTAAAAGGCTCTAGCCTTGCGGCGGGGAAGAGCAAAAAGCGGTACTGCAACGTTACATGGACGGGGAGGAACTAAGACCGCATGTGGGCATGCTGCACCAGCGCAGAACCCACCGGGGCCCCAAGGGAAGCACGTGGTAGCATATTGTATATTGATACCCCGGGCTGTGCATGCATTGTCGGTCAGGCTAGGCAATGGGAGAAGCTCATGCCAGGTTTCCCGGGATTGCGTCCAGCGGTGGATTTCCACTGGTTAGTGCTAACAAGACCAGGACCAAGCTGTGCAGCGTGTGGGAAATGATACCATCTGAGGTCTGGTGTATTGTACAGAGAGAGCCTGAGGTGCGTGGGTCAAACTCAAGTGACAGGTGGCAAGTTTATTGGATGTACAAGCACGTCCATACGATGCTGCAAGACATCTCATCAGCCATGCCTGGTCTTCATCATTATAGGGTTGACTGCTGCAGACCTGGCGGATAATTTTTGGAGAATTGGTGGTCAGATGCCTTTGCCGCTGCAGCAGCTGCCGCCGGGGCACACTGAAGGTTGTGCATCGCCCCCTGTCTTCACCGCTCCCTTCACGCCTTGAGCGCCAGCCGCGCCGGCACCGCCGCCAGCGTCTTTGGGTGGAACGCAGTGCGCCAGAAGAAGGTGTCGTTGGGGTGGACCTGCATGCAGCGGGACCTCTGTTTCTCCTTTTCCTGCTTGTAGGGGCCTAGTGGGCTTGCAGGCCTCCCAGGAACACGAAACGTCTCCGCCTGGAAGGTGCCTATGGATTGCAAGGATGCTGCGGGCTGTAGGGTTGTACAGTTTAGAGTTGAAGGTGTAGGGTTCTATCCTTGCAGGCCTCCTGGTAACAGGCAACCTCTCCGCCCCGCCTGTATGGCCGATGATTTCACACTTTTAGATTGCTGGCGCATTAGGGTTTAGGGTTCTGCATTGGCGATAGCATACACCTGTTAGTTATTCGGTTACCTGCAGGGCTTCGAGCGGCGGCAGAGCGCCCGGGTACAGCCAGCACTCGTACTCAATGTTGTGCAGGCGCGAGTGGTACCTGCCGTGCTTGAGGAACAGCTCCTGAGGGTGGCGCTCACGCGGCAGCAGGTGGGCGGGGCTGCGGCCAACGCGCGCTGCAAGGGACTCCTGTGAATGGGGGCAGAGGCGGGGGTGGATGGCAGTGGGCAGCAGGGTTGTCTTGGGGAGCCCTCGTACCCCCAGAAGGGAATATCGCCCCCAGATGGCATGGAAAGTCTCCTACATTTGCTCTTCAATAGTAAACCAACGCGACTACCCCGTTTTTCACACACTGCCGTGCATACATGCATGATCCCCAACCACGACCCGGGTTGGCTTCCTAATCTGACTGTCAAAAAAATACATGAAAATAACAAAGTATAATATCACCTTGACAACCTCCACAATCACCCATGACACATGTAGCAAGCAGGGAAGTTTGCCTGCTCCACCCTTCCCCACCACCACCACCAACCCCACCCACCAGGTCCTCCGCATCATGCAGGTGGCCATGCTCCCCCCACTTAATCCCGTCAGGCAGCGTGTACAGGCAGCGCAGGGGCGACCAGCTGATGATGGGGGACCCGTCTGGTCCCTGGCCAATGTTGAAGCAGGCGCAGTGCACCGGGTCCCGCAGGCTGAATGCGTACACCTTGTTGGTGTCATCGGGGTCGGTCACAGACACATCCTCAAAGAACTGGACGCCTGCGGGAGGGGTGGATGGTGGGTGGGTGGGAGGCCGATGTGTGGGGTTCGGTGTGGAAGAGGAGGTGGGGGGTGGAGGTTGCTGCCTGCGGAAAATTAGAGGAAAAAATTGCAACCCTACTAGAATTCTAGGTCACAAATTGAAACCTGCTGCCTGGGTGCAGCAGGGGTAAAAAGCTTTGGTGGGCACAACAAATCCCACTCCCATCCCCACCTGCCAGGCTTGCCAGTCCGTGTGCGCGCGCCACCGTGTTCCCAGGCGGCGGCGAGGCCAGGGGCCGGGTGAGGCGCACACGCGCATCGCCACCTTGCGGGTCGGTGCACCTGCGGGCCACAGGTGGCAGTGGTGGGCGGCCAGGTATAGAGGGGGCACAGGGCCGCCGCGCACAACACAGGCTGCAGGGCTGCTGCCATCTGGAAGTGGCGCAGCTACTCCTGGCATGCACAGGCAACGCCGCATGTGGCGGGTTCAGTATGGCAACATATATGTTTATTCTATCAAAATGTCAAATATAAACATTAAAAAAAGGGAAGGCACACGGAATAAGAAATTTAAGCTCAGGTGCATGTAGCATGGCTGCCTCATAGCAGAGACTATGCAACCTACTGCATGGTAGCAGTGCTCCATCTGGCTAGTCCGCAGTGGTTGCCTCACCAGCTGCGTGCCATAATATGGTACAGATATCCCATGGTCAGTACCAGGGGGAGTTGTAAAGCCAACGTATCCTGTGTGCAACTCCTCAATATGCCCCGCCAACAGCACCTCCTCAATTCACCGACACACCCCACCTTCCACCCCCTCCCCTGCCTTACCTGCGGTCCACCTCCACTATCACCTCCTCCGCTGGTGGGGCGGATGGTGCTGCGGCGGCTGGTGGTGGGGTGGGTGCCGACGTGGAGGCCGTGGAAGGGGTGGGGCCGGGCGGCCCCGTGCTGGATGTGCCTGCAGCCACATGGGACCAGGGGTGATTAACTAAGGGGTGATGTAACCACAGGTATGGTGTCTCCCTTGACCACCAACCGCTGCTTCTCAATGTGGCAATGTGCAGCTAGGTAGTGCTCGCAATGCGCGCCTAATTGCCATTGTGTCAATGTGAAGACAGGTGGCACTTGCAATGTGCACCCTCCTAAAATATCAACTCTACACCCTGGTCACCAACCCTGCGCCTACAGGTTCCCAATCCAAGACCACACCTGCTGAGCCTGTGGTGGCCGCCTGTGCCTGCTTGGGGTTGAGCACCCTGTTGTAGTGGCGCCTGATCATGCTCTCGCTCCTGCCCGGCATCATGGCCCCAATCTCCTTCCACGACTTGTTCAGGCGCCGGGCCTGGATGATGAGCCTGGGAACAGCAGCAATCATGCTTCTGGGATTTTATTTGCAGACTGTGTGCAGCAGAGAACCTGTGAACCCTGCATGCCCACCTTGTGCATTATTGTGTGTGTGTGTGTGTGTGTGTGTGTGTGTGTGTGTGTGTGTGTGTGTGTGTGTGTGTTTTGCGTCAGGGCACAAAGCCAGGTACCAAATTTGGTACATCAGACGTGTGAGGTAAAATTCTTCCATAATTGTTGTGCATGCCCAATTGGGCTGATTGATTTTGAACAGGGGTTTCAAATTTTAAAAAGAGATTGTATTTTGTTAGTGCAGTTATATATTACTGTGCATTTTTTTACTTAATTTGCTTTATATACCATTCACCACCACCAGGATTCCTGACTCACTTGTTCTCTTCCTCCAAAAACTTATTGGGAAGCAATTGGGGTGGCACACCACCAGCACCCTGCGCCGCCACCGCCCCATCCCCACCCCAAGTAGGTGCAGCAAAGTACATGGCCGCCGTTGCCGCCGCCCCCGCCCCCAGGCTCTTCCTCAGGGCCCTAATCTCCTCCTGCTGCTTGGAGGGGGGTGGCGGGAAATGCGAGAAGTCCAGGTTCCAGGCGCCAGGGGCCGGCACATCTGCGGGTGGCGTGTGGGAGAGGGGGTTGGGGGGGTAAATGTAGTAGAGTGGTTCGGGGGGACAGGTGAGGAGCTTAGGCACAGTGATGAGCATGGGTGCGCAGGCGGTGCATGGTGGGTTGGGTGGCAAGCGAGGGATGTACTAAACTGGTCATACATATGCAGGGAACGAAAGATTGAAACTAGTTTGAGAATACATGGTATAAGGATAATGCTTCAAAGTTGTCCCAGTGTGCTCCCCGCACTGTGCACCGCGTTGGTGGACGGGGGTGCCTTGATGGAGTGGCAGCACAAGCACATGGATGAGCAAGGGAGGAGGCACAGGACACGCCACCTCCATGCAAGCACCAACCGGGGCCAGGTGGGACAGCTCCTCCCGCACCTCATCCACCCACAAAATTCCTCCTCCGCTACCAATCATAACACACATCACCCAACCTCCACCCACCCTAATCCCTAAACCCTGAACCCACCTGCCAGGCGCAGCGCGTACAGGAAGGCAGACGTTGCCGACGGCGGGTAGACGCGCTGCTCAGGCGCAAGCACCGCCTGACCCGTCACCTCCCCGCCACACACCTGGGAGGCGGCCTGTGGGTACAGCGTGCTGGCAAAGGCGGACAGAGTGTCCTGGGGGGGGTCGGGGGCGGGGCGCCGGGGGCGCTTGCGGCCCATGGCGGCGCTGGGTGGGGGGAGGACGGCTGTGGTGGGGGGCAGGGGTGCTGTGGTGCTGCGCACTGGGGGTAGTCGCCCT
This sequence comes from Heterotrichella gracilis, assembly GCA_032358255.1. NCBI lineage: Eukaryota > Xanthophyceae > Tribonematales > Xanthonemataceae > Heterotrichella > Heterotrichella gracilis. The sequence goes on from JAULBX010004666.1 coordinate 78,873, forward strand.
AGGTGGGAGTGTGTGGGGGGCGGGGTTGAGGGTGGGACAGGCCCGGGGTGGCGGGCAGCTGTGCACACTGGGGGTGGATCCTCGAGGTGTGGTGGCGCAGGGTGGGGGGCGGGGGGGTGGGTGGGGGGCGACTGGATGGTGGCAGTGGTGGTCTGCGGGTGCAGGGAACGCGTGTAGTGGGATTGCTGCAGCTGGTTTTTGGGGAGTGATGGGGGGTGGGGTAACTGCCGGGCGCGAAACATAGTTCAGAACCAAGCTACAACTTTCGTAAGACTACACTGTTCTGAGTACTGGCGTGGGTCAACATATCCACCTTGTAACAACCTAAGGACGTAAATTGGTACATCAAGAAGCCTGGACTCCGATGGTTCTCGCAGGAAAGCATTGGCATGCAATATGCATGCATGCATGGAAACACATATGCATGCATTGCGTGGTACCACACCTTGTAAGATGCACGGTATTGTGCTGGCGCAGCGGAAGCCAGAAAACTCAACGGGATTGTGAGTGGACGCACGCCATAGTCACTGGGACTAGAGGTGCGCCAGTGTGTCGTGCATCACCAATTCATACATAACTCGCGTCCCGTCACATTTCAAACTGTGTCGTGCAGACGCCACACGGCTGGGCCGTGCGCTTTGACAGGCGAGTGCGTCCCATCAGTTAGCTAGCTAGCCTGGTGTGGGTTCTGCAAGTGGTCTGGCTCCTGAAGCTGGAGCCTCGTATATTCAGCACTAGACTGGCTTGCCAAATGGTAAAGAGGTGTGAACACTGGACGGGGCGTCTGTGTCAAACCCTGCGTACCCCTTCACTCTAGAATGCTCACTCGCTTCCCACAACTCACTCAATGCAGGGACACCATCCAGGGGTCAAAGCCCTTTCAAAGCCTTTGCCCTTTGACCTTTGCCGGCCTTGAGAACCCTAAATTGGGGTATGAATATGTTGTCGATACAAAGAAGCACACCCCTGGGCCACACAATGCAGAAGGATAAGAATAGCAATCAGCATTTGTAGTAGTTCAAACCATTCAACCATTGGTGTATATGTTCACGAATAAACAACCGTTGGTGTATACCAACGGATAGTAGTGCCGGTGTGGCGTCGCACCCATGAAGCCCCTAAAAGCTGACCCACGCAGACACCTTGCGCCTTGCTCTGTGCCCCACCCCCATATCATGGATTGAAACACCACAGGTGCCCGCTCAACAGCCCAGGCGCCCCCCCCTCACCCATGGTGCCTTCCACCAGAACGCACAGGCCCCCGCCTCCACCGGCACATGCCATTTATAATGCTATCACCAAATCTGGAGCTGGCGCAAGGACCACATGTTGTCCCCCACTATCCCCCTGCTCCCCCTTCCGGGACACCGCGGCATTACTCGTACGGCCGCCATCACACCCCTTGGTCCCATCCTTGCATCACTGCGCCAGTGTTCCCACCAGCACCTTTGCCAGCAGGAACTCTGCATTCACCCATGAGTGGTACTTGTTAAAAAGGGCGGTGCCGTCCTTGCCTGCACCGCGCATCAGCTGCGGGGCGCCGCCGGGGTGGTAGGACAGGTAGGGGGTGATGTTGTACACCTGGCGCAGGGGACAGGAGAATGGGAGGGTGACGAGCGAAGCGATGGGTGCGGTGCTGTGCTTGATGCGGTAGGCATGGCGTGAAGTACCGGCCCAGGCAGGTCTACTTGCATCTGATAGTCCGCATGAAGCAAATGGACGTGCTCCAACCATTGCCTGTGCCATTGCAGGCCAGTGCATGCCCCACAGTCCCTGGCTGATGCATCAACGAGTAGGCAACATGAAATCCCTTGCATGCACGCCCAAGCCGCCATGTTACTCAGCCACCAGACTGTCTACCACCACTTTCACAAGCCACAATCAGCCGACACACACAAGACAACACACGCAGCGCCAACCCACCCATCTCACCTTCCCGCGCAGCACCATCCACGCATCGTCCTTGGTGCAGTGCCGCGCCACCTCCTCCATCGTCACATCGTCGCGCGGCCCGGATGGACCCACCCCCGCCAGGCCTGGGTGCTGCATCCGTATCCACTTCATCTGGCTGAAACCCTTCTCAAGGGGAACCTAAGAGCGCAGGGTGGGAGGGGTTAGCGGGGCGGTGTGACAGGCTTGGGTCAGGATGCGCGCTATGAAGGGCTATGCCGCGCGCTTTGCACTGGATGCATCCCATGTCCCACAGCATATCTATAGACAGGATGTGCCTGCCGAATTCGCCATACAGCAGTTGGCGAGGTTGCGGTGCAGGTTTTCAAACTTAAAACCGATCCTGACGCAAACCCCTGCAAGGGCTCACGTGTGGTCGGCCAGCGCACCTTGTTTGTCCTATGCTCCCCACTATGCTCTTTTCGTGCATATTGCTGCGGCCTGGACACGTCCTCGGGTGGGGGCATGGAGGTGGAGGTGGTGCTGGTGGGGGTGGGGGTGGAGGTGGCGGTCTGGAGGAGAGAGCAGAGGGTCTGTCATACTCATGGTGACATGTAGTGGCGGGGTGGTGATGGTGGTATGTGGGTGGTGGGTGGAACCATAGGTGGGAAGTTAAGTACAGGCCAGGGCACACCCCTCACGACTGTCAATATGCGGTTGATGCTTAGTGTGTGAAGTAAGCTAGTCGAGGGTGCACTTGATCCAGCTGCTGTGTTTGGGCAACTGCCAAAGTCCTACGCATCCGGCTGGCGAGTGCTGCCAAGTGAAAATGGTGGATAGAAGAGCACATTCGTGCACCCCCACTCGCCATGCTTTACCTGTGCAACCGCCAAGCTTTGCTGTGGCTCTCCAGAAGCGGCAGTCACCGTGGCGCCAAAAAGCAGCGGGTTCTGCAGGTGGGGCACAGGTTGAATAGGTGCAACACACAGGGAGAACAGGTGCCACACAGAGGCTGGTAGGCAACCACCAGTGGTCCATGTGGCGTGAAGGCAGGACATCGCTATTTGTAGAAACCAAAGCCCCCGTTGTATGGGACAGTTTATGGCAATTCACAACTGAACTGCACTAAGGCAAAACCAGGATTGGGTGGATTGGGTGGCCCGGTGGCAGCATACCTTGAGGGGTGCGGTGGAGCTCATCACTGGGAAGCTGAACGACTTGGTGTCGCCCATTGTGGGTCCCAACGCACCACGCACGTACGAAGAAAAGTAAACCAGCTGCGTTAGCTCAAGCAGCTACGGCTGACAATAATTGCACGCTGTTGCCCACGTTCCTTTGGGAGGCACCAGCCAGCCACCGGGTCTCCTGGTGCAGAATATTGTGTTCAAAACTGAGCCTCAATACCAAGTTTGGATACTGTGGCAGCCCAGCTACTCCAAAGAGGATACACGGTGTTGCAACAAGACGTGTATCTATCGTGTCAAGCTGGCAACAACCAGAGACGCAGGTTTCACTGGCATGTGCTGCGGTCTGTGGGCGTAGTAAAGAGTGAGTAGTGGGGACCAGAAATAATAGTTCCATGGACTGCAGCTGAGGTCTTCCAATGCAACCACTCTGCGACTTCTTAAACCGTTCCTTGACAAGGACCTTGTAACCCATATGCATGCACTTCTCCGTTATTTCGCTGACGTCACAACTCCAGTGCCAGCAAGCCGATGACCTGCTTGATGACGACTCTGCTGACGCTTGGGTTTCGGAAGTGGGTTGATGGGTGGTGTTGATGTGTTGAAAATATATTTCGGCAGCTCGCCTTAACCACCAAGTGCACGGACACGGACCATAACCACTTTCAACTACCACCAAGTCAGTTATCCAGGGATCAAGCCCACCTTTAGCTACAAGCTTCGTTAACACCAGGTACTGTTTCCAGCACTGCCATCGCTGACTGTTAGCAGTGCCACCTTGTCACTCCTCAACACCCATCACTGTCACACCTTCTTAGATCAGTCAGGTTTCTAGTACTCGGTGGAACTCCGCAGCAGTTTGAGTCTAGTGCGTGCCTGGTTGTATGCGCATGCATGCATATGCCAGCTGTGCACTCTGCCGATGAGCAGTCCAACCACGGGTTTGCCTGCCTGACGTGAACCAACCAGAGCTCAGACACTTTCACGTTCAGTAGAGGGAACAGTTTGCCGTGCGGTATGCCGCCTGAGCCATCCTAAATGGCCTGTATTTTTGGTCACATTTCCGAACGGGACATGCCAAGTGCATGCACAGGCTGTTCACCCAGCACCTTGATGCGCTCCCGCAATTAGCCGTGCATCGCCTTTTTTCCCAACTCTTGGTGTCAGTCGAAGCCTGCCAAGTCTCTGTATGCCTTCATTCCTCAACCCACCTCCCACCCTAACAGGAAGCTGCCCGAAGGCATTGCCCTCTAGGGATTTCAGGGGCAATCCCAGTGTCCAGGTGGCCAGATGCGTGTGCCAGAGCACAATGCGGGCTATCCACTGGGGCAGTGCAGGCTATGTGCATCACTCCCCGTACCCCTCTACCTCCCACCCCCAGCCATCCCATCTTCTTACACCTTTCCCTGCCGTTGCCCAGTTCTCCTTCGCGCCCCCCACTTCGGTCATGAGCCTGTGCGGGCCAGCAGTGACAGTCAATGGAGCATGCCATGCCAGCGGCGTGCGACAGGGACTGACACCTCGCCTCACCACCCGCCACACACGCGCCTCCCCGTTAACCCCACGCCTCCACCCCGCCGCCACCCCGCGCCTGCCCGCCATGGCCCCCACGGCCCTGCGCCCCCGCAACCCCCCCCGCTCCCCCACCTACACCGTGGCTGCCACCTCCAAGGCAGGGTATGATGCGGAGGTGGCAGGGGAGGGAACCCCATCCTCCCTGCGCCCCGTGCTGCTTGCGGTGGTTGTGGCCAGCTTTGGCGCGTATGCCTTTGGCTACCACCTGGGTGTGATCAACGGGCCGCTGGAGGCCATCGCAGTGGACCTGGGCTTTGCGGGGGATGTGGCCAAGCAGGGGCTGGTGCGTGGAGGGGGGTGGGGGTTGTTTGTGTGTGTTTTGTGAGGAGGAGGAGGCTGAAACGGTGCACCTGGGATGCTGACAAGATATGCATTGGCTTGGACTCTGTTGATGGGGTGCCACTACCTGCAGGTGGCACCCGTAGCCGTATGCACGCACGACGCTGCACCGCCACGTGTGTACATTATGGCGCAGAGCACAGCATGTATAAACCCTAAACCCTGCACCTTAAATCCATTTCACCCCGTGTGCAGGTTGTGAGCAGCGTCCTTGCTGGCGCCACCTTTGGCAGCCTGACCGGCAGCGGCCTGGCCGACAGCCTTGGGCGCAGGGGTAGCCTCATGCTGACCGCGGTGCCGCTGCTGGTGGGGGCGCTGCTGTCGGCATGGGCAACGTCGCTGACGGTAGGGAGGCAGAGGAAGGGGGGGAGGGGGGTGCATTGACCCAGGGAGTGCCCTGGAATGTGGGGGTGCATATGGCACATGGCAGTAGGTTCAGGGAGGCATGTAGCGCTGCCAGCACAGCGCACCCTTTAGCAATTAGGTGTTTATTTTAGGCCTATCCTGTGGGCAATCCTATGCGCTGTCGATCAGTCCCAATGGATATTCCTCCCTAGCCCCCTCTCACCCCCGCATCCCTCCCTTGCAGACCATGCTGGCAGGCCGCCTGGCTGCGGGTTTGGGCATTGGCCTGGCCTCCGCACTGGTGCCGCTGTACATCTCAGAGGTGAGGGGAGGGAGGCGGTGGAGAGGATGGGGCAAGGGATTTTATGTGATGGTGGTGTTGCGTGCGGGTGGGATGGAAATGGCCCAAATGCTTCTGCCTCTGCGTGGATGGGCACAAGACAGGAGCCAGGCTGCATCCAAATGCATGTGACACATGATGCTCCATCTGTGTAAGAATATGTGTCCTTGAAGTCATTTTTTTCTGCCAATCCACGCCGCCTGCCTTACCCATCTGGCATGGAACCATGGGGCTGCATGGACTTCACAATGGGCGGTTACATGGGATCAGGAGCCATGCGCTGGCGCACTCCCCTCACCCTTTGCCCACCCCTCCTATTTCCCCCCACTGCCCAGATTGCCCCCACCTCTGTGCGCGGCTCCCTGGGCAGCGTGAACCAGCTTGCCATCTGCCTGGGCATCCTGGCTGCGCTTGTGGCCAACGTGTACATCCCGGCAACCGCATGGAGGACCATGTTTGCGCTGGCCACAGTGCCTGCGGTGCTGCTGGCAGTAGGTGCGCTCGAGGTCTAGGATTTAGGGTATAGGTTGTGGACTTGAGTCATCTCATGATGTGGGCTGGCTTAAGGGTGGATGGTGAGATGCGTGGTGATGGTGATGTGCGTCAATTTGGGATGTTTTTAGTTGGGCAAAAAATCGAGGAAATGACTGAAAAGATGACACATTCTTGCGCAATGAATGCAAAAGACGCAAAGGAGATATGCTGACTTCTTATAACTCAGTGGGTCTGTACACCCAAGGCTACATCAGCTGTATTAATGTGAGCAAAATTTGGGAATTTAGTTCCATGAAGTGGGCAAGGCCAGCGCAATACACCGCTTCTGGTAGCTGCTGGCATCGTCTTCCTGATTTCCCTCCCTTTCTTGTTCCAGGCATGTTTTTCAGCCCTGACTCCCCCCGCCACCTGGCATCTAAGGGGAAGACCAAGGCAGCGGAGGATGCTGCAGTGCGCCTGTGGGGCCCTGGAGGGGTGGCGCAGCTGGCAGGTGGGTGGTGGAAGGGATAAGGGGGGCAACCGTTGGACTGAATCGTGCCTTGTGTGTGTGTAACAACCTTGCTGTCATTCTGGGTGAGGTGGGTGCAAGATGACGGGTGGAGTACTAGTGCGTGAGGTGTGACGTGTGAGCAGTTCCACTTGCCTGTGCATCTGTGCATAATGGATGACATTGCAATTGCAGTCCTCTCCTGGACATGGCATGATGAGTTACAGGCAAGGGACACATGGGAGTGTGCTCTGTGTCGCTCTGCCCTTTTCAATTTTTTGTGTGTAACACGGCTGCCACTGCCCTGCAGGCGAGGGATCGAGCGGCAAAGAGGGTGCTGCTGCGCCAGGTGGGGACAGGCATAAATGCCGGCTGGGAGATGGGATGGAGTACATGCACCCACATGGACTCTGCAATTTTACCACCATGGAGTCTATTTTATTGCTTAAATGATAACATGTGCGCCTTGCTCATACGAGGGGTACAAATATGAGCAATTGCCATGTTGTGGCAATTATCCGCTGCCGGATGGGCGGCACAGCATGATGTGTGTATAAGTGTGCCCCTCCACCAACTTCCACTCACCGCACACCCCACCCCGTTGTCCCCAGGCATTGGTGAGGTGCTGAGCAGCCGCCCCGTCCTGCTGGGCTGTGCGCTGTTCCTGTTCCAGCAGTTCACCGGCATCAATGCAATCATCTACTTCTCAAGCACGGTGTTCAAGCAGGTGCGGTGGGGTTTTGTGGATTTGGAGTGAGGAGTGCACAACCGGGGTAACATGACGTCGCAGGTAGCATCCAGCAAGTCATTGGCGCGTGTGTTTTCAACAGCTGGTATGCACTGCCAGCTGCTGCACCCTTCTTCACTTCCCAATAGTGGCAATTGCATAGGGAGGTAGCTCGACATCGCCACCTTGATGTATCATCATGACCCTTTCTCCCCTCCCTGCAGGCTGGTGTGGCCTCCACTGCGCTTGCCAGCGCGGCTGTGGGTGTGGCCAATGTGGTGGGCACGCTGATGGCGGCAGGCACCGTGGAGAGCGCAGGCAGGAAGTGAGTGGTGGGGATAGGCGAAGGAGGCCATGTGATGGGAATTAGCATCGAAGTTGATGTGCAGGAGGCTGCATGCGGGGTTGCAGGGTCAGACCACGGATGTTGATCAATCAAGGGAAATGGCCGGGCAACGCAATGGGCGAACACAAGCAGCCGCAATGCCTAGGATACATTTGCACCACATGCAGCCCCACGAGCTCCCACAAGATGCCGACCACCAGCGCCTTCCCCATCTTGTTGTGCCTCACCCCCTTGCTTTACACCTCCTCGTCCCATTGTCTCTTACCCCACCCCCCACCCCCCAGGCAGCTGCTGACCGTGAGTTACGTGGGCATGGGCACCGCCATGCTGGCCATGGCTGCATCCATGTGCCTACCCGCACTGGCAGCATACTCCGCACCCCTGGCGCTGGGCGGCACCCTGGCGTATGTGCTGGCATTCGCGTTTGGAGCAGGCCCTGTGTCCGGCCTCCTGGTGCCGGAGATGGCACCCGCAAAGTACAGAGGTAAGGGCAGTGGAGGGGGGGTGGGGGGCACGGCTATGGTATCGGCAAAAGCTGTACTGCTTCTTGGATGGCCATGGCAGCATTACAACTATGAGGCAAATCTTAAAGCTGGTGCTATGCTTCATGCACTCATGGTACTGTACCGCTTTCCAGTCCCATACCATGTCCTGCCACCTCCCTCCCCATCCACCCACCCGCAGGCCGCGCCATGTCCCTGGCCATGGTGACCCACTGGATCTGCAACTTCACGGTAGGCCAGCTGTTCCTGGGGGCGGTGGCAACCTACGGCCTGCCGGGGGTGTACGCAGGGTTCGCGGGCATGTGCGCGCTGGCTGTGGTGTTCATCAATGGCCTGCTGCCAGAGACCAAGGGCAGGAGCCTGGAGGAGATTGAGAGGAGCTGGAACACGGCCTAGGGGCGGGCAGTAAAGTGGATATACTTATCGATGGCAATGCCCTGCATCCCACCTGCGCGGCTGCATGAGAGCAGGGGCAGGAGCCTGGAGGGGATTCAGCGGGCGACAACATTGAGCGTTGCTGACAATGCTCTTTGGGCCCGCAGATGATTAAATAGAGGATCTGAGGGAGAGTTTAAGTGTGTGGAATATGTTTGTGGGTGGTGCAGGTGGATAAGCTGGATTTTACTGTAGGGTTTTGGTGGTGGAGACTCTGGGGGGCCATTTGAGGGGATAGCTGGAGTCAAAAAAGGCCTCTCTGAGGAGCTGTAGCATTGAGAAGTGGACTGCTGAATGCAAACATTGGTGCTGGCTAGTCAAATTACAGCAGATGGAGACCTTGGTATGCGAATGGCAGGTCCCAGGCAGCACACTGTTAAGTGCATTGCCCTTCGAAACTCGTGAGCCGGTGATGCCCACCACGGCCGTTAGTACAGAGATAGCACAGCTGACTCTGGAGCTTAAGGGTTTTATTTTGGACAAAAGAAGGTTGTATCTTCGCACATATTTGGGCCATAAAATGTTGGGGTTTGGATGAACAGCGCAAAACCCTACAACGTTGCAATGCATGCAAACGCGACGAGATCATGATCATCATCTGATTGGAATGATTCATGCAAGCAATGTTGAGCAGCCTGCCTGCCTCTGCGAGATTCGCAATTGCTCGTTGACATCATGTGATCATAAGACTTAGTGGACCACCAGGTGCGCAGTGGTGCCAGTGTTATGATGCATTATGCCACTGCGGCATGATTCGTGACTCAGTAGAAATTGCATCTTCAGAAAAGTTGAAGACCTAAGAAAAGCAAGTCCACTGGCTGTGTCACATCATGATGCCATTTCCGTGCAGATTCTGAAGTTATAACCAATTGGCAATTTGCTTGGAAAGCATGCACCAATGGTCCCATTTGGAAGTCAGTTCTGAGCCAGTGAGGGAAAAATTACCAGCATGGCGTGCACGCGTAAATTGATGTTAGAAAAGTGTGCACTGCACGTGGAATTGCCCCATCCCACCCGTGCCAAGCTGCCATAAGGAGGAGTGTCAGTGACACTCCTCCTTATGCGCACAGCTGTGTGGCTTGCTGCGGTGGGAAGCGCCTGTCTGCCACCACGCCCTCCCCCCACCCTGTCTGGTCATCTGGGAACCACCAGCCACCACCACCCCCAGAGCAGGTGGGCGTCCATTGCGCTGCCACCTGGCCCGCCTGCAGTGTCCGCCCCGCTGCACATGCGCTGCACCCCTACGAGGTGGTGGTGGCAACAGGGGCGGAGCTGTCCACGCACACTCCTGCTGGGCAATGCAGGTCCTGGGAGCAGCTGAGGCATTGCAGGGGGAGTGGGGGGCGCGGAGGTAAATGGATGCTAAATAAAGAACGGGGCTGCATGGGGTGACCTAACAAGGTTGGTGCATGTACAAGCATAATAAGATATTAATAAGGCAGTTTATTAGGTCACTACCCTTGGCTAAATGCACTTGACATGCGCTGGAGGCAAATGGCGGCATCTGTGTTGCAGCGGCGCATGCCATGAATTTTCCTATCAACACATGGCTCCACTTGGGGGGGCATGGCAATTTCCCACAACACCAGCCAGGACGTTGCAAATTGCACACGTTGGGCTATGTGCCAGGGGCTGTTTGAGACCTAGCAGTTGCAGGACGATGGGAGGATCCCTATCCCCGCTTGAAAACAAATGCATGAAGCCACGCCATGCCAACTGCACACCACCGATGTATACCTCCATGGCCTGCCAGACGCCATACCCCACCTGTGACACATCCAGTGGGCAGCGGTTGCCCAGCACTGCCCCCGGTGGGCAGGCGGTGCAACCCCCCCACCACCCGCTCATGTTTCCCCCCTGACTGCATGCACCGGGGGCACACCCCAGGTCACTTTCGCACCCCACGCACCGCCACCCCGCCACCACCTCGTCCCAGGCGCGGATGGAGCCGGGGGGGCAGGAGGTGCAGCCTGAATGGGGAGGAAGAGGCAAGGGTGAGAATCTGGTTACCTTAAAAATGCATGGTGCACATGGCCATATTGCGCGGAGTGAACGAGTCAATTTGATATAACCATATGTAAATAATTGCAACTGATTGGTATGTGGCTGGAGCATGCACGCCTGTTGCAGTTACTGCGAGGGCATACATATGTCTGATGATGCGCCAAAGGGACAGGGTGCAGGACATGGCATGAGTCCCCCCTGCTTCTGCATTGGCACATGCGTCACAGTGTCCTACCATGCGATGCTAATGCTGGAATGACCTCATCCAGCGCCACACATGCTCCTTGGGTGCAGGCCAGATTGCTGCAGCATGTGCAACGGGAGGCGGGGGTGGCGCGGCCGTAGGGGGTGGGAGAGCACCCACGGGGGCAGGAAACGCAGCCCTGCAGGTTGGGATGGGATGGCAATTGCAGGCAACTCGGCGCTTGCTTACTGACTTAGACCAGGTCCTCACAAGTGTCAGGTCATGGTGTGCGTGGCATGGCGTACGAACTTACCCATCCTGAGTACTTTATGCTGGAACTGGTTACCATGCGTGCACATGATGCATGGTTACTGTTTGAACAGGTGCAAGAATGCACAGGACACAATTGCCTGGAATCTCGTTCATTTGATAATGAATGCAACAATCTGACCCATCCACTTCCTCCAACAGAAGCCATCCTTTGCACAGGTGTCACCCGCACCTGAGGTTGGTCCCAGCTGCTGTCCAGTGCTGCGTGCCGCTCTTCCTCCCCTGCTCCTTGGGTGATATTAATCCCCTTGCACACGCCACCCGCCCCGCACCCCAGATTATTGCATGACAGGCAGGCCGCTATGGTGCCGCCCCCGCCATACATGCCTGCATCATATGGGATCGACACGCTGATCATTACATTGCACTTCTACTTCGCCTCTGAGATGCAAAGCAATGTGCCTTGCTGGGTCTTTCAAAGGTACTGCAACGATCACATGCGCCATACACCATACCAAAATCAATCATACGCATAGACAGTATCCACCCTCGCATCCCTCCTCTTACTCCCCACGCCATCCCCCACCCATCATGCGCTCTCACCCCGCACCCCCACGGCCACCACCGCGCTCCCCTCCGGGCATGCGCCGCAGCCCAGAGGGCCACATGAACCCTCTGCGCACCCTAGGGACTGGCAGCTGCGGCACTCGATTCCCCCATGGAGCGTGGCGGGCAGTGGGAAGGTGCCAGGGGGGCAGGATGTGCAGCCACCCTGGGGAAAGAGGTGTCGTCCTACGATGTAAAAAACCCTAAACCCAAACCCTAAACAGTCACCAGTTGAAGATATTGTCCAAAGTAACCACTGTAATGTGTATATGCCACATTTTGAAGTGCATTCTTTGTATCAATACATACAGGGTTGGCCGCATTGCGGGGCTACTTGAACAAGGGGTGCCTCTTACTGGTGTGTCCTAAATCCGAATCACAATAACAATATATGATGACATGGATTTTTATGCAATCCCAATTGGCCTCTTGTAGCATCAGCTAGTAACGCCCCTTCATGTAATACATACCTGAAAGCCCTCTGTTTGGTTCTTGCAGCTGTCCAGGTCACACCCCAGCTGGCTGCAAGGCACGCAGCGGCGGGGCAGGGCCACGTTGGCATACTGCTGCACCAGCACACGGCCCTGGGGGCAGGCTGTACACCCTTGCTCATGGGCACAGGAGTCGGGACACAGGAAGGAGGGGGAACTGCGAGCGGGGGGGTGCTGGGTTGAATGGTGCCCATGTGGCATTGATGGTTATATGCACTGTGCATCGCCCATTCCCAGGGTCCAGAGCTCCACAACTCCCGCTACTGAAAAAAAAGGTGCTATTGAGTAATAAAATTCATTTACACATCGTGACAGCATGGACTCCCATATACATATTAGGTGATCATACTACCTCGACCCTTCCAAGGCAAATTGAAAAGTTACGCATTTACCTTTAGGTTAGAACCTAGTCTTATTTAGTTCTTAATTTGTTATTCTACAAATATTGATTTATTCATTGTTTTATACATATTTACTTTATTATTGATTTATTTAACAATACATCAGCGGGGTGACTTTTTCAAGCGCCCCCAACAGTCTCGTGAGCCCGGGTTGGCTCCTCGAATGTGACTGTCAGATATATCTTGTAATTTTGTAATTTATATCAGTTGTCCTCATGCAGATTCTAGCCGTGCCGCTAGCGCCCCCACCTGCAGTCATTGCACTGTAGCATCCAGCCGTAGCGGTGGTCCCACGTGCCCCACGCAAACTGCCCTGGACCACACTGCTGATCACTCAGGCAGAAGTCGGGACCCAGCGGGGACCAGTGCACAACCGACTGCCCCGGTGCGCAGTGTGTGCAAGTTGCTGGGTCCGTGGGGGCGCAGGAGGTGCAGGTGTGGGAGGGGTCTGCGCATGCACCAGGGAGGAAGCATGAGCCCTGTGCACAAGGGGAGGGAAAGGGCATCAGCCATGCATGGCCCGGATTCAGTCTTTTTCCAGTATACCGGGCCTCTTTGTTGCTACTGCTTAAGAAATATAAATGATGTCCTGCTGTTTTAGCTGCCAACACATCCATGCATAGGTCACATTTGCACGTATTGCACCTGCCATCATTGACCTCCATTAGGTCAGACTCTGCACACAAGATGCCTGGCACACACCAGTGCATTGCTGCAAGCACCCTACCTGGTACAGCTTGTACCCAGGCGCACACTGCTGGCAGGTCCCCTCCGTGCAGTTGGCGCAGTTGGGCGCTGACAGGTAGGTGGCGCACTCATCCTGCTTGGTGCTGCTGGTGAGGTGGCACTCCAGGCTGCCAGGGGAGAAAGGGGTCCAACCAGGCTGGGAAGGGAAACACATGCATGAGGATATGACAGGAGAGCAGTTTGAACCCAGCACCAGCAATGTGCAAATAAATGACATGTGTGACCATTTTATTTCACGTGTAAAATACAAGGATCTGGCATGCATGACCATTTCATTCGACGTGTATGATACAAGGATTTGGCATACATGTCAGTGCATTATGATGAGCTCATTAACAATGCTAGTGTGCACAATTGCTGCTTTGCATATTCTCCAAATGGCACCGTGTGGCAACATCGTGTATTCAAACCCATGTGTGCACCCACCATTGCATTCAAATCCTACCAACAATCTACCACGCACGTGCCACATGCCTCCATGATTGGCCTTGTGCACCCCCAAGAACGCACCTCACACACATCGCAGCTTGTCACCTCCTTGTTAAACCTGCTGCAGTGCACCTCCCTTGCCAGCTGGGTCACACCCACGCACCCGCTGGGGCCAAGGTGCAGGCCACGCCTGCAGGCGCTGCACTGCGTGGAGCCACGTATGACAAAGCATGTGGCGCAGCCCGGGTAGGTGCCACTGGGGCAGGGCGCCTGGGGACCAGTAAGGGGTGGTATATCAGGCACGTTATCGCACCTTGTGGGTGCGAGGCCACAGGCGATGCCGCAGATGATGCTGTCGTTGTGTAAGATGGACATTCACCGCATCCTTGGGTGCTTACCCTAGCCTAGGGATGTTGCATGTGCACGGATGCGTACAGGTTGGGCAGCTGGTGATGTCACCACACACAAGAAGTTGACCTTGGCTGTGGTGTTCATGTGAGGGATGAGTCAAAGGCCTTTCCCACACCTCCCCAACCCCGCCTACCCACCTCCGGCCAGCACTCCACTGTATGGATGAGCGGTATGGTCCCCCACCCGCTGGCGCAGCGGTTGCAGCGGTGGCGGTCTCCCCAGGGGCACGCGGCACAGCCAAGCGCACAAGGGGAGGACAGGGGGTAGCACACGGGGTGGGCCTGCAGTGGAGGGGCATGCGTGTGACATGTGTAGGCGAAGCTGAAAGCCCCAGAAACTACCAACTTGCGCTGGTACAGAGTTTGGTTACAAATGGTACTATATTGCAACCTTTCCAATCACATTGCTGCCCTATAGTAGGCACCCTGTGACCATTTTCTGAAGCAGGCTATTTTTGGACATGTGAACGAACCAGCCTCGGTGGGCACCTCCACTTCGCATGCACCCTCCCCACCTGCGCATCATCCATCCACCTGTAGTACCCTCTGGAGCACACAGCGCAGTCCCCAGGCCGGGGCCCACACACGCTGCATCCAGGCACGTCGCATGGCGGGGGGGGTGGGGGCAGGCAGGGGGTCACCTGTGTCCATGAAAAGCGAATCTAGGGGCATGCATGGTGCTGCAAGGTGAGGGGGTTGCAGTGAGCCACGCGTTGAGCAGCATTGAAGGGGGAGCACCTGGCACCCTGATTGAGGTAGCATGCGATCTAATTTGATAATGCATGTCGGAGATTGACTATTTATTTACATGCATGCCAGCATATCGCAACACCTCAGTGCGTGGCTACAATGGTGGAATTACTGCAATGCTCCTCTAATAATTACAGTACACCGCAGCCCATTTATCTGAGACAGGGCCCGGATCACCACTCGTCATGTGCCGATAGGACATTTCTGGACCTGCACTCCCATGTGTCCCATCTCTTGCACCCCGCACCTGCCCGTTGTACCCCATGCCCCCCACCCACCCCTCCTCACACACAGCACAGTCGTAGCTGCGCTGGTCGGGCCGCAGGAAGCAGGTCTTGCAGTGGTCTATGTTGCATGCAGCCCCCCATGTGGTCAGGCAGGCTGTTGAGGGACCTAGGACAGGATTAAGCTGCACGTAGGGGTTGGCCACAAACCCTGCACAAGGGTAGCAAGATAGTTTTATTCCACATTGGCATGCATCCACCAAGACACGCACTGCACCTATTTGTGCTTACGAATTGGGTGTTTCAAACAAGTTGGTCACACATTTTGGTGGAAAAGAGGTTTTAATCTGCCACGGGCCATGGTCGCCATGTCACGTCCTCTTCCTCAGAATCCTTCCTCTCACACCAGCCACACCTTCCGCACACTCCACACAGCCGCTGTAGTTGGCTGCGCACTGTGCACAGCTGCTGTTCACCCACTGTGGGCAGGGTGTGGGGGTGAAGCAATCCCCCCTGGCAGCCAGCTCCCACCCTGATGCACATTGCTCACACGTGGTGCCGTTGGGGCGGCAGGCCGCACACCCGGGGAGGCCACAGGGCCACTGGGGCTCGGGAGGAGGGGGTGGGGGGCTGCTGCTGTACTGCAATGGGAGAGAACTGTGGTGGGAAGCCAGACCTGGGATGCACATGTTGCTGGTGGGTCACCGGCATGCAATGTGCGTGAATTGTGTCCAAAGGGTTTCTGCTCAGTCAGAGGTACTGATGTCGGCCAGGCAAGGGGTGTCATGAGCATAGCATGTGCTGGGTCAGATACCAGTATTGCAGGAGGGAAGAAAATAAAGCTAAAGATGGTCACATATGCTGAAGGAGAGGATATATGCTCTCGATAGCGCCAGCGCCAGTCAGTGTACCAACCCCCACATACTCACCTTTGTGAGTACCACCCCCAGGGTCACCACCACCGCCACCACCACAGCAGCTAGCGCTCCCCTAGCTACAGCCCATTTCCTTGGCAAGCCCCTCAGGCGGCGGGTACCCCTGGCGAGCAGTGACTGCTGCTCAACACCCTCGAGGTCCACGGGCTCCATACAAATACCCTACCAGGGTATTGCCATTGGTGGCCGCCAAGTTTGGTTGTGTACTACCCGGGTGGAGGAGGGAGCAGCACCTCAAGCGGCCCTCTGCGTGAACCTGGTGCTGGCCCTGAGGGTGGTGACAGCGCCCCTGTGTTGCTGAGGTGGGTGAGGGGGGCCGGTGGGTTGGGGCACAGCCCCTACTTACACCTGGGAAAAAGACGGGATAGGAGGCTGAAAGGGCAGTCGGAAAAAGCATATGGGTGCACACGTTTGAAACACAGCGAGGGCTTGCTGGCAAACAGCAGTGCGTGCACTGGAGGGTAGTGCATGTGGGGTGGCCAGTGCCACTGGCAGTGGTGGAAAGCAATCAGCCTGAGGTGGCTTCGACTAAATGCAACAGGTATGGTGAGAAAATGCTGCCGAAGAAGAAATGAAAACTTGGTGCAGGTATGGACAGGGTAAGTAGCGGTTCAACACGGCATGTATCAATTTGGCACTGCCAATGCATGCATATGTGGCATGAAGTTTCGCCACAAGACAACACTGGCGCAACAGCGGTCAGCCACTGGGTAATACTACAGTGGGTAACGGTAGATATTTGACCTCACTCTGCGCTACAAGGCACATACCACACGCTTGGCGTGCGATCTTTTGCCATGCATGCATGCGTCCCGGACGGTGCCTCTACTCGCCACGGTCCACCCCTAAGCTGCAGAGACATCAGGTAACATCGATATATCATGCTTACATCGTTTCAAGCCAGCCTGCTAGTGGGACTCCTTCTTGTAGTGCTTGCCCACATAACCGTGCCAGGTCGTGTCGACTCATATGCCGTTTGGGAACGCAGCACTGGCAAAACAGGTCGTTACCGCCCAGTAGCGAGAGCAAGCGATGGTCAAACGTCGCACGCAACGATTTTAGCTCCGCGCACGAGCGCAAGAAAAGACATCGCGACGGTAAGTGACCGTTGTTTACGTATACACACGCTGCAGCATGATGCAGCAGCAGCAGCAGCAGACCCTAGGGCTTTGGGCCTGCGCTTGACCCATCGCCTCCCCCTGACCTTGTCCGCACTAGCAGAGCAGCAAGTTTTGCAGTAAATTTACAGATGAACAGGCGCAGGTGGGGCGAAGGTGTTAATTAAAACATCCAGAGAAGCACCTCACATGGGTCATGCTCAAGTGGAGTGCATAGCCACCTACATGCGGTGCACATGGCTGCATCGTGCACCTCGCCAATGCACAACTAATATTATAAAGCTTGATGCCGCAAAATGCATGGCAACATGAATATCTGGCAACATACTTCAGATCCACTTTCTAGTCGAGCCCCTACGTCCTGCCCTCCCCCATCCCTACCCTCGCCCAGCCCTCATCCCAGACACAATGCTACCTCCCCCCCCAGCCTCACTTCCACTCCCCCCCTGCCATCACCGCCTCCACCTCCTCCACACTCCTGGGCACGTGGGTCATCGACTCGCACCCGCCCTCAGTCACCACCACGTTGTCCTCAAGACGCACGCCGCCAAAGGCCTGCAATGGGGGAGGGCGCGGTTGGGATGAGAGCACGAGGGGTTGCACCTGGCAGCATGCATGGTCACGGTGCAGCGGCCAGCGCCTGCGCCCCCACCTGATCCTGCATGTGGCCGCTGTCACCTTCCCTCATACCTGCCACCCACAGAAGTGCGACCCCGCATTGCAGACCACAAACTGGGCAGCCCTCTCCCCTACCAGGGTAAAATCTAATGTATCCCCACCATTCTACCCTAAGCAGGCTGTGTACAAAATTCATGAGTGTACCCCATAACCCACCCCCCCACACACAACCCATCCCCCAACCGCCATCTGCACCCACCAGTGATCCCTTGATCCTGTCCGCCACCAGGAACCTTGCCTGCTCGGGGTTGTCCAGCGCAGGCAGCAGCAGCGCAGGGTTGAAGTAGCAGCCTGGCTCAACAGTGATAACCATGCCGGGCTCAAGAACCCTGCGTGCACAGTGGTGGTGGTGGTGGTGGTGGTGGTGTGCTTGTGGCAAGTGGCCATGCATGCATGTGGGGCATGCGTGATCAGCCGTGGGGTTGATGCCCTGCGGATAAGCAACATGCCTACCGGACGCAAGGTAGTAGCCCACTCTTTCCCGTCACACAGAATTGCACGTGCATGATCAGCCACCTGGATGGTCGTGCAGATAATGCTTGGCACTCCCCCCTTGCCCCTGGCCAGCCATGCTGTGCATACAACATGCTATTGCACCAGGCACACCACACCCCGCCTACCTTGCTGTGCGCAGCGACTTGATGCCCGGCCTGTTTATCCTGGGCGGGGTGGTTGGCATGTATCCGCCCACATCGTGTGTGTCAAGGCCAAGGAAGTGGCCAAGGCCTGGAAGAGGGGGGTCAAGGGGCTGAGCATGGAGAGGAGGGGGTGGGAGGGTATTGCACACCGCATGGCGGCAGATAAACACTTCTAAACAGCATTTTCAGAAATGTACGAACCCACTGAAATGAGAGATAATGACAATCATAAAAATGTACAATAAAGGTTAACTGTGAAGAATGTAGGTACTGTCTTAGCAGTGCTGAGCAACGCCAACCCCGCCAGGGTCTCCACCAAGGCCTGTCAACCGCTAGCCAGGCACGAGCAGTAACGCCGCGGCCAAAAGCTTTTAGGCTGCATCCCTCCCCTCCTCCCCCCCTCCTCTTTCTCACCATGTGGCATGAACAGCGCCCCCACGTCGTGCTCAATCATGTCCTCGACGTCACCCACCACCCACCCGCCCTCCAGCAGCCCGGTTAGGATATGGTGGTAGGCAAGCCAGTGCATGTCCTGGGGGAGGGAAGAGGTGAAAGTTGGCGGGGGCAAGGGTTACGTGTTTTGCAGCACAGGGCGCCTCATCCATACTTCCCATGACAAGCGGAAGCATCAGGTCACATGAAGCATGTTCCTGGCATATCCCCCAACACCCCCTCATCCTCCCCCTTCTTACCGGCCAGCTGACCCTCGGCCCCATCGCCGCTATCACCGCCCTGTGCGCGGCAAGCACTGCGTTGTAGATGGTGCGCTGGTCGGGAGAGAAGGTGCCAGAGGCAGGGTAGGTGCAGGTGATGTCGCTAGCGTAGCCGTAGTATGAGCAACCCATGTCTGACAGAACCAGGTCACCGGACTGGAGCTGGCGGTCTGCAGGGGGAGGTGGTGGTGGTGGTGGGGAGGGGCTCGGAGGAAATTGGGAAGTTTGTTCCTAGTGTTTCAGCTATGCGGATGAGTGGGGGCATGTGTGCTCTGCACAGGTAGCCCATGTGACAGAATGCGCTGGCGTGAGGCATGGCAGGCAGTGGGTGTGCAGATGCATCTCATGTAGATGTGTGCAGGCCCAATACATATTACCTGTACATGGTGGGAACACATGCGGGTGGCAAATCGAGTTGCTGCCAAGCACCACATGTTCAACACACACAGGTGGCAGCATGGGCGGCCTGCCAGGGGCTAGACATGGCCCACTGCTGTCGGTGCATCCCCGCAGGTACAACCCCCATCCCTGTGCATCCAGTGGCATGCATGTGGCTCACTGTTAGGCGCCCCTGCATGCCCGTAGTGCAGCACAGCCCCGTTTGGACCCGAAGCCACGATAGACGTGTATGCTGGGTGGCGCATGCCCCCACGGCTGTAGCACCAGTGCAGGAAGGCAGACTCCAGCTGGTACTCCATTGCCTGGCGGGAATAGGAAGGGTTGTATGGGGTGGAGTGAGTTTAGGCATGGACCCAAATGTTGCAGAATGGGAGGGATGGGTGATGGCGCAGGGCTTTCATGTGAGGAAAGACTGGAGCTAGTGCAAGGAGTAGGAATGCAGTGCAGGGTGGAGTGGCATGTACTGGTCCAGGTGTGGTGTGGGGCCGTGCTTGCAGTGCTAGCAGGCACAAGCAATGCAGTTATGAAAGCCAGGCACACTCCCTACAGTCAGCCCCTTGGCCCAACCATCACCCGCCATGCCCATCCCCCCCTCCGCCCCGCCCTCACCCACCTTTGGCCTGCACACCTCCCTCATGACGTGCACATGCGCCTGCGAGGCAATGGTGTTGGCGTAGCGCATGATGGACAGCTCGCCAGGGGTCTTCTTCTGCAGGGGGAGGAAGGCACAGAGTGCGTGGGGCAGGTGGTGCCAAGCAGCCACTGTATGACACAACGGGCACATACAACAACCATATGTAATGATCATGGTTGTGTCGCACTGCACTGAGGCTGGAATGTCGCCGGTGCACTGCAAACGCCCATGTGCCAATTCTTGGCCTGGAGCATTCCTCACACCCACGCATGCAATGCCACGTGGTCCTGCCACTTGCTCCCCATCCCCACACTACCACCCGCCACGCACCGCCCTGCACTCCGTCAGCACTGGCCACAGCTGCTCCCTGTCCACCTCCAGCTCATCCATGCCATCAAAGTGGATGGAGGGGATGGACCGGCCGCTGCAGGCAGGTGGGCACAGGGGTTTGCATGGGTCCACATGGGTTTGCATAAGTTCCACACCAGCATGAGGTTAGGTGGGCACACACAAGGGTGACATGCCAGCATCGGCACCAGCATCAGCCACACAGGGGTGGCCATGGATTACAGGCTTTGTAATGAACCAAAGCACTGCCATGCCTGCATGTGCAACATCCTGCACCCTTATATCATGAATTGCTAACATAAATACATACCGACTTAGAGGCCCCACTCTGCACCCCGCCACCCAACCCCCCACCTGTCTGAGTTGACCCCCTCCAGCAGGTGCAGCCTGGGCGCCCCCATGCCCCGCAGCACCCCCGCCATCCCCTCCACATAGTGCACAGCATCCACGCCATACTCCTCCTGCACCTCAGCGCACCCCGCTATGGCGCCCATCCACACCGCGTACTCGGGTGGCAGGTGCGGCATGAACAGGGTGGAGGCGCCGCTGCGCACGTCCAGCGCGCCCCAGTAGCCATCCTCCTCCACGCCAAACAGGTAGTGGAAGTAGCTCTCCTGCCTGGTGGGGGGCGGGGGTGCAAACAAGGTGGTGGACAAGTGGAGGGTGGGTGGGTGGGGGGGAGCAATGTGGTGGATAAGCAGAGCTTGGGACACAGCCATTTCCCCTCCCCTACTGCAGATTGGAGCACCAAAAACATCAAGAAACACCACAGTCACTGGTTGCCAACGAGTCGCATACACCCAGACCAAATGCATGGTGCAACGCAGGTCTGCTCATGACCACCCACCCCCCTCCCCCCAACCCCCAATGTTGTCCCCACAACCCCATCCCCCTACCTGAACACCAGCTCCCCATCTGTTGAGTACATGTGGAAGGGGCCACCACCCTGCAGGGAGGAGAGGGGTGGACGAGTGGGGTGAAATGGGGACGGGTGGCACTGGTTTTGGGACACACCACGCATATGCCAACACACCACACAGTACAATCACACAGACCCTGTGAATGTGGCATTGCTGCCCATAGAGGGGGTACCAGCAAGCATACTGCGGCGCCACCCCTTCCGCCTGCCCCCACCTTGAGAAGTATGACCCCCCTGTCGGCCTCTGCCACCCGCACACGCATGGCCTCCACCACGCGCTGCCGGATGGCGCCGTGGAACTCGCCGCGGCTGAACCTGAGGAGGGGCAGGGGAGCCTTCAGTGGCCAGGAACTCACTGACAGGCGATGACCGTGCCAGATACTTTGCAGTGGCCAAAATTTCCAGTGGGAATGCCAAGGTTATGATGCAGTGTGTGTTTTGCAACCGACCAGGGACACCACAAATGTGAATTGTCAGTGTGGCATGCATGCTGTGGGCACATGGCATTGAGCCCTATGTGTCTGAAAACAATATTCGGGACAATAGCTACTGCTTGTTGGGAGGTCCTGTTGGCCAGACACTGATGTGATGGGGTGTATAGCGGGGGTTGCATGCATGTGCCATCGCCAGACAAGGCCCCTTTGTCTTCGCCCAAGTGAAGTTCTCAGCACCAACACGTGCTACAACCATTCTACTGCAGGTTGCACCTACTTCAGTGTATCCAAGCCCATGCTATACACCCCCGCCATTGGGCTTGCGTCTCGAGCAGGCCTGGCCGTGGTTCTGGGGAGACCCAAACTGAATGGGTAGGGGACGCAAGATAAGACAGTACTTTGGCAAAATGGGTTGAGGCCAGTGCACTAGAGGCGTGGTCTTGTATCGAACGTTTGAACAAACTTGCATGCATGCATGCGTGTTGCTGTCCCCGTCGCTTCCCCATTTGACAATCCCCATTGGTTTAGTCGACAAGTACTAGATGAGAAGCAAAGTTGTTCCCAACTTCAAAGGCACGACCTTTGTATGGCACACGTTGTTCCAGCCTCATCCACTTGCAGTACAGAGTGTTTCAGTAAAGCTGCACCTGTGTGCGCGTTGAACAAGCACCTTGTCACCATGACTGGCATGCTATGCAGATAGGCGCACCTAGATAACTTGTGCGACAACGGTAGGCACATCGTCAAGGCAGAGTTGCGTGTAGACGCATCAGCGTTTTCCCATAAGCTCCGCGCGGTGAACCATGGCTGCTGCTATTGAGAAGGGCCCCATGGCAGAGGATATGGATGCCGATACAAATATTACACACGAGCACGGCATGAGGATAACGTTCAAGGTACAGACACCCGGCCACTACCCTCTTACTATGAGTTATAGCAGCGCTGCATTCCACCTCGCTGTTTTGTCCCTTCCAGTGCGTGAGGCGCACCTGGTTGTACATCTTGGTTTATCGGCATCTCAACGTGTCCTAAACTCCATAACATTGCCCAATGGTGCATGACAATGCACCAGCCAGCCGACGAGGCCCCACCTTTTGCTGGCCTATGACAGTGCCTATAACTCTTTGGATCCTTGCAGCAAAACAACAGTGCTTGTGAGGGTCAGGTGCAGTGTG
Source organism: Heterotrichella gracilis (assembly GCA_032358255.1). Lineage (NCBI taxonomy): Eukaryota > Xanthophyceae > Tribonematales > Xanthonemataceae > Heterotrichella > Heterotrichella gracilis. The sequence continues at coordinate 102,046 of JAULBX010004666.1, forward strand.
TGTGTGCCATTGTGCTTGTCAACTTGACGGCCGTCAACGCCCTCCAGAACACTCGACCTCACTCCCATATGCTCTTGCTGGCTATCTCAAAGTTGCAAGAAGCGTTCATTAGACACACATTAGGCCGGTGTAGCCCTCTCACTCAACCACACTTGACCCGCACAACCACTCCTGTTGCTCCTGGCATATGCCACTTGTCAGACCAGCAAGCACCTGTGGAAACAGACACACAGCAAAACCATGTGTTGCCCTCTCCCCTCCTGGCCCCTGGCCCCCAGCCCTGCCCCCTCTTCCCCGCAGGACCTCACCTACACGGTGGTCAACCGCGCCAACAAGAAGGAGAAGCTGACCATACTGAACGACGTCACCGCATATTTCAATGCAAACCAGATGTCAGCGCTGGTGGGTGGCGTGCGGGGCTCTGGGTGCTGTCTGCTGGTGCAGCCGCTGTAGGGGACTAGTGTTCAGTGTAGCCCCTTGATGTCGTGTTATGATACAATCCCCTTGGTGCCCTCTATAATGGTGTGGCGTGGTCCTATCTGCTGCTGCAGCCGCTGGAGGGGACTCATGTCGTTCCCTTGGTGCCCTCTATAGGACTTTAGTCTCTGTGTCCTTCAACCTTATCGTCACGTAGTCCAGTCCCCCCAATGCTTGCCACCCTGCCCTCCCGCCCACTGATGTGCTGCTCCCCTGCTGTGCAGATGGGCCCAAGTGGGTCAGGCAAGACAACGCTGCTGGGTAGGTGGAGGGCGGGGAAGGGGAGTGGCAACGGGTCAGGGGTGGCACACTGCACTGCACTTGGCTGCGTGTGGAGGCACCCTACCCCAGCGCTCACCGATGCTTTTCTCACACAAAACGTGGCTTGATATGGCGCACGGGGAAATGGGGGGAAATACTTACACAGGCATCCGCAAGCAGCCCTACATGAATAGTTTCAATATCCTATCCATTCACCTCTGCAGATACGCTGGCGGGCCGCAAGACAGTTGGCTCCCTCTCCGGCTCCATCCTATTTGCCGGCCAGTCCCCCTCGGCCAACTTCCTGAGGCGCTTCACTGGATATGTGGAGCAGTTTGGTAAGCGGTGATAAGGGCGATCACGGCAAGATGATGCAAGAGATAATTACAATAATTAAAATACTATTTATGTATTAAAAATAAAATGTATTTTAAGCTTGTCACATCGGCAAAAAATGTTGTGCAAAGTTCAGCGGTAGGCCCTGCATGCATGTTATGCTGCGCCCTGGAAGCAGGGGCTACTGGGTGTTAGGGTTAGGGTTCAGGGTCTGCAGCCTGCGGCGCAGGACACCACCCGCGTGCCATGTCTGCCACCGCATGATGCATGACCTGAAAGGAACACCGAGGGTTGTCCTACCGGCACACAAGGCGAGCAATTCTGTGCACAATTTCAAACCCATTGCACCCATATGCACTTTGAAAACCCCCGCAACCCCTCCCCCACCCCCAGACACCCTGCTTGCCACCTTCACTGTGTACGAGATGCTTCTGTACACCGCTGAGCTGAAGAACCCTGTGGCCATGGCTAAGGCGGAGAAGGTGGCACGGGTGAAGGACGTGCTGGACAAACTGGGGCTGGAGGTGGGTTTGTGGGGTGGTGGGTGGTGGGGAGGGGAGGGTGCTGTCGCATGGGACCATGGCGCTGGTCAAATCCTGATCAGCCTCTGTCCACACGTGCAACCTCAGTGCATGTCACAGTGTGCTTGGCTGACCAATGGATTTTCTATGCCTGCTTGCACATTGCAACAGGGGTGGCGATGATAGTGCGTCAGTTTTGGATGAGAGATGTGAAATCAGAGGTGTGACACTCCTGTTGCAGGACTGCAAGGACATGACGATTGGTCCCCCTTGGGGCCGCCTCATTCCAGGGGGGCAAGCCAAGCGGGTGAACATAGGTGCGAAGGGGGGCCCATGAGAAGGCATTAAGACACCCACTGCTGTTGTGTCATTTTCCATTGCCACCTGTTCTCGTAATGCGAGGATGTGGCAACCTGGACTGGTTGTCATTCATACGGGGACTGCACCTCCAATAACAACGCCAGCCACCGCAGCCTGTGGCCAATGTCCTTACTACCCTCCCCTTCCCTTCCTCAACCCACAGGCCTGGCCCTTGTGACTGACCCGCGTGTGCTGTTCCTGGATGAGCCAACCACGGGGCTGGACAGCTTCACGGCAAATGAGGTGAGGAAGGGGGGGGGGGGGGGGGGGGGGGCTGGGCCGCCAGCTGGGGCCACCACACACATGTTGCACCCCTTGTCGACAATAATCACTGTTGCCTGGTTTCCCCTAGTTGCTACGACGATAGCTTAGTGATTCCATTAAAGGAATATAAATATCAAAGGATTTGAGCAGTATGTATAAGGATGAAGTATGCATGGATTTATTCTGGGTAAGGGCAACCGTTATAATTTTAGCAGTAGATGTTTTAATGTTCCCTGGCCCCACCCTGCTCCACCTTGCCCCCAGGTGATGACTGTTGTGAAGAGCCTGACCCGCAGCAGCGGCGTGACCATCTGCGCCACCATCCACTCGCCCTCGCCATACACCCTGCAGCTGTTTGACAGGCTGCTGCTGCTGCTCAGGGGGAGGACGATATACTTTGGACCAAACGGTGAGGGGCAGGGCCTGCATGCAGTGCGCCATATGTACACACACATGCATGCAAGATGGCAACCAACATGAAGAGTGTACATATGTATGTGCATAAATAAAAGTGGAAGCATGGGGGAGAATGTGCAAGGACTTTCCTTGATTTTGCAGGTAAACAATATTTAACATTATATGCAAAAACAATTCTTTATACCGTTTATTTTAAAATAAAAATTGTGAGGATTGTTTTTCATTCTGGACCATACACTGCCTTTCCTTACGTTTATAATTCAGTCATGTTGGACACAAGTTGTTGTGTTTAATGCATTGCCACCATTGTGGCCGCTCCTGCAGGCTCTGATGCCGTGTCCTACTTTGAGGCAGTCCCCGGGACCACCCCACTGGACGTGGCTGGCAAAGAAAATATGGCAGACTGGATCACAAACCTGACGACCGGGGTGAGTGCAGGGCAATGAGGAATAGGGAGGTGGCGTTGCTTCAAAACGGCGATGCTTTGGGCCGTTTCTGACAGTTATTGCCAGGAGGACTACAATATATCACTCATCAACGTCATCCTGTCACTGCCGCCAACAAGGCGCTGCATGCCACCACCATGTACCAGGATCATGTGCACATGCCACTCACACACATATGCCACTACACATGCACACGCACATGCCTGGCCGCGGGGAGCCAAGGCGCGTGCACCAACACAAGCTTCTTGATGGGTGCAGCAGTGCACATGGCTCCGATGGAATCTCGCCTTCCTGCCACTGCCACGCGCTCAGGGGTGTGCTCACCCTCCTCATGTGCTCACCACCCAATGCGCTCATCGCTGTGCTCACCTTATGCCATGTGCTCACCCACCCCATTTGCTCACCCACTGCCATGTTCCACCCTTTCTCCCTATGCAGGCCGACCGCGAGGGCACCGGGGGTGCTTTTGCGGATGCATTTGCTGCCTCCCCCCTTGCCACCACCACCGACGACCACATTGCCCGCTCCCTGTCTGAGGGTGGCAAGGTGAGCGAGCGCACGCTTCAGGAGCTGGGTGTGAGGAGGGGAACCATCACCCCAGACTGGTTCGCGCTGTGGGTCATGATCAAGGTGGGGTGCTGGGGAGTTGGGCTTTGGTGCCAGGAGGGCTGCATGTAACACATGGCGGCGCACTTTGGAGTGGCCATTGCTGTAGCCAAAGGGTAGGCAGCGTTACCACCTCTACCCCATTAATCTGCTTGGTTAGTTTGTGAACACCCACCCCCCTCGTTGCACGTAAGATTTGGAAGGTAACAGCACTGCGTTATCAGAAAGGAAAATAATTGGTCTAAATATACCAGTTATCTTATTTACCGGTATATTATTTTTTGTTTGTTGCCTTAACATTACGACAATACTATTTTATGTTTTACTATCCGCACCACTGCAGTATGTGCCCTGTCCTCTCCCTTGCTTTCCTCACCCCGCGCTCTCTCCGCCCCTTGCAGTACCGCCTGCCCACCAACTGGAAGAACCCAGACTGGATGGGTGCGCGGCTGGGCGACAAGATCATTGCATGCTTTGTCCAGGCAACGGCCTACTGGGGCCTGGGCCGCGTGCGCAACGAGACCGAGGTGTTCAATGTAACCACGCAGCTGTTCATGTGGGTGGTGCTGCCGTCATTCGCTGCGGTGGGCTATGTGCCGTCAATCGTGCTGGAGCGGTCGGTGTATGTCAGGTGGGGCCAGGCTGTGGTGGGGTGGGGAGGGTGCTGGGGAGGGGGGTCACTTCTGGAAAAACTAACAAATGCTGGACTCATTTGTACTGAATGGCATTGAGTAGGGATGATGGTGCGAAGTAGCAGGGTTGGTACAGCACAGATTGCCAAGTACCTTGCAGCGGAGGTAGTTACCTTTGCAGGGTACAAAAATCGTGCCAATAAGGTTTTGGCATTTACTCAACCCTCCCGCGTGTCCCTGCAGGGAGCGCAATGACGGCCTGTATCGCCCCCTGGTGTACATCACCGAAAAGATGATAGAGGAGATGGGGGTGAGCGCGGTGGTCAGCTGCCTGGCATCGCTGGCTGTGTTCTACTGCATACGCCTCAAGGGGCTGTGGGTGCTGTTCTGGCTGGTGTACTTCGCGACTGTGTCGGTGTCAACAGGTGCGGGGACGGGGTTTTGCTAGCAGGGGGGTGGAGTAAACTGGCGGCATACTGCTGCTGGCATTACCATCCTGCTGGTATCTCCTGGTTGTCGATGTTGAGCGGGGAGCACATGTCTGCTACAGTGTGCAATGATTGCACTTCAATCTGAGTTGGAAAAGTAGTTGCCCTGGTTGCACCTGTCCATACATGTTGCCTTCATATTGACTCCCCCTTCCCTCTCCACACTATCCCCACAGCGGTTGCGTACTTCATCGCCTCCATCTCTCCAAACCTGGACTTTGCCAACGCAGCCTACCCGGCCTTTGTGGTGTGCAACATGTTCTTTGCCGGCCTGCTCATCAGGATCAAAGACATTCCATCGTGAGTTGTGCACGCCAAACATTGCTGCCCACCTGCACATGACCATCCTAGCTAACCATGTGGCATGCTGCATCAGGGGGGCTACACACATGTGCTATTTTTTTGTTGCAGTTTTCCTGTGTTCGACAAATGCTTGAGTCTGTGAAATGATGTCCATTCACATGCCGTCATGCACACTGGCCACACACATTCCTTGCCTTTGGCCATCGCACCGGTTCAGGCATGCACCCTTCCTGTAGCCCTGCACCCATATGCAGTCGCAGTGATGTGCACTCACCATATGCTGCGCGTCCATGTGCAGTATCACCCCTGTAGCCCTGCACACGCATACTGTCCCATTGATGCGCACGCCCCCTCACACGCTCCACCGTTCATGCCCTCCAGGTACTGGCAGTGGTGGGCGCGCATCGTGTTCCCTCGCTACGCCTGGTCTGCGGTGATGATCAATCAATTTGCCGCCATCAACCCCGTCATCACCGACAACCAGCCGGTGCTGCAGTACTACTCGCTGGAGGGGCAGTCGCCATGGGCCAACCTGGGCTACGTCACCATCTTCTTTGCATTCTTCTTCACGTGTGCGTGGGCGGGGCTCACGTTTGTAAGGTGGGATCAGCGCTGAGGGAAGGGGGAAGGGGGACCCAGGCCATGGGGCTGGCGCAGGGTTGCGCACCGCACGTCAGCCTGCGCAAAATTCAACATAACACAATTGCATGCATGTTCAGGCAGAGACAATAGGTGGCTAAATTGGACCATGGCAGCTGCAGTAGACTCGTATTGAGCGCTAAATATACACTAACCGATAGTGTGTTAGTGCCTCTGTGCATTCCCCTTTCTTTTTATCTTCAGAAGAATCTACATGCATTAAGGGCAGTGCATGGGTATCTGATGATTAGGGCAAGCTATAGCATGAGAATGGTTTGATATTCGATGACCATGGTGACAATTTTAAACTTGGTTGCCTATCAGCAAATTTTGGTTGGTTCAACCGGCATGGATCCAAGCTTTTACCTTTTTAATTGTGACTTTTTGTTTCATAAAGTATCCACAGCCAGTGTGGCACTCAGCTGAGTAACACGGAGGAACATGAACTGCAATGATGGATTTGGTTTCTGAACCGCGAACCAGCTCTAAGAGTTGCAAGAGACCCATGGGCCCCATTGACCCGGGTGCAATATTGATGTTTCAATGGTCAACCTGGCCTAGGCTCGGGTTAATTATATCGATAGTGATGGTGCTTGAGATGAGGTTCAGCCAGTGGCCACATGGTCATCATGCAGCGTGGTGAGTGCTCCAGGAGACAGCTGGAGAGTTTTGACGATTAATCTTGAAGACTTCTGAACTTAGTTCAGAGTCGGTATATTTGTTTCTCAGACATACTGTTTTTTTGAAGTCACTGGCAAATGGCCCTCGGGGCCCGGCGCCGGGCCGCCCATGCGTAGCCCAATCAACATTGGTAGTATAGTAGAACAAGCTAATCCCAAATTTGGCTTATTAAGCTTATTATAAGCTTACTAAGCTGTAACTCCAAGCATTATTGTGGTGATTAAATCTACCTTTCAAGAGAATTCCAGCTGCACGCACAGCGCTAGCGCCGTGATGCCATTCATTGGATCCATTCATCGATGCCTGTGATAGCCAATTCAATTGTGTCATCGCCGCGGCCGGAACGCTGCCCGCGCCTGTTTGTCTCTAGACCTCAGGCTTGTTGGTCCGGATCACTAGTGCTTTGCAAGTGGCACACTAATCAATTTACATTGGATGACATGCTGTCATTGACCATGGTCAAACCATGCGCTGTGCATGCATGCAGAATCAATTTTTTTAAAATTTCTTCAAAGAAAGGGAAAACTTGTTTGAAATAAAACGGGCGCCCCAATAGCGGCAGTGCCACACCACAGCCTGGCCCAGCAACTTGCGGCGTTGAAAAAACATCCTGCGGGCAGCAGCCAGTGCAACATGGGGTGGGTTAAAAGTGCATAGCACCTGAGCATAGTCCCGCCAGGTTAAACCACACCAAACAGTTTTGATTCAAAACCCGTTGCCATAAACAGGCAGAGCCATGCCTGGGCTGGTTGATGAACCTCATTGTAACGAAGTCAATGTAACGAAAGGGTTCACACAAGCAGCCAACAACATCATTTTGAAAGCAACTTGCATGACGAGAATGAAGTTGGCAGAAAAGGTGGGTCACTATGAAAAAAGAATACATTACATCGGATCTCTAAACCGTACGTACCACATGATACAGTATCTACAGCACTGCCAGTGTCACAAAAGCACAGTGCTCACTTTGCACAGTGTCACTGACAAGCACAGCGAGCGCATCAAACACACAGTTGACTACATATTAACAAGTGGCAGTCGACATCAACAGCAACAACTTGCCTGCCTGCCCTACATGCATCAAGGTCCTGGGGGGCTGTGTACTTGCATTGTTCTTTTCTAATGGGCTTTAAACATCTACTGGCATGCCTATTGCCCGCCCCTTCACATCATGGCGGTTGTGCCCAGCACCCTCTTCACCGTGTCTGCCGCGCGCCTGAGGTCATCGTTGTCCTCACGCAGCATGGACATGAACTCCTGGTAGGAGATCTTGCCATCCCCATTGGCATCCGCCGTCTTGATCAGCTCCTCCACCTCGGCCGCACTTGCGCTCACGTGCTGGTCGCGCAGCACCTCCAGGATCTCATCTGGCGTGAGGAATCCGCTGTTGTCCTTGTCAAACTTCTGGAAGGTGGACAGGCACAGACCGTCCTGCTCCAGCTTGGCCACGCCCATGGTGGCGGCGATGAACTCGTCGTAGTCAATCACACCGTTGCCGTCCACGTCAGCGGCGTCCATGAGGGCCTGCAGGGTGAGGCGCGCGAGGTCAGCTGCCTAGGCCTGTCTGCCTTGCAAGTGCACAGCTCATGCATATGGAAACATGCGACCATAGTAAAAATGCAAAAACAATACATAATAATACACATTCCAGCTTTCTCCTTTGGGTTGAGTAACTACAACTCCAGATCAGCTCAGAAAATATGCAAACAGCCCTGCCGGTGTATACACCAAACGTTATCGAAAAAACACCAGTGGTCCCTGCTCCACACATACCGCTGGTTACAGTCAGCGCCTCCCATGTGCACACCACCCACCTGGATCTCCTCCTCAGGTATCTTGCTGCCAATCTTCATCAGACCGCTGCGCAGCTCCTCGACCGTCACGGTGCCGTTGCAGTCTGCGTCCAGCGACTCAAACAGGTGCTTCAGGCCAGCAATCTCCTCCGGCAGCAGGCACTGTCCCGCCACCACGATGGCTGCCTTCTTCAGCTTGTTCATGGCAGCAAAGCGCTTGAGGCGGTCGATCACAAAGTTGCTCATTGGCTCGTCATTGGCCTGGAGTTGAGAGGCAATGTTAGTGATGGGAGTGTAGGAGGGATGTAAGTGCGTGAGACCTTGTGCAGAGATATAATGTAGGTGCAAAAGTGGGGCGCCTCAATTGGCGCATGGTGTGCGCACGCAGTGTGCACCCTCTCAATTGCATTCAATTACAGGTGCCTGGGGTGCACAGGTGTCTGAATGATGCCGTTTATACTAAATAAAAAAGAGGCCAATGGATGCATATATTTTCAATATTAATATCCGCCCATGTCCAGCTCGCCCCCTGCGCCTTGCCCCGCGTCCGGATCCGCCCCCCTTTGGTAATAATATAATTTTGCCCCCTTGCCCACCCCCTCACCTGGTCCATCTCGTGCAGCCACGGGTGGTCCAGCACCTCCTTGGCGTGCACCCTGCTGCCCGCATCGCGCGTGAGCAGCTTGCGCACCAGGTCCTTGGCGCTGTCGCTCACGCTGGGCCAGGGGTCGGTGGACAGGTCCAGGTCCCCCTTTATGATCATGTTGAAGATGGCCTGCTCGTTGTTGCCCCAGAAGGGCGGCATGCCGGACAGCAGGATGTACAGGATCACACCCAGGCTCCACATGTCGGCCTCGTACCCGTAGTCGCGGCGCAGCACCTGGGAGACGCATGGGGAGAGTGGGTATGGCTGCACCCACATCCCAGCCGCTGCTGGCACCATGCGCAACATACAGCATGCCAGGAGCATGATTAAGTTGATGCATGAGACGATTGCTACTTCTAATGGGTGAGGCAATGCTGTCAGGAGCATGATGGCATTCAGAAGGGGCCCGACTCCAACCAAACAACTGCTGTGCCACACCACGGCCCCCACCTCTGGCGCCACATAGTAGGCGCTGCCGATGATGGTCCTGAACTTCTGCCCCGGTGTGAAGAATGCGCTGAGCCCAAAGTCCGCCAGCTTGAGCTCGTCGTCCTCCTCCGAGGTGAGCAGGAAGTTCTCGGGCTTGAGGTCGCGGTGCATGACGCCCAGCTGGGCACCAAGAAGTTCAAGGTCAAGGTGTGCACACGCAGGGTAAATAACCCTCACAATTACATCCAGGGGGCTACTTTACACCACACACATACCATTTTCAGGACCCAGGATACAGGGCAAGGATATTTCCAAGGGGCCAGGCCGTGCAGTGTGTGCGCATGATGCCGTCTATGCTACATCAAATTTACTTTTATTATTTCACAAGGGTAATGGACGCACAATACATATTGCAGACACATTATCAACCCACACCCCCTGCGCCTGCCACCGTGGCCGGGTCCGCCCCCCCGTGCTTTGCCCCCTGGCCCTGGCCCTCACCTGGTGGCAGTGGTTCACCGTCTGCACCATGGTCTTGAACACGCTGGCGGCCTTGCGCTCGCTGAAGGTGCCGCGCGCAACGATGCGGTCAAACAGCTCCCCGCCCCGGCAGATCTCAAGCACCAAGTGCACATAGTAGGCGTCCTCGTAGGTGGCCTGGGGGAGCGGGGGCATGCAGATGGGGCACCCGAATGCGGGGCATGGAGGTGGGACACATCTCGGGGCCTGCGCCAATAACCTGGGCTGCTACCCATATCCTGGCCCCAGAGTGTGTCAGTGAGGGACGCACTGCACTGTGCATTGCCTCCTGCAGGGAGGTACACACTGTATTGCAATGCCTAGAGCAATTGGATACCTTCAGGGGACAGCTGCATGTGTTGGCCTTTGACACCTGGATGGTACAAAGATAGGGTGCAGTGCCGGATTGCTCATATGCAGAGTAGGTTGCAGAGGCAACTTGTTCCCACCTTCAACCCCACCACGTGTGGGTGGTCTGACAGCAGGTTGAGTATTTGCACCTCGCGCTGCACGTCCTCCACGTCATCCTCGTTCACCAGCTTGGCCTTGGAGATGGACTTGCAAGCGCACACCTCCTGGGTCTCCTTGTGAATAGCCAGGCGCACCACACCTAGCACACAGAGGGGTACTTACGGCTTGGGAGCAGGCAACCTGGAGCCAAGCTAGTCTGGGGTTATAAGCTGAACCTAGCCATGCAGAGCAGCAGTGGGCACCTACCATATGCTCCTTTCCCGAGCACCTTGCCCAGCTGCCAGACCTCATCTACCCTTGGCCCATCACTCCCTTTGCCCAAGATGTTGGTCCAGCTAGGCATTGTAGCAACCAAACAACCTGCAGCAAGGACAGTGGCTTATTGATACTGCGGTGCATCAACCCCACTCGCACCTGCTCGCAGGACCAGTGTATTGTTGCCAGGCCTGTGGGGAGTGTTTTACCAGTGAGGGCAGAGTGCCGTACCTTCCACAACAGACGGACGAGTGTGATCCTGACGGTGAAAGTACTGTCAGTGCAGTGGATTCAAGTGCCAAATTCTTCCTGTCAAGCAGATGAGCAAGGCTGGCTTGGATCTGCGTTGCCTGTGATTGCAGAAGCAACAGTTATCCCACACCAACCGAAAACACAAACTTGCAGGGCTGCATGCAAGGACACACAGGCAGGCGTGCAAGTGGGTACAGCATTTGGGTCAGTGCTCATTTTGGGTCAGCAGCCAAGGCTTTGGCACGGTTGTCTGCACATCAACACCAATATAAGGACAAAGAAAAGTGGTCGTACGATCCCGCGCGAACAGCTGGCTTGTCATGGTTGGGCAGCAACACTGACTGAGAGCAAGTGGGTTCGTTTGCGCCCCCCGTGGCCAAGATACCCTCGTGCACACAGGCGTTGTTTTCATATGTTTGACAAGCAACGTTGCATAGGTTAGAACCTACCTCCAGACTAGCAAGCGCAACTACAACTCTAGCGCTGTACGCTTTGCGTGTGCGCGTTTTGTGCTTGCGTGTGTCTCCGATACGAGGTGATGCCGACCTGCAAGGCTGTCAATAAGCAAACTGCTGCAGCTGCCACATCCCCAAAGCCTTCACGACTGCAAGTTGGGCCAGTTGATGCCTACACTAGGTGCTTTCAAGCTGGCCATCGCCAGTTGCAGAGAACAGCCCTTGTTATCTCGCTCAGTTGGGCCATCAAACACGGTAATGATGCATCCCCGGGATTCAATACTCCTCGCAAAGCTCAGCATATTACGCACCCCTTTTTTGGGCCCTTCCCGTATTGTGACAAAAACCCGTGTTTGAAATTTTGAGCGTCAACACGATTTTAGCGCACATAAATATGCATGCACCACCACATCCATGGCACCGCCGCACGGCTGTTTACCGGTACGCCTCTAACACTGGACGTTATAAAGTTTGAACGCCAGTAGGTCAGGAGTGCCTAACTGCGGCTCTGGGTGTGGGTGAAGTCATGAGAACACCTTGTTGCTCCACTGCAAAATATCGTCACACTTGGAAGCCACCCACCTGCAAGGTCACCTTCCTGCTGTGTCCTTTTCACCTGATGCGCTTTGCGCTATCCGCTCGCAGTGAGTCCAGATCGCTCTAGGTGCGACGGGTGCAGATCAACGCTCAGTGTGCACACTGAATGCGAAGAGCAGCCACTGGTGAAGTGGGCCAGGCCAGCTGTTGAGGGGATGCTTCCCGTGGCCTGAAGTGGCCTGCACAGCACTCGAATGGTTCACCTCTGGCAGCCTGTTGTCTGGCCTTGATGTCTACACTCCGCATAACTCGCTGTAACGCGGCGCCGACAGTATGCGGCAGCCACCGCCCCAAGGGCCTTCGTCCTCCCCTCCGCCACAGCCACAGCCAAGTACCCAGTACCCACCCGCAGGCCCAGCAGCCGGCCTCATGCCACTGCCACATCACGCTGTAGCTCAGTACGACCGTCCAACCGCCCAGGAGGCAACCACAGACAGGTGGGTGGTGGCCCGCCAGGGCAGACAATCTGCAGTAACGGCGTTGTACTAGAGGGAGGGCCACCCAGATTTCGTTGATGGCTAGCAGCACGGGTACTTGCACAACCCATCCCGAGTGCCAGTCAAGCAAACAGCGGTGATCATAGTTGAGTTGCAGTACTTGTCCGTTGCAGCAAACATGCAGGTTGGTAGGGGATGTGCCGGTTGCATCAGCCGGTTCCATCAGTTTAGGCGGGGAGGGGTCACCCACATATGCACACTGAAAGTTCCCTAGTTGCGTTTGTCTACAGCCAAGGAGTGCGTCTGTTCTTTCGATACGACAGGCCCCTGCATATGCCGTTGATTCGCTTGACTATAAGCCACGTCACTGCCCCTGCCCACCTCTCCACCCTGCCATGACACAGTAACTTGCAAATTTTGTGAGTTACGCGTCGCCAACTGCACCGTCTGGTTGAAACCCTTAGAGCTGCTTCAAACGTTGGGCAAAATGAGGCGGGGCCGATTCCGACATCGTATCTTGTTCAGAGATAGTGGTGACGCGGGCTGACGGTTGCCTAGCCCTCTTCTGCTAATTCAAACCGTTGTCCTTTAAAGCGCTGCTCCTTTATTCTGCGCTGCTCCTTTATTCTTTTTCCGAGCCACTCGCATCGTCTCCATGCTGTCTGCATAGTCGTGTCTGTGCCAACGTCAACGCACGGCTGGTGTAAAAGAAACCGCTGATCGCTGGTGTATTGGTACCCTTACCGACCATGCGTCCACTTGTCCACGTGCGTATGCATCCACAGGCCGCCTGCGCAGGGGAGACACGACTACACCGCGGCGCAGGGAACACGGCAGGCAGGTGAGAAGAACACAGCTGAAGCGTTGATTGGAGGGGCCCTTGCACAGCAAGGATTCTTTGCTTGTCCACTATCCCTCACGCTGCTCTGCAAACCTTCTCAGTACTCTGCCTGCAGCAAGAGTGCTGGCAGTAAAGGACCTGCTGCCTGTTGAGCATACCTGTCTGTGGTGCATGTTGCACCAGGAAAGTGTGGCACCGCTGGAGTGTTGGTGCGCATACCATGCACAAAGTGGGGTTCCATTGTTACGCACCCTACACCATGGCCCTACCAACCCTGCATCCGCTGCCTGAGTTGAGTGCCGCCCACCCACCCCTGTGCCGCCCACCCACCCCTGTGCCTCACAACCCACCCCTGTACCTGTGCCCCAGGTGTGCACGCCTCCCGCTCCACGCTGCCCAGCTACAGCACCGGTGGCACCACCTCCACCATGCTGGACCCTAGCGTGGGGTATGGCCCCAGCAGTGCCTACGATGACCCCTACTCGCGTGCACACCCCCGCCCCTCGACCGGCACCTCCTCCATGGCATCCCACCTGCAGCGCGGGGGGCAGGGCTATGCGCGCAGCGGCGAAGAGCCATGGGCTGCCATGGGCGGCAGCACCCACACCTACTCGCAAGGGGCAGGCATGAATGTGCGAGGCGGTGGCGGCGGCGCCTGGAATCCCTACCCGGACCGCAACACGGCGGCGCAGCGATACGCACTGGGCGCGTATGGGGGCCTAGCCAGGGCAGCTGGCGGTCCACCGGCGCCAGACATGGCAGGATTCCCTGGTGGGGGGCAGCGGGGGTATGGCGGGCGGGTGCCTCCCTCCACCTACCCCCGGGGGCCACCGGAAGCCGGGCCGTATGGCAACCAGGTGGGTGGTGCTGCTGCGTGCATTGCCGTGCACGTGCATCATGTGCACACACTGCGCCTGCATCTCAAAGCCCTGCCCTGCACACGTGACCTGGGCCACAGCTCTCCACACCATTTCCCCCTTGCCATCGCAGGCTGGCCATCCTAGCCTAGCCGCGCTGCAGCAGTGGGACAACTACCCGCCCCGTGAGCGCTCGGGATCATCCACCCTGCCTGGCGCAGACCCCACGCCTGCGCCGTCACTCAGCGGCCGGCGCCACGCCGCCATGCCGCGCAGCCCTGAGCACAGCCACCAGGGGCTCCCCGCGCACCACCAGTACGGTGCACGCTTGTTTGACCTGCCGGGGCGCCATCAGCAGTGGTACGGCTACGGCGGAACCCTGCGTGAGCTTGAAAGCTACGCGGCGCACATGCGTGAGCGGGAGTCTTTCCTGCCGGCGCTGGCGGGTCTGGAGGCAGCGGCGTCTGAGGCAGCGGTGTCCGATGCATTCCACCCAGCCGAGTCCCTGGCCATGCACACTGACGTGACCTCCAGCCTGCACACGCGCCCCGAGCCCTCCTTCCCGCACAGTGCACACATGATGGAGGTGGGACCGGAGGCCAGCGGCCAGCCCTCCATACACCAGCACGCACACCCCGCAGCCACCACCAACACCGCCCAGGCCAAGCGCACACCCAAGCGCGCGCGGTCCGCCTCCCAGCCCGCTGCGTCTGAAGTCACTGCCCCCTCCCAAGGGTTGACACACGGATCAGGGGAGGGTTTTTCAGGCGGGTCAGGCGGGTCGGGCAGCCAAAAGCACGGGGAACGGCGCGCGCGTGGCCGGCCTCGCCTGTACGACACCTCAATAGTGCAAGAAGGTGTGTGCAACAGTAATGGGATTACTTGTTCATTAGCCTTGCGTGTGGTAATCGCTGTCAACATGTGCACCATGCAACAATCAGTTAGTCCCAGCATAAAGTGTCAGTGTCAAATTATGCATCCGAGCAATACAGCAAGATTAGCAGTCAGTCTTGCACATGTGGTGCCAAGCAGACATTTTGTATTCCACCTATTCCTCCTGTGTGCATCATTCAATGTGCGCTGCTCTTGCCAATTTGCTTTCCTGCGTGCCGCTTGTCGCGTGCGTGACTGGCACCACTGCTCATGCACCATTCAGGGTGCAACACACCTGACCAGCAGTTGCCATGGCCGCCATTCACTGGTTCAAACTAGGAAGAGAGGGTTAGCAGCGCGTACGTGCAGTGTGCCACCTGTGGCGCGTGGCTCACCCTGCCCCTATCCCAACCTGCCCGCAGTTTCCAAGCTAGATGCCACCTCCCTGCCTGAGACCAGCACTGGCATGGAGGGGGAGCAATCTGTGCAGCAGGGGGAGGAGGACAGGCTGGACAAGAAGCGGCGGGGGGCAAAGCCAAAGTATGTGTACCCGACACCAGGGGAGGCGCTGGCGTCAAGGTACGCCAGGGAGGGGACAGTGTGTGGATTTAGGCTGTGTCGCTGTGGGGTTTGCACAGTGGTAGGATGTACAATTGTCACCTATTGTCACCTTGCAAGGTTTTCGGATGAACCTTTGGTGTGCAATTCCCATCATGGTCTTGCTTTTGACAAGGCAACATTACAATGACCCACCAGTGTGTAGCTAGCTACCCACGCAACAATGAAATCGCGGATGAAATCGCAAGTTTTGTGAGGCTATTCTGCCAAAGCATGCAAGCAAGGGATTCCACTGGGTGCCTGTTCCACCAAGTGCGTATGCATGCGGATGCCAAAGGTAAACATCTGCACAAAGGCGCAAGTGGGACCAACACACCTGTTCTCTGTATAAACGGGGAACAGCGGGCACTGGTTACTGTTGCAATGGTGTCTGCTGCGCATGGAACTTCCCGCTGACCGGCTGCCCCCCCTGCATCCCCTGCAGGCGCGAGCGCAACCGCCGCACTGCCCTTGAGTCGTACTACCGCAAGAAGGTGCGCATGGCAGAGCTGCAGGCGGTGGTTGCCAAGGTTGAGGCGGAGAACCGCAAGCTGGGCGCGCTGCTCACAAGGATACAAGGAGGGGACCCAGGCGCAGGCAAGTGGAATGGGTAGTGGAGGGGAGTGGGGCAGGGCTGGGGCTGGGAAGTGCATGGCACAAACCGGGATGGGGCTTTGGCAGGGAAGCTGCTGGGCCATGTGCGCGCCCATGTGTGGAAGTGGGCAATGGCAAGCGCATGTGTGGAAGTGGGCAACCGGTAGCACATGTCTGGCATCAAACAGATGTCCTCTGCATGCCTAGGTCGATGCAGGTTGGCACAACGCAGCACCAAGTCTATACAGCCAAATACTGGTTCCGCCAAACTGCATCCACTGGTGCTGACCCCCCGCTCCCTTGGTTCCAGAGGAGCTCAAGAGCGCCATCAGTGTCGAGGGCGAGGAGGCGCTCTCTCGGGTCCTGGGCGCCCTGGAGGACCCAGACCCTCCGCCTGAGGGGGCACACGCATCAGGGTCTGGCAAGCAGGGGACAAGGGCTTCGGCAGGGGGGTCCCCGGGGCAGGAGCAGAGTGGGCAGGAGGAAGCAGGGGGGGTGGCAGCTGCTGGTAGTGGTGGGGGAGACGGTGGTGGGGGTGACGGTGGCAGGGGTGACGGTGGCAGGGGTAACGACGAGGCGCATTCACCACCAAGGGAAGGGGAAGTGGAGGCTCTGGGGGAGGGGGTCATGTGAGACGGGGCGTGTGGTACGGCATCCAGCTGCATTTTGCAGTGTGCGCATGCTACGTGGCCTGTTCATTTCTGTTTCCCCGGAAAATGCCACTTGTGTTTGTTGACCAAGCTGTGCAACACTGTGGATTTTTTCAACGGCGCCTGCACCCTTAGCTGGCTCAGGATCCAGGGTCACCAGGGGCCTGAGACCACACTCATAACAACGTTGGACAAAAGGTGTGAGCTCTAGTTGTGACCGCATACCCACATGTTTTGCTGGGTCCCTCATATTGACCAATGGTTGCAATACAGAATTGCACTGAGTCAGACATTATGACCCATACTGTCCTTAAAACGTGTGAACACATTCAGGCTGATTGGTTTTCAATAAACTTCAGACACTGACCTATCTAATAAACAGTCCATCAGCTACCCACGGTTGGCTAGGGTGCCCCTCTCAGCGGGCACCCACTATTGTTATCCATGTTGCCTCTCAGGACAGCCTGACTCACCCAGAACTCTTTGTAGTACCCGTTTGGGAGACAGGCCCCAGGTGTCCGGGTCAGCGCTTGCACAAGTATTGCCAGGTGCCACCGGGTTTGAAAGCAAAGCTGACCCTGCTTAGCTGGCTCCACATCTGAAAGAAGAAAGAAAGTAAGGGAACGCACAGAGGCGTAGTTAGGGGGCCACTGGCTCGCACTAGGGCACCACACCAGCCAGAACGCCTGGTGCAGAACCCCTGTCACAGCTAGCCACTTCAAAGTTTAGTGATACTCAGGTGGTGCATTAATGTGTATATGTACATGTATAGGCCCACTGAACAGCCGACTAGTGACCACTTACAGTCAATACATCGCTGCACGGCCTACCTCAAAACTTGATTTTGAACGCTAGACTGTCCTGTGAGGGATTTTCCCTGTTCTCACAGTGTTGTGTCAAGCTCTTGTCCGCCGCAGAACGTTTGTTCAAACTTGAGCCAGGCGTGACGTGGTCGCAAGAAATATGTGTCCATCAGTAACCCGCTAGGTCTTCTTCCAAAAGCTCTGCACCCTGGCGTCGGGCATAGCGTCTGTGTGCCCACTTGGCACAGGGTCAGCGCCAGCATGACAGCAGCCCGGTTGGACGAGGGTGGCATCACCGGGGTAGTCGTGGAGGGTGGCGGCAGCACCTGGGGCTCTATAAGCACGCTGTGCAACACCGCCCTGGGGGCGGGACTCCTCTCCTTCCCGTTTGCTTTTAGACGCACAGGTACATGCCGTCGTGCATGCATGCATGTGTCTAGCGGCTTTTTTGCACTTGACAGCACTTGCCCTATAAATGCTACATCAAATTGTGAAAGACGTGCCATATGTTGCCGGAATGTAAGCAGTGGACACCTTACTTTATCAGAGGACAACAAGGCATATGCATGCATGCCGCTGGACTGCACTATGCCCTAGGTTGTTAACCCACAATTCAGCTCGACCCCCCTCACTATTGTACCGGATATCTTTATGTGCGAACAAAGTGTGCATTCCAGCCACCTCCAGACGTGCCCAGGCGCTGACCTTGACTCCTTGTGCTCTCTGCTAGGTGTGTTGGGAGGGCTGGCTCTGTGCGCATGCGTGGCGGGGGTGGAGGCATACACGCTGCGCCTGCTGACAAGGCTGGCACACCACCACAGAATAGCCAGCTACCACGGCCTGGTGCGTGTGTGACCTGCACCTGGCGATCAGGAGTTGCCCCAAGGCACTCGCCGGGAACCGCCAGGGACAGCGGCCGTGGCCTGTGTGCAGTCTGTGAGCAATAGCTGGTGGGCTACCAAGCCTCCTGTGTCTTCACCCTTGTATTGCCTGCTGCGCAGGTGCGTGGTCTTCTGGGTGAGTGGGCCTTCCGGCTCATGTCCCTGGTGCTGCTGGTGTACATATTCGGCAGCATGGTGGCCTACCTCATGATCACGGGGGACGCCTTTGGCCCCCTGGTGGCACAGCTGATGGGTGGCGGCAGCGTGTGGGCGCAGCGCTCCACCATCATCACACTGGTGGGCACTGGCGCCTGCCTGCCGCTGTGCTTCCCACGCACACTGGGGGCGTTGGCAAGTGAGTGTGGGGCAGGGGGCCTTTGTGTAGGGTGCAGGGTGCAAAAATGGTCAAGGACGAAGTGCGCATCATCTAAGATTTTAGGACACAGGGGGCGCGGATAATGCCATCTACATTACACGCCTGGTGGTTAGTGATTGTGAAAATAATTTAGCATATTTATAACGTATACCCTAAACATACTAAAACATCTATGTGTTGTTTATTTTTGTTTATTATTATTGTTGTGAATATTAATTCAAATGGTTGAATCTAGATTCTCTGACCCCTGCATCTGCAAATGGGTGCAGTTCTAGGCATGCGCGCCTGCAACTTGCATGCATGTTGTGCTGCTGCCAGAGGCCGACAGGTCCATGCTGCTGGGGTGGCATTGTCAATGCCCAGTTGGCACTGTGCCATGTGCAGCTTTGTCGCTTTTCCTGTGGCCTCCTCACCCCTGCCCCTCGAACTAGGCGTCAGCACCTTGGCAGTGGGCGGCATCCTGTACATGGCGGCTGCGGTGGTGTTCCGGTGCATCACGCTGCTTGCTGCCGCCCCTGAACCGCTTGAGGGGGTGGTGCTGGTGAGCATCAGCAGGGCAACGGCAGCGGCGCTGCCCATCATCGTGTTTGGGTTCCAATGCCATACAAACGTGGGTGATGCAGCAGCTGGTGGTGGTTGGGTGGGGCACATAATGGAGCAGACTGCATCTTACCCAACTGTCAATATGTATGCTTGCAGTGGATCGTGGCCCTCCATGCGCGCTTGTTTCCTGTTTCTGCTTTCGCCGTTGTCCAATATTCCTCACTGCTGCTGCTCAAAAGCCTTTGGGTTGTGTCTCAGTCCCCATGTGTCCTGCCTTCCGTTTACACCAGCTAAGGATCTTTGGCTTGGTGAAGCTTGCATCTCGCCAAAAACGTAATCCCTTTTTTTCTGCTTAAAAAGCTTATAATATTCTGTAGGAAAATTGACATTGAATTCATGCATGAGGATATGGATGTCCTCACTCGCCTGCCTCACCACCGCCCCATGCGCAGGTGATCACCATATTCAATGAGCTGGACCCACAGGCAGCCAGGGTGCTGGCGCGCAAGGGGGGCAATGGGCGGGGTCGGAGGGAGGGGGACCCTCACCAGCCGCTGCTGGCAGTGGGGCCTGAGTCCCCTGGTGTGGGCCAGCTGGCCGCCATGGGAGATGTCATCACAGTGGGAAGTGAGTGCAGGTCGTGCCAATGGACTGTGGCCCTTTCACTTCAGGGGTCATGGCCATGCAGGTTGTGCCAATGGAGTTGTGGCCCTTTCAGTTTCTTGCTACTTGATTACCCGCCAATGCCAGTACCTGAGTGTTGGCAGTGTCTCAAGACCACGAGGATGATCCTCCCATGGGCACACGTAATGAGTGTAATGTGAGTCGCCCCATGTGACATGTTGACAATGTTGAGCTGTGACGTTTGGTGCAGGGGTCAATTTTGGGAGCGGAACTTGATGTGCAAACCTGATTTGGAACTGTTTTTGCATGCTACTGGGGGGGATCTTGGTTTTTTTCAGGCCCCAAAATACCCTTGAATCCCAGGACCCACTTTGTTGCACTGACCCCATGCGCCACCTGTGCCCGTGCCCGCAGTGTGCTTCATTGCGTTGCTCTACAGTGCAGTGGGGCTGATGGGCTACATGGCCTTTGCTGGCAGCGCGCAGGCAAATATCCTCAACAATTTTGCACCGGATGATTTTGTGGTCCAGGTGGGTCCACCATGTCACATGCTGGCCTTGGGGGCACATGCTGGCCTGTGAGCATGCAAACCTGTGCTTGTAACCTTGCCGCAATTTGTTCTTGTAGTTTATACAGAAACCCATAAATTATCCAATGACCTATGCATCGCCTGGCAACAGGGTACATTTCCAAGGTGGAACTGGTAAACGCACCACTATTGTGTGCCAAAACCAGCCAAGCAATAATGTGTGGTTTAAAGACGCAAATGGTATCATGAAGAACATAGTAGTGGTGCTTGTCCGCCGCAGTACATCATGTTACCAAATGTTTGGTGTGCCCGCGTCCTCTCCTTCCTTGCCTATTGCATTCCCCCCCTTGACTCCCGCCCCCTGCACAGGTGGCGCGCATCATGGTGGGCATCAAGGTGGTGGCATGTTACCCGCTAAACAACCACCCACTCAGGCTGGTGGCAGAGGAGATGATGAGTGGCGTGGGAGGGCAGAGGGGAAGGGACTGGCTGGGCGGCATGGGATGGCGTGTGGTCGAGGCTGCAGTGGTGTATGCGGCAGCACTGGCAGTGGCGCTCACGGTGGGGCCGGTGGCCAAAATGGCTCCATGGCACGCCTGCCTGTGGCTATACTGCACTGGTGGCAGAATTGCATCACTGCCATCAATGTGGCACTGGAATTTGCGTGGAGAATTGTGCATTGGAATGCCATTTCCATTTTGAGGCATGTCACATAGCGCCTGGCGCACCTAGGTAGCATGCTGGATTGCGATCTAGGTAGCATGCTGGATTGCAATAGTTACCATTCGCCGGCGGGGCCCAGGGCCACAGTGGGTGTTTATCTATATTTTGGATGTCCAGTGCAAAGTTTGGCATCGAATTCCCCACTCCCCAGGTGACAGACCTTGGCATTGTGTTCCAGCTGGTGGGTGGCACTGCGGGTGCGTGCCTCATATTCCTGCTGCCGGGGCTCATGCTCATGGCTACAGCGGGGGGCATGGGGGATGGGAGGCGGGTGGGACAGCAGGCTGGCAGGGAACTGCTGCTGGAGCGAGGCAGTGCAGGCGTGCAGGATGCAGCAGCTGGTGGTGGTGTGTTTGCAGCATGGGAGTGGTGGGTGGGTCTGGCGCTGGTGGTGCTGAATATGGCTACTGTTGCGGTGACAGTGGCTGTGACTGTTGTGCGGCAGGCACCGTAAGGATGTATTTCAATAAGTTCTAACTTCCTATTAAGATATGTCTTTGCCCATTTCATTTGAATAAGAAGAGACTCAGTTAGAACTGTTTGTCCCATGTGGCTCAGAACTGACGCCGATTGACAATGGCAGGTGCGAGGAAACAAATTCAAATTTCCCTCTCTTCCCAATTCCTCCACTTGCAAAAAGGAAGAGACTCTCCTGGGTGTTGGACTAATTTGTTCAATATTGCACATAGTTCATCAGGCTAGTCTGCACCTGCCCTCAGAGGCTAGCTATTAAATCTGGTGCACAATTTACGTAACAATGTACATTGTTACATGTTGATGACATTAACTGATGGTACCTCGACTCAATGATGCATGTGCATGGTACCCAACTATGGTCCAATTCAGGCTGTGAGAAATAAATTTAGCTGAAGCTACTGGATCCATGTATTTGCAGCATATGCCTAGCCTCATGTTAAGCCCCGCTGAAGGCAATAATCCTTGGCATAAGTCGCCACTACCTGAAGTAACCCGTTGAACGCAATTGCGTTAAGTGTAAAGTCTTCAATGTTACAGCCTGAATTTGATAATATCATGAAGACTTCGTTCTGCAGAAACGATGTATAATTTACTACTCTACTAGGCTAACAAGCTGACATTAGTGTTCAAAAGAAGGCATGTTTTGTTAAACTTGTGCGTCCCCTTTTCTTCTTTGTTGCATGTCTATATTGCGGTAGACACTGGAGTTCACAGTGTCACTGAAACAGAGTACGATACGGCATATCAAATTATAGTGGAACATATGTCGACAGATCAGGATTCATTTTTGTAAGGAGACATTCTTATTAGACGTTGTCAACAATGCAAGTGATCACATTATTGTCATAGACCCATGTGTGGAGGATGTATGCATGTGCACTTGTGCAGCGCAATGGAATGAGATCGAGTCTAACCTCGTGATCTGTATCCAACATAAGATCAGGTCTAAATAAAAAATTGTGCGTAAATCAACGGAACGTACAACAACGTGGCCAAAAGTTGGTGGGGGGGAATATAAACGGAAAAAAAATTTGGTTTTCCTGGCTACTCCTGACTCCTGCCAAAGCTTGGGCGTCAGGTATCATGCATTCCAACTTGACTACACCAAATGCGCCACCCGCCTAAACCATAAAGCTCCTGCATACAGGCAGATCACCACTGCCTGTACCAAGTGGTTGCCTAGTCCGCGCTGCAGTTGCTCTTGTAGAACTGCACCCACTTGCCACATTCAAACTGCAGCTCTTGGGCTGTGTTGTCAATGTACGTGCATTGGACTTTCTCCGCCTGCAACAAAGCACATGCACATGCAACTTAGCCTGCAGGTTCATTGGTGGTGCTCATACATGTTGGGTTGCCAGTGATGACTGATGGGGAGGAATACACAGTGAGTGCTGCCCTGTAAAATCAGTGGGAATTTTGTCCAGGCACTTACCGGGCATTTGTCTGTGGCCATGCACACCCCCTTTTTTAAGAAGCAAGCCTGCTGCACATCGTTGTAGGTGAAGGAGGAGCAGCCAGGGGTCATGTCGCACGCAACTTGGCACTCGCTCACGCTAACCTTCCATCGGCTGCCGATGGCGCTGTCCTGCGGGGGCAATGGCGCATGCAGTGCATGTGTCAGTGCTGGGCGTGCAGTGCCAATTTGCAACCACTGTACAGCATGGGGCATGCAATGAAGCCTCACCGAGAAAAACCCTGTAGGGTCATCATACCAGCCGGGTACCCCGGGACCAAAGGGCACATCCTGGCCCGCCTCACAGTTGAGCATGTTGTTTGTGACATAGAAGTTGTCTGCAGGGGCTGTGTCCATGGTGCAGTTGTGGCCATCTCCTTTGAACCCCGAGTAGCACTGGCAAGAGTAGCCGCCGTCGGTGTTGAGGCATGCTGCGTTACGGTCGCAGGTGTGGGTGCCGCGCACGCACTCGTCGATGTCGGTGGTGC
Organism: Heterotrichella gracilis; assembly: GCA_032358255.1. Taxonomy (NCBI): domain Eukaryota; class Xanthophyceae; order Tribonematales; family Xanthonemataceae; genus Heterotrichella; species Heterotrichella gracilis. The sequence continues at coordinate 125,640 of JAULBX010004666.1, forward strand.
AGTACAGCCCCTCACGCCTGAAGAAGGTACAGAATGGCATGCTTGAGACGGCTGGCAGTGGGGCATGCAGATGAGGGACAACACATTTTAATGTCCAACTTGCACGCATGTATTTTCAGTGTCAAGACATGGACATTCATTACTAGCTGAGTAATTTAGTCCATCTCTTACCCCGTGCCCTCCCGCCCATCCACCCATGTGTATTTGCAGTCCTTGGCAGGCACTGGCTGGCCCTTCTTTGGGTTTTCACAGATTTTCTTGCCGCTGAGGGAGGACATGCGCCGGCCGAAGTGATTGATGAGAGTGAATGTGGACTGATCCGGAGACACACCCCACATGCCGCCTGGCCCACGAGGCTCCAGAGGTGCGTCCTGCCCCTCCTCCATGAACCACCAGAACATGGTGCCCTGCACAAGCACAGCAATGGGCAATGGGAGCTGAGCCAGGCCATCATGGTATGCAAGTACAGCCACTTAAATAAAGGATGAGGGCGGTAACATGGTACACTCACCTGTTTTCCAAAATCTGCATGTCAGGTACATGCATTCAAACAGCACAGCTAGGTACGTGGAGACCCTTGCACGGCTTGCATTTCATTATACTCACAACCCCCCCGTTTGCGCACCTTGAGTCCTGGCCCTTCCAGCATGTCGGTGAAAGTGGCTGTGATGTTGTAGACGCTGGCGAATCCTTGGTCCCGTGCAGTGTTGTTGCCGTACCCTGACCGCACTTTGTTGAACTCCTCCAGGAGCACAGGCTTATGCAGGGTGACCTCAGCGTCCCGCGCATGCTGGCTGATCCACCACTGCTGCCACTCAAGGTCCTGACCCTGTGGGGGGCGAGTGAAGGGAGATGTAGGTCAGGTGCATGTGTAGACATGCAATGGTGCATGCTACATGGTGCACTGTGCAACACAACTTCATGTCTGCATGCAGGATGGTTTACCGTTGTGTCGGGGTAGGAATGGAATGTAGCCCAGTCAATGTCAGGCCCACTGTGGTCATCGATGAAGTCCTGGCCCTGTCCCGCAGACCAGGCCCCGGGATTTGCATACACCCCGTCACCATTCGAGTAGAATCCATCTTCTCCTATTGACACCAAATGGTTGGAATCCAGCCCCTTGACATAAGCTGCCATCTCGTCAACCCACTTCTTGATGGTGCCCTTGGGGCATTTGGGGCAGCGGGGCTCGTTGATGAGCTCCCAGCCAAAGATGGAGGGGTCATCACGGTACCTGAGGGGTTCAGCAGCGGGTTAGGGGTTCAGCCGCGGGTGACGCACAGGGGAGAATGTGACATACATCCACACACAGGTTTAGTGGCTATGGGTCACGAATGTAAACAGGGCAAGATAATGCATTATGGGCATCCTCCAAACAGTGTCATGCTGCACCACGCACGTTCTACCGTTGATTGAGTTGGTCCTAAGGATGATCGTCTTGACGTAGTCTTTGTACAGGTCCTTGACATCAGAGTTGGTGTAGAACAGCAGGTTGGAGGAGTTGAAGCTGTCCTTGCCACCCAGTCCAGCATATTGTGTGAAGCGTGCGGGTGAGTTCATCTGCGTCCATGTGGAGGCAAACAGCAGGGTGACGCGGATGGTGTGCTTTCGCGCCTCGTCTAGAAGGTAGTCCAGGCCCCTGCGCAAGGTGGGCGAGGCTGGGTCCAGGCAGCAACCAAGGTCCAGAGCCGCACAGCCAACTGTGTGAGCATAGCACTGGAATGTCACAGTGTGCGTACCTGAGCATGGCCTCATTGTACTGATAAGCAGAGGGCGAGGTGGCCTGGTTGACCTTGGCTGGGTTTGCAACATACGCATAGGCGCGCATCACCTTTAGGTTGTTCTTCAGCGAGTCAGCTAGCACATCCCGGACGACCTGAGGGGGGGGCAGGTATTTGTTTGCAAGCACATCTTGCAGTCTACAACGTGAAGGCTCTGGATACGGACAGCAGCACAAGCATTCGAGGCGGTGGTGGGCAACAGCTCACAGCCTGTGCAGAGTAGATGCAGAAGTATGGCAGGGATATATCCACGCTCCTACCTGTGGACCTGTTTTCCCAAGGGGAAATGTAGCCATCCCAAAGGGTGCCCCAGCTGCAAGTTCCACGGCATCTGGCCTGCAAACCAATGTGCATGACTCAGCTGTGCATGACTCAGCCTCATTAGATGTGCCCACCCTCCGCAGAAGCTGCAGCTCATGGTAAACACGTAGCCTAGTACAGTACTGGCATGTTCTGTGGAGTGCTTGCGTTGTGACTGCGCCTCCCCTCCTCGTGTCGCATGCCTCCCCCAACCCACCTGTTGTACCCAGATATGTAGAACTTGACACAGTTGAGCACAAACTCTCCTTTCTGGACGTCCACAAAGAACAGCTGGTCGTCATACCGGACCTTGGGCGTGGTGTATGTGTACTCCTGCAATGGGTTGCCACGTGGATCTCTACCTTGCCAGGGGGCAAGTGGTGGTTGGCAGCAGATGCCGGTGACATGGAAACGCAATGCCAAACTGGGTTGCCCACCAACGTTACCGAGACCAGGTTCCGCAGTGAATGGCGGTTATATGCACAGAGATATTTAAGTGGTTGTGCCAGCTTACCCACGAGACGTGAACAAACATGACAGGACAGACTGTAACGCCCAGAAGGGGACGAGGCTGTTATGGGAACAACCAAACGATTGCGCATACCCTAACAGGCAGAACAGTCATGGTTTTCTTACCTGTGAGGCAAGTAAGCAGCGCGCCAGCAACAAACACGCGAGGACGCGCAATAGGCCAACCTGCTGGCGCCGCTGCCCGGCCATGGCAGATGTGTTTCTGCCCACCAAACTGCCCACCCACAAACTCAGCTGCAGCTAGGCGGGTATGCTCGCGAGATCAGTGATCACCAAACTATGAGCGGCTGGGTTCAGGTCGAAGCAACTGGTTGTGGTGGTTGGGCCTCCTGTTGTAACCGTTATCACAGAGGGGGACCGCCGCACAATCTGGGGGCCACGGATGCGTATGGCTGTTGATGGTCGCTAACGGCGATAACCTGAATGTGCAGGGGCGATCTCGCGTTGTCAAAGCAGAAGAGTAGGCCCGTGTTGCACAGCCTCTGATAAACAAGCTGGGTTTTTGGCTTCTGAGGGGTTTTAAGATTATGACATGAGTGAGACGGTTGGGAACCGGCGGGCCTCGGCGGGCTGCAAGGCGGCACCGCCTTGCACGGCGGTGGACGAAAATGACGTTATCGCGGGGGCGTGAGTAAAGGCCAGAGTAAACACCATTCGAGAAGCTTTCGCATATATGCTAAGTGTCTGGGGGCCTTATTCACGCATACTATGTGTGATACTGACACTCCAAGGACCATTGTGCAGCAACCTGTATATATAGTCTCTTGCCGAGGCTGACAACCTATCTTGGTTTCTCGTCTGGTATCTGGCCTGCAGTAGTAAGTGTGTTTGCTTTCAACATATCAACAGTCATCCAGTAACACAACGTTGCTAAAGCCTGAGCTATTTACCACACAGCAGGATGGGCAACACTGGCAGCAGCAAAGTGGTGAGGGCATGCTGCACAAATGCCTCAACCCAATAATGCTGCATAACTACCTAAACCCTTGCCAAGTAAACTCGTTGTCCAGCTTCAAGAGGTTCCTCAGTGGGTTTTTCCTCAAGTGTCTCTAGATTAAAATTCAGTTATGCACCTGCAGGTGGCTTCTTGGCCCCCCAAGAACAACTCCTACCCGTTGGCCACGTTCGCTGGAGGATGCTTTTGGGGCATGGAGCTGGCGCTTCAAAGGCAACATGGAGTGACAGCGACCGCTGTTGGGTACATAGCCGGACACAAGGCTAACCCAACATATGAGGAGGTACTTTCCACCTGTTGCGCACTGCTTGCCAACCACTTCGCTGTTTGTGCACAAATGAGAGCACGTGCGCGCCCCAGAGCATACCATCCCAGCACGGCTGTACACATGTGTTTCCATCCCACTTTGCCATTAAATAGAGCTGTGCTCACTGAGTTTTGCAACCCTGCCCGCTGCAGGTGTGCTCTGGCAGCACTGGCCACACCGAGGCAGTGCAGCTGACATACAACCCTGAGGAGGTCAGCTTCCAGCAACTATGTGACATGTTCTTCGCTCGTATCGACCCCAGGGCGCACAACAGGCAGGGCAATGACGTGGGGACCCAGTACCGCTCTGGCGTGTACTATCACACACTTGAACAGAAGGAGGTGAGTGCGAGGAGGGGCGCGCAGGGCCGGCAACGGCCATGAATGACGTGAACTCCAATACGATTGCTGACTCAGGCTGCGGTTTTGTGGGGGTTTGCTCAGTTGCATTCAACAGGAAATAATAGGTACTACTGTTGAACAGCCTACTGTATTTTGAAAGGGGCATTTATACCATGAGACTGCCTGTCTGCACATGGGTGCTTTCTCGCTTAGTTGTTATCATGTAGTTACATTATGGCATGGCATGGCATTGCCGCGCAGTTAAGAGTATGGTGCCACTGCCGTGGGTTGTGGCCAGCGGTGCTGGTGGGGTGTGGCCTGATGTGCTGCACTATTGCTGTCCTGCCTTGTTTCGACAGCTCCAGGGGTTGGACAACACTGAACGCCTCTCGTGTGGTATTGTAGGTAGCAGAGGCAGCAAGAGCTGCTTTCCCCGGTGCAATGACAGAGGTGCTGCCCGCGCCAACCTTCTGGCCTGCAGAGGAGTACCACCAGCAGTACCTGGAGAAGGGGGGCAGGAATGGCAGGCCGCAGAGCGCCAGGAAGGCCTGCAACGACCCTATTCGTTGCTACGGGTAGCTGGGCATCTAGCAGCCATGCACAGGCGCCGAGCTGTTCTCTGTGTACGGCGCCTAGGCTGGTGGGCAGTGTGCTTCTGTTTCCTCTGAGGGCTACTTGTGGTATTGATGTTTATCTTTCAAAATGGTAGTAGCTGGCAGAAAATAAAATGCTCTACAGTTTGAATATTGCAGCTAGTTGAACATAGAGCCTCGATATCCGAGGTGCTCTGCACTAAGTGATGGTTTTGCGTATTTTGCAGTGAACACATGTATCTTTGGGACTTTTGTTTTATCAACTGCTGACTGCGTGGGTCTCTTCACTTTGCCATTTAAGCGCTGACCTATTAGATTTGGAAGTACAGACTTGCCTGTCATGTCACTCAGTATTGTGCCATGCGCAGTTCATACATGGCCTTCTGAGAGAAGGCCTGGGTTTGTGTTATCTATTCTTCTGTAACTACTAACCATGTTATATGCTATTCACTTGGCCAATGGCGTCGGACTACACAGCGTTGTGCCCTCCATCGTTTTGGATGATCCCACTCATTTAACACTATCACGGGCCGCCTTCCTCCTCTCCCAAAGTACTTTGCAATTACTGTGTTTACCACTAAGCAGGTCTAATGGAACGAGTTTTTAAGACCCTGGATGTAAACAGTACCTTCAGGGTGTTTTTTTTAACCCATTATCATGGCGAGGGTCTTCAAGGTGTTTTTTTTAACCCATTGTCATGGCGAGGGCGCCTTTTCTTCCGTGGGCCGTGCACATATTTTTCACCTGCACACACATACAACTAGCTAGCACCATAGGGTGCCACCTTCATGCATCCCTACAAGTGCACAGCCTAGGCAATGCATGCAGGCATCTAACAGTGCACTTGGGTACCCTATAGGGTTTGCCACTCCCCTGTCCTCCACATGAGTCATTGACACATAAGTCACCCAGAAACCCAGAGGCCTGCGTGTTAATTTGCGTCACGTTGGGCTACCCACCGCCCCGGAAACCTTTGGTAACGTAGGAAGGTTGCAACCAACAAAGCGTACTATACCCCCCCGGTTCTGCAGTGGGAAGGCGCACCCCTGGTTCACCTGGCCAGGCACGTGACATTACCCTAGCTATCCGTTCACACAGTAGCTAATCCAGTCCTTCAGGCGGTGTTGAACCGTAACAAATGCCAAGTAAAGCGCTTGCCTGCTTGCCTCTTGTAGCACTGTGTCTGCAACCTAGTGTTACTTGCATGCCGTACATCGGTGCGTCATGCCATGCGTGCCCACAGAACACCGCCCATTTGTTCGGAGCCCGCAAGCACACAGGTACAAACACTTCTTAAAGCCTCGGCAGTGATTCTTAGCAGGGATGGCTGCGTGTTTCTGGCCTCGGCGCATGCATATTCCTAGGGATGTCATGCAGGCACCCCCTGAGCTGGCCATGTCACACAGGTTCCCCCACCAGCAGGGTGAAGAAGCAACGTAAGACGCAATAGTAGAGAGAAAAAGGCTGACCACACTGTACCTGAGGCACTATGGGTGACCAGCAAGACCCACTTGATAGCACACCTGGGGTTGCTGGCAAGGGGAGAGACATCGGGCGGTACATGCTGCTGGCGATCCTCACACAGGCACTCTGGGGCTCTTACCCAGTGGCAGTCAGGCTTCTGGAGGTCAGTGGGTGCAATGCACTTGAAGTTCAGTGTTTCTAGCATGAGAGCATAAAGGAGCAAGGCAGCGCCATACTCAGTGTGGTCTCCTCCTCAATGCCACTCACCTCTTGCGTTGATTTATAAAGGGCTGGATGTGTCTGGCTGCCAACGGCATGTTCTGTGGTGTGCAGAGCCGCGCCGACCCCCGTTTCCCTGCCTTTACTTTGACACTGCTGGTGGTGTTGCTGTCCCTGCCGTTCAAGGCCCTGCTGCATGACTTGCCGCTGCTAATCTGGCGCCACACAACAGTACAGCCTGCAGATTACGTGCAGTTACCTGGTGGTAGGTGTTGGGTCGTTGTCTTTGCACTGTGTACATAGTAGCTGCTGGCGCAGTGGATTTACTGGGTATTTCTGTCATTTTCAACATCTATGGAAATATGCGACTGGCCATACTGACAGAAAGCACCCTACAATGTGTGTTCAGAGACGACAGGGAAACCTCATCGCAGCGCTCTCTTCATAATTGCTATGAGCATAATGCTGGGCATTGTCACCCTCAGCAATGTGGCGGCTGTCGAATACACGTCAGCATACTGGGTGCAGTTCATCTTCCTGCTGGTCCCCTTGGCAGTGGGGGCATTGTCAGTGGGGGTACTGAAAAAACCATTGCCTTTCAGGTGAATGCACATAACCTGCCTACCAGTGTGGGCTGCCTAGCTTGCCTAAAAGTGCTGTTTATGTATATAAAATAAAATATATATATTTATGCTGTTCCATGTCACAGATTCATCCCGGCTGTTGTGGGGACCTTATTTGGCGCAAGCATGGTGCTGGCGGGCGCTTTTCTGCAGAATACGAAGGCAGGACCAGCCATTACAACATGTGAGTGGGCTGAAATGGTCTGGTTTGGGCATGGGGGGTGAACATGGATAGTGGTCATGAGCAGGGTGGCGACATGGCAGGCAGACGTGGCAACCATCGTGGCAACACTGCTTATACTGTATTGTGCATGGCGGCTCACAGCTGTCAGGTTGTTCACTGCCATTGTGTTGTTACCACTCCGCTGTCGACATACACTGTCCCAGACTCATAGGCATGCCATCAAAATCTTTCACTCGGAGGTTTACCTCGCCTGCCTACCTCCATAGGAAGCCATTGATTGCTCAGAAAGGCAACAACATTTTCCGCATTCCATTAATGTGAAACGTTCCTTGTCCATGAGAAATATCAATTGAAGTAAACAATTCTATTCTGATGTCGTGGCAATGCTTATCACGCCATGTTCACCACGCCATTGACATGCGCCTCTTGTTTGCATCTTGCAGCGGACTATGTAGGGTGGGCTATTGCATTGGCTGGTATGCTTTCCCTGGCTGTGTTTGCCCTGCTGCTGGAGCGCGCTGGCCCCACCATCAGCCAGTCGGTCACCATCTGGGGCTCCTACCTGGTGCTGGCGGCAGCGTGCCTGCCTATAGCGCTGACGGCAGAGCGCCATGACCTGCAGAAAGTGGAGCGCCTTGGTGAATGGGAGATCAAGGACTGGGCATGTGTGCTGTTCATGACCCCAGGCGTGTTTGTGTTGGCAAACATTACGCAGCAGGTGACATGCTCATATCACTTCATCATGTGGGTCAGTCCCAAGGTTCAAAACGCGTTCAGCACATGCATGTCTCTCTGCTGGTTGCCTTGAAGTGACTGCATGGAAAATTGGCAGGTCAAGGTTCCCTGATTTCCTCAATGGCACATTGCAATCAACACTGGGGTTGCTCACACGCCAGCACAGTATGCCATACTGAAGCATTTGTCGCCACCCAACTATCAAAGTGTAGCTCGCTGCGTGCTGCGTGAATGTGCGCCACACATACAACACGACCCATTTTCTGCAGGTATGCATCTCAGGAATGGGAGCAGCAATGTTTGCTTCCTTTATGGCAATACGACCACTGTGTGCCATTGTTGGTTCCTGGTTGTTACTGGGCGAGAAGCTGAACTCTCCACTTGCAGCCGTTGGGTTTGTGTTGGTACTGGTTGTAATCACGTGGTATCTGGTGCAGCAGCTGCATGGGCCAGCAAAGGACCCAGTGGCAGTGCCCCAATCTGAAGAGGCCTTGCCAGAGATTGCATGCTAGCTGCGCAGTGCCCCGCTGTCGCTTTGAAATTCTTGAGAACAATTCTTGATTTACTGGTCCAGGAGTTGGCCCCCCTATCGATTTACTTACGCAGTGCTCCTTTGGAAGTTGCTGATGTGCAGTGCTTGATGATGTGTTACTTCTCAGCTATACAGTTAATTAACATGTTAACATGCACAAGCATCCATCCTGACTGGCTAAATGCACGTTGTAGATGCAGGCTGTGCATGGCGTGTAAAAAGGCGTGGCCGGGCAACAACTGTTTTTCTTGCGGCGTTCCCCGGGGGGGTTTTAATTCTCATGTATTTACAGCCTCTCAGCATTGATGCGATTGCAAACAATTGGGTTAAATTTGCCAAACTGCGGCAGCATTTCAGCAGCCACTGCAGTGAGGGGATGTCATGTTCTATCAATGATAAGACATGTCTATAATAGCCTATCATTGGCAATGTCAGACATGTCCTAATGTATTATATATATTGTATTAGTACTTCAGCTCATCCTACCAGCCTATACTCTATTGTAACAATACCAAGTGGTATGCCATAGGCGGCCTGTGCGACCCGGGGCCCGGGTGGCGTGACTTGATCATCATGTTTTTAAACTTATGCCTCCAGACCCGATCGGCAAATGCTAAAATATATATGCACTGCATTGGCAGTGACGTAGTACTAGCTAGTGATCGAATACTACATAATTGGACCAGCCATGGGCCAGGCTGCATGCATGGAGGGCATGACATGCATGGAGGGCATGACATTGTCATTGATACGGTATGTACATATTGTACAACGTTGTACATAATACGTGCGCTGCATGTATTGCATTTGCTTACATTTGCAACGTTGACAACAATGTACATTAGAAATTAATTCTCAGCATTTAGGGCCTAAAGTCCAATGCCCATCGAGGCTCCACAGCGAGTCTCACCTGCCC
>JAULBX010004777.1:0-132897 GCA_032358255.1 Heterotrichella gracilis
CAGGACCTCAAGTCGCGTGGGATCAATAGATGGTTCAAACAGTGCCAGGAAAGAGCTGCGTGGCGCCGCATGTGCAAAACTGACTGCTAATCTGGCTATTTTGCTGGAATGCATGTAACTAACTATTCACCTGTGCCCAAAGCAGGGTACCCTAACGTTAGGGTTTAGGGTTTACTTTGGCCTCTGGGTAAAACCCTGGTGAGGGCAATGACCATGCTGACGTGGCTGTGCGCTGGGGCGAAAAGCGCGCCAACGATGACATGGCACTCTGTGATTCGAGATTTGCAACAAAAGGCCCACGAAGGCCCCAAAAAGCGACGTGCGCTGGCTGCAAAGTGCAAATCGGATACCCGGTGTAAAGCCGCTGTGACGAGCCTGGCTTGTGTCAAAACGATAAGGCAGCACTAACCTACAACCTTGATGCATGCTTCCCATGCGTGTCGACACCAGGCTATTCTTATTCCGGGTGCTTGCTTGTCGTTTGTTTGATGGTGGTCCTCCGAGAATATGTGTTGCGTATGCCCTTGTAAGCGGACCTGGGCCGTGATGGCCGGAGCTGTCAGAAACTTCTAAAAGACGCAACTTTGTGCTTGGCACTAGAGACTAGGGTCAAGGAGGTTACTTACTGCTTGTTGTCCGATATTCTCTTTCACGCCATACATCGATTCAGTAACGTGAAGGGACCGCAGTTAGATAAGGGGTTTTCAAGTGCAGCAGGCCCTTGTTATCCTACACCACGGCACTCAACCACAACCATATCCAACTTGGGCCACAGCTCAGTGCCACTAGCGCACTACAGCTGACAGTTTCCAGACTGTGCTAGTTGCTGTATCAGCCACCTAAGCTTGTGTACCCTACTATTGGCCCAGCAATGGATAGCTTGCGAACAGTAGCTGCTGTCAGTACCTCCGGCAGCTCAGTGCTGGGCTCTCACAGACGGTTCAGCCTTGGTACCACGCTGCCAACTCTGCCTGCCAGGCTTCGCAGCCGTCGGTCGTGTCGAAAGCAGACCCGCAGCGCACTGGGTGTCGAGGGGATAGCCAGCCTCGCCAGCGTCGACCTGTCGGTGGTGCAAAGCATAGTGCAGCACAGCCCACTGGCATATGAGCCTGTAGTCCTCCCCTGCTCTTCATACAACTGTGGGGACCTCATATACAGGAGGTACGCCAAGCCAAACCTAGCCACGCCAACACATGCCACGTTTTGTGGTGTGGGTATTCACAACGTCAGGCTACCCTCTCAAAAGCTGCACACTTTGACACACCGTCTAGCCCAAAAGTCCTATTCATTCTGCAAGCACAGGTTCCATGAAGTGCCCACGAGCTAGGGATAGCTTATATGCTTAGTCCTTTTGTTCCCTATCCACCCAATGCACCTTCTTGACTCCAGGGCGTTTGGCACAGGCTTCTGCTCCCAAAGCCTTGTGACCGTGCACTCGCACGTGTTTGTGGGAAAACCCACTTGCCGAAAGCCTGGCACACTGCATGCCCACAAAGCCTTGTACCCCTGCCGGATGTGTGCGTGCATGGCCTGCGTGGTGGCCTGCACACTCTGTTTTGTCTGCTGCACACACACTGCTCCTCCCTGTCTGCAGCACGCTTGACCCCAACCTGAGGAAGGAGCTGCGGGGCCTGACCCTGGAAGGAGCGGTGCTGCTAGGCCTGCTGTTCACATACCTCAATGCAACGCCAGGTGGGCAGAACAGCGATACATGCGACTGACCACAGCTTTGCCTGCAGCTCAGTATTATTTTAATCTGCAGAGCCTGCGGTTGAGGTGAATTGTAGATGTGTAGAGCCTTTGCTGCCTAATATGCAGTGCGTATCCCCACCCACTGTTTGTGCCGGTTGAATTTCATAGCATGTCGAGGTTTACTGAAGGTATTACTGACCGCAGGTGTGTTGCGGGGTGCGTGGGACTGGTACGTGGCAGCACCCGCACAGAGGATGAGTGCCAAGGTGTACACAAAGGTAACAGCGCAACCTCCAGGCAGCACCACGACCCTAAACACCAACACCAACCCTAAACCCTAATTACAGAGTTTAAGTGGCAAGGTGTACACAAAGGTAACAGCTCAACCTTGTGGCAGCACCACGGCCTCCTTAGCTGGTGTACCGTATTGCATCCTGTGCACCGCCTGCTGCCGGATTTAACCCTTGGGAACTGCAACACGTGGTGCACAGTATACTAGGCAGCACTACATTGTTCCACCTGTTGTCCAGTTCTGCCCCGTGCTGACCCTTTCTCGCGGCTGCAGGACGATGTCATCCTTGGCAAGAAGATCGCCACGGGTGGCTTTGGTACCGTGTTCCGTGGGCAGTTGGTGGAGCCAGACACTGGAGAGGCGCGGGATGTGATCGTGAAGAAGGTACAACCCGGTAGTTAGGGCCTAGCGCTAGGGTTTTGGGGCAGCTCATTGAGAGTGACACTGGGGAGGTGCGGGATGTGATTTGACTCTACGGCTAGGGATTGGGTGTAGGGTTTAGGGCTTTGGTACGGGGGTTTGTGGCCAGCTTGGTGGAGCCTGACGCTGGGGCGACGTGGGAAGTGATTGTGGTTAATCTACAGACGGTGCAGCTAGTTGTGGATGGAGGTGCATGGCGAGCTCCTGTTGCCCAACACATGCTCCTCATTCACATCATAATTTGTGCCAACGTTGACGCCTATACACACCACTCCTCACCCCACGCCCTGCAACTCCCCCTCGCTCCACCCCTCCACCGAGCTTGTTGCCTCTATGCACCCTCACCCTATCCCCCTCCACCAACCAGGCCACCGAGTTTGGCGAGGCGGAGGTGTGGATGAACGAGCGCATGTCCCGCTCCTCGCCCAACACCTGCGCCACCTTCATCACAGCATTCACCGAGAGCGACCGGGTGGGGGGACCCCTGTGGCTGGTGTGGCAGTACGAGGGGGATTCCACACTGGCGGATGCCATGGCCAAGAAGGAGTTCCCCTACAATTTGGAGCGGGTGCTGCTTGGTGGGGATTTGGACATCCCCAAGGGTGCGGTACGCAAGCTTATCACTGTGCGGGAGGTGCTTCGCCAGCTGCTGGCGGGGCTCAAGGACTGCCACAAGACAGGTGAGGGGGTGCGGGGTTCACAGATCAGGAGTTTATATGATATCAAATGGCAGATAATCTGAGATAATAGTAATGCATTTGTTCTGGTGGTATTGAGTTCTACGGATTTAAGTAGAGAAAGGTCTAGACCCCAAGGGGCAGATTAAAGTAATGAATGGTGGCGCAGCTGATGTTTTCTTTTGTGTATCTGTTTGTAAGCTGCGCCGCCATGGAGGTGAAATTGGGTCTGTGGAAAGCAACAGGGAGCTGCCACGTGCAAGACCTGCACCCTACCATGTTGGGCTGCACTGCCGAGTGGAAGCGTAGCCCGCGGAGGGATGCACACAGCTTGGTTTGCTGACACACACCAGCGCCACAGCAACCATAACCCTGCAATTCCAAGTTGTATACCCTTAACCCCAAACCTCCACCCTCTCATCCCCAGGCAGTGTGCACCGTTACCTCAGCCACAGAACTGCATCATTGCCGACCGCCCAAGACCCCAAACCCTCAAATATTAGCCCCTACCGCCCCCAGGCACCATTCCCTGCACCACCACACACCACTTTTGTTCGCCCGCCTGAAAACCCTAAACCCTATACTTTGTATCCCCAGGCATCGTGCACCGCGACCTCAAGCCCCAGAACTGCATCATCTCAGACCTGGACCGCCGCCTGAAGCTCATCGACCTGGGGGCAGCAGCTGACCTGCGCACGGGGATCAACTATGTGCCTCGGGAGTTCCTGCTGGACCCTCGCTACGCGCCCCCCCAGATGTACATCATGTCCACGCAGACGCCAAAGTAGGTGGCGGGGAGTTGGGGGGGAGGGAGGAAAAGGGATGTTGAATGCGTGGTGGATAGGTGGTGGTGGAGATTATAGGCCTGTTTTCTGGGTTTGCTGTTACGGGTTGCGGGGAGTTGTTGCAGTGCCCAGGAGGTTTCTGCTGGGCCAGTGCTACGCGCCTCCCCAAATGTACATCATGTCCACGTAGACGCCAAAGTAGGTGGTCTGGTGGGGTTGGGAGGCGGGACAGGAAAAGGAATGGAGGGGGGCAGAGGGGGTAATGCATGGTGGAGTGGGGTTGCTGGGTGGGGGGTTACTGCATGGTAGCGCCGGGGTGTAAAGGGGCAACCCTAGGAGTTTTCCGGCGGTGTGTTTTTTGCCAGTGCAGATTGGCTCCCTCGCCTGCTTTTCTAGATTATGGCTTCATTTTGCTTCATTTGATGCCCTTTAAGCCCACTGGCATTACCCACGGGGTTTTAACTTACCAGGCATGTTGTTATGCTCGCCGCATGGCATCCAGCATTCATGCCACAATGGCGTGATCTGCGAGCTGGTCAAGTGCACATGCCCCTGGCACATCTACTCCTACGCCCTGCCTCTCAACCCCCGCCCCCTGTCTCACCCCTTCCCTTCCCCCAGGGCGCCCCCCGCCCCAGTGGCCGCCCTGCTGTCGCCCATCCTGTGGTTCCTCAACAAGCCCGATCGCTTCGACATGTACTCCTGCGGCCTGGTGCTCATGCAGATGGCATTCGCACCGCTAAGGTCGGACAATGCGCTCATCAACTTCAACAAGTGAGTGCACCATAAACCCTTGACCTTGGAACTGGAGACCCTAAAACCTGAACCGGTGGGCTCAAATCCAATAGGGTACTCGTGGGGCCTGGTGTGCATCCAGATGGCGTTTGTACTATGGAGGTTGGACAAACGCGCTCATCAACTTCAACAAATGAGTGCACCCTATAAAAAACCCTAAATCGGTGGACCATCAACCCTAAAGCAGGCCTTTGCACCGCTGAGGTCTGACAACGCGCTCACCAACTTCAGTGCATTGTCACCATGGGACCCGCCCCATGCCCTGCGCAGGCAGTAGGTCGGCAAACCCTATAACCTGACCTGTGTTCCTCCCCTGTGCAGGCAGCTTGGTGAGAAGTACAACTGGGACGTGAACCAGTGGCGCGCTGCCTTTGAGAGTAACCGTGCATACCAGGAGGGGTTCCAGATGCTGGACCTGGACAACGGAGCGGGCTGGGACCTGCTGACAGAGGTAGGGCTAGGGTTGAGGGCCTAGGGTTTAGGGTTTTAAGACCTAGACAACAGGGCTGGGCTGGGACTTTCTGACTCAGTAAGGGGTATTGGCTCCCAGAGGGTCTAGGGTTTAGGGTATCATGGTGGGCTTCCAGATGCTGGACATGGACAATGGGGCGGGCTGGGACCTGCTGACAGCGGTAGGGTTTTGATGCCTTAAAGGTCGAGCGTATAGGCTCGGGGGTAAGGACTTGACAACAGTTCTGGTCTAAGACAGGCAAGGAATTAGGGTGGGTCATTCTATATGGTTACGGTTATCAGTCCCTGCCTTGGGAATGGTACAATCAGTGGGATCAGCAGGTGCCAGGACAAGGTAATCTGATCTGGCTGTATCAAAGACTGGACATCAGGCACCTACACTAATGCCCCACCCCCCCTTCCCCGCAGCTGGTCCAATACTACCCCGAGGACCGCCTCTCCGTGGCCTCCGCCCTGGCGCACCCCTGGTTTGGCGCCACCATGTCGTTTGACTCGCTGGCGGCCTCGCTGGCCACCGTGGGCCGCGCCATCGACCGCTCCATGGACGGCATCATGGAGGACAAGTGGCTTCAGGAGTCCATCTCGCGCAATGGCACCGCTAAGGATGGGGGCTTCACCGAGGCGCAGCTGTACAAGGAGCTGGGCATGACGGAGGAGGCGCCAAAGGTAGGGAGATAAGTATAGATGTTTTTGAAGTATACTGGTTGGGTTTTTCTGTTTAGCACCAAGGTGGAGCTGAACAAGGAGCTGGGTACGACGGAGGAGGCGCCCAAAAGGGTGCTAGGGAACTGGTTAGGTCTTTTAGGTTTTGGGTAGAAGGTTGACCGAGGCGCAGCTGTACAAGGAGCTGGACGTGACGGAGGAGGCGCCCAAGGTGGGGGAATAGGACAAGGATTTTCTAGGGTTTGGGTAGGGGGTTCACTAAGGCGCAGCTGTACAAGGAGCTGGGCATGACGGAGGAGGCGCCCAAGGTGGGGACATAAGAAAAGGGTGTTTAGGGTTTGGGTAGATGGTTGACCGAGGCGCAGCTTTACAAGGAGCTGGCATGACGGAGGAGGCACACATGGCGGGGTAATAAAAATGCCTGCTCAAATGCTGTGCGCTCCAACCCTCGACCCTAAGATTCATCCATTAAACCATTTGCATCATGCTGGTCATGTCGCCTGCTGGGACCGTCGCTTGGCGGAAATCATCTGAACCCTACCCACAAACCCTATACCCTAACCCGCGGGTGCCTCCTGCAGATCATGTTGCGTGCCGGGACCATCGCCTGGTGGGAGTCCCGACAGGCGGAGATGGCTGCTAAGGTCCAGAGCCGCCAGCTGGACAAATTCTCGCGCAAGGTGAACGTCGGACTCATCAAGCTGGGGAGGAAAGCAGCGCAGTCCATTCGCGGTGGCGGGCAAAAGCAAAATGGGAATGGAAACGGGAAGGTAGCGGCCCCAGTCAAGGGGCGGAGTGTGGGCAGGGACAACGGGAATGGGGCGGTGAGCAAGGACAGGGGGGGAAATGGGAATGGGAATGGGAATGGCAAGGCGGCCAAGCGCGGCATACCTGCCTTGTTCAACACTAGGCTGTGGTTCTGAGGCGGGGCGAGGGGAGGGGTGGGGGCTTGAAGGCGGTGAGGGGAATGGGGGCTTGCACTTTTGTTGGGGTGGTATTGGGTCACAAGCGGTCGGTGTAGTTTGGGTTGCAAGTGCGACTCAGACGGGGTTACAGCAGTTTTTCATGTGCAAATTTTGATGTTGTCCATTCCATAGTATTAGATAAACCTTGCTGAGAGTGCGTCACAGTGCCGCACACACATGCTAGATATCAGAGTGTATTTGACTTTTGCGTAATGCCCAAGAGCACGTTGAATCAGCAACTTGCTACTGCTGTTGTTTGCCAGTCCAGCATGGTTGCTGAGCCTATGTAGTGAAGTCTCAAGCGGTATGCCCATTTTCCTGCTATGCCTATTGCTTGGTGGGCAGCGTTCCACACTGTCGCAGATCTCAACTGAAAGATTTGGGGATAATCATTTGTTTGTGTTAATTACTTAGGGTCCAACAGGTTGCCATTCTTTTCACTAGCATTACTGCACGAGGGCTTTGCTGCCGCAGTGAAAACCCATTTGGTATTTTCCCCTTCGCCTGCTGTATTGCATTTGCAGGAGCGCTGCAGCCACCATGTGTTACCGAATCATGGTGGTTGCTCCAGAACAGGTTGCAGCCTTTTCAAAGCATTCTGTGTTGGAAGCTCCTGTTATCAGCAGCTGAAGTTGGTTCAGTGTGGCAGCACATTGCTGCAACACCATGGGTTCATTAGGCAGCAGAACTGGGTCCGTGATGCAGGCTATAGCTAGACCTCATGATATGGCTGTGGGGGTTGATGGTTGCCGGTGCAGTATACTGTGCAGCTGCGGCCTATGTGTTGCGTGCAGCAGCTGCCTTTCAATTGAAAGACCACATTTGGCAGACAAAACAAACCCACTTTCCTTGTGCCCTGGCAGCGCAACACCCTGCAGCAACTCCATTGATGCAACTTGCGTGGACTCGTAAGCCTGGTTTTTAACGTTCAAGCGGTGAATGGGTTGGGAATTGGGAAAGAGAGCTTGATGTGATACGTGAGAATGATTGCAAATAATCCACTGATCAGCTGGTTTTCCAGAGTATACTCTCAAGAGTGGATAATTCCGGAGCTCCAGAGTTTCCCCAGAGCTCTTTGCTGGTAGATGCCATCCCTCAGAATTTCACCATACACAGTTCCCTCGTTGGACGCCAAAACTTATGCCGTAAAACCCTTAACGGCAACCTTTGGTCACCACTTGTGGTGCATCGTAGAGCGGTGGCAAGCAGGGTCCAACTTAGCGGCAATGTACACGGTTGCTGATATTGTGAGTGTCCGGGAGACAGCACAATCCTACCACTGTATCGCCCATACTGTCCCAGCAATGGTCAGGGCAGTGAACATGCTATGACCAGTCAAGCGGTGTTGTAGCCACTGGCAGTCAGTTTGGTCGCCACTGCTTGAAACTTGAGTTCACAAAAAGGCGTCTACAGCCTAGCCACGGCTATGTATTTCTTCCTACCGAGCTGACAAACCCTGGGCATTTCTTTTCGTTTGGACTGACACAAGCAGGTCCTTCACACCGCTGGGATTGGACACATGCCACACGCCCAAGTGGAGCCTTCATGCCACATGACTTTGTCACCAGCCCTGCTTAAGTGGGCGTCTTTGCATATGTATGCATAAATTTAAATGCGGCAAAATTTGGGCATTCTTTGGCCTCAGGAAGTTTTCCTAACCCTTGGTCAACCCCAACATTGGGCTGCCACCATGCATGCATGGCAAACCAAGGATGCATGCATGGCACGCCAAACCTTCTTCCTACGCGTTCTTCTGCTCTTTGGAACCACCAAACGGAGTAATATCACCGTAACTCAGAAAAAAAACAGCTTCACGTGCTTGTATTCGCTACAACATGGCTTGTTGGAACCCTCTAACCGGCGGAGGGCCAGTACAGCCCAACCGGTGTGAACGCACACAGTGGCTCACGCGCAAGCTTTTTCTTAATCTCCAACGTATATTCGGCTGTGCTTGAATGTCCACCGCAGCACACTTTAAACTTCGGGTCGTCCTAGATTGCCGTTCCACGCCGCCTGCCCCGATAACAACCCGTCAACCTCGCCCAGATCAGGCCGACCTATCCCTGCACAAACACCACAGCTTTGCTCGTACTTCAACCAAAGCAGCGTTTCTGTACCCACCACTGACGTTGCTGTAAGGGCTGAACCTGCGGCTTATTTGGCAGGGTTTGGGTGCCCACTGTGTGACTAATACCTGTGCTGCAACCCATCACCAGCCCGCGCGTAGGTGGTTGTGTTTACCCACCGTCAGAATGGGGCAGGCAAACACGCAGAAGGTTGCCATCGCCGCAGGAGTTGCAGCAACAGCCACGCTGGGCCTGTACCTCTACTCCAGGAAGCGCAGATCGGCACCCATCAAGGAGGGCCCTTACCCCCCAGAATCCCTCCCTGCTGGGGCCTATGATGTGGTTATTGTTGGCGCCGGTCCGTCTGGGAGCACGGCGGGCTATTACCTGGCGAAAGGCGGGGCCAAGGTGGTACTTCTAGACAAGGAGAAGTTCCCCAGGGACAAGTACTGTGGCGATGCCGTGTGCACCCCAGCCCTGAACATCCTGACCGAGATGGGCGTGATGCAAGTGCTGCGGGAGAACAACGAGGCCCACGACGCTGACTCGGGAGGCTTCGTGAGCCCAAGTGGCCTGTGCTACATAGGTAATAGCAACGAACCCTTGCCAGCCTTGCATTCCTTAACTGGCACCAATGTGTTCTGCTCTGCTGCATCCAACAACCACCACGCAAGGAAGACAAGTCAGGAAGCAGTAACAATACTGCTGTACTAATGGTTGGTTGCTGGCTTTATTTGCAGGTGCATCCGAGCAGAAGCTGGGCCAGGCAGCAGCGTGTGCTGTGAAGCGCATCAACCTGGACCTGCGGATCGTGCAGGCGGCCAAGAAGCAGGGCGCAGAGCTCCTGGAGGAGTTTGAGGTTGGCCAGGACGTGACCTTTGACAAGGCCGCGGGGCTATGGACGGTCAAGTCAGCCACGGTATGTGCCTTGGACCCAAAACCTTTGCACCTGCATTCGTGGTTGCGGCTGAGTGTTGCGTCTCACAACCTCATGGCTGAGAAATACACCAGGATCTGGCTGTGTTGCAACTGGAAGGCTGCTTTTGACCACAAGCGCTCCGTTTGTTTACTGGGCATTGATCTATTTAGGGCAAGGAGGTGAAGGGGAGGGTGCTGGTGTGCGCTGATGGCGCCACCTCAAGGCTGGCCACCCACCTTGGCTACTGCACTGAGCCGCCCAAGGGTGTGTGCAGCAGGGCCTTCATCGAGGGGGGCACCCACAACACCAACTTTGATGGTAGGTGCCCGCGTTGCACCCCCGCACCTGCAGGGGATCATGTACCATGTGCATCTTCTGCCATGCCTCCACTTGCCTTGAGAGGTGTCTTTGTTCATTTCTGCACCGTATTGGTTCTTTCCACTTGAATATGACAAAGATGTATCACACTGCAAAGCCAATTTGTCCGCTCAATTCTGCGACATCTCCCCTCAGGCGTGTGCTTCTACCAGCGAGAGTCCCTCCCCGGCTACAGCGCCATCTTCAAGCACCCGAATGACGAGCTCAACTTCTGCTACTACCTCATCCCGTGCGGCAAGGAAGGGATGTGTGGCGATGTCAAGGTAGGGTTTAGGGTTTAGGGCAACACCCTCGTGCAAAGCAGCCACGGCCCCGTTGGCTGATAGTAAAACAACAGATCAATCTGTATAGTACGACGCAGCCTGTTCCTGAAGTGGCGCACTGGAAAAGGAGGCAGCTGGATGCCTTTCATATCTACTAGGCCATAAGGTGGAACAACATCCACCACATGCAAGCAAGCCAAGCTGCATTGCATGCGCACCCACATCAGCACCGGCTCACCATCCAAAGCATGCACCGCCTGCCAGGCCATAAAGTGCAACGGCATCCACATGCATGCAAGGGCAGCTGCATTGCATGCGCACCCACATCAGCACTGGCTCTCCAGCCAACGCATGCATGCACCACCGTTCTGTTCTCTACTGCATGCCCCTTACAGTGGAATGGAAACCCACATGCCAGCAAAGCACATCTGCCTGGCTCTTTATTTACCCATGCACTGCCACCCACCCACCATCCACCACCACTCCTGCAGGAGTCGGACCTGAGGTGGCTGCACGACGAGGCCCTGGCCAACGACCAGGCCATAGGTGGATTAAAATCCGCATGCATGCACCACAGCTGCATTGCATGGGCACCCACGTCACCACAGGCCCACCATCCACTCGTGCACCACCCACCCACACACCGCCCACCGCCACCCCTGCAGGAGTCTGACCTGAGGCGCCTGCACGACAACGCGCTGGCCAACGACCCCTTCATCAGCAAGGCGGTGGGACCCAATGCCAAGATCGAGCGCATGAAGGCCGCCTCGCTGCGCCTGGGCAGCCAGGGCTTGACCACCAGCTACGACGACCACATCGTGATTGTGGGGGACGCTGCCGGGCACATCGACCCGCTCACCGGCGAGGGGATCCACACGGCCATCATGGTGCGCAGGAGAATTAAATATTCTCATGTATTTACATATGAATCACAACATTATCGGGAATGCCAGGACAGATCTGTGCGGCGCATGCTTGTGCAAGGCTGACTGAAAATCTGGCGATACTTGCTGGGACGCATGTAGTTGTAACTATTATGCTAATAAAATGACAGGAATTAATGGGAAGTTAAATATTCATGTCCCCATTGGCCATCCGGGACCCTTCCCTTATATGTGCACCCACCCAGCATGCCAAAACAGTCCTTGATGCATCCATCTCATGGCCTAAATGCCTGCATTATTTTGCTCAACCTCATGACGTTGGGCTTCTCGTCCACAATAGATTTGCAAATCATGGCAGTTGTTTTTACTGCCTGCCTTCGCACCCTCAGGGCGGCAAGTGCGCAGCTGAGGTCCTGCTTGAGGCGCGCAGCAAGGGCAACTTCAGCAAGGAGGCGACAGCGCACTACCACGCTGCGTGGTTCAAGGCATTCGGTCACGACTTTGCACTGGTAAGCTTGACAGGTGGCAGCACGCGATGTCTGTTGGAGGGCGGTTGCAGCGGGGATCGGGATTAGTTCAAACATGTGGAGGAAGGGTTGTTGGTTATGGAGGGTAGGCAGGGGGATGGGCGCCTGAGCCAAATATTGGGGGTATGAGCTTGCCAAGATGGACATCGGTGATGTACAGGATGGGGTACACGCCATGCAGTTAACGCTACTCCCACCCCGCGCTGGTCACACTGTGCGGATCACGCCTGGATGGCTCTGCCTTGAGCGGCCACACCTGACCAATACTGATCGTCAGCAACCTCACGCCCCGCTTCCCCCCCTTGGCAGTCCAAGAAGGGCGCTGAGCTGATGCACAAATACCCATTCCTCCGCCTAGTAAAACCCCAAACCCTGCACACCAACCTCACCCCCACTCTCCCCTTTTGCAGTCCAAGAATGGTGCTGAGCTGATGTACAAGTACCCCATCCTGTGCAGTAATAAAACCCTAAACCCTGCACACCAACCTCACCCCCACCCTTTCCCCCTTTCGCAGTCCAAGAAGGGCGCCGAGCTGATGTACAAGTACCCCATCCTGCTGGACGCCACCGCCAACGAGATGCAGCGCAAGGGCGACACCATGATGGCCAAGTGGGCCGAGGTCATGACCAACATGCGGCCCAAGACCTACTTCCTCAGGCCCGACGTGGCCATCCCCCTGGGCCTGGCGGTGGTGCGCGAGTTCTGGAACCAGAAGGTCATGAGGCGGCCCGACCTGTACGCAGCGGGTGGCTTCTAGGTGGACGTCTGCGAAGGGTAGTCTGGGGATGGAGAGAAGAGCAGCTCGCGCCACATTTGCAAAGAGCGAGGACACTGTCCCTGTCCCAGGGTGTGATGCACGTGGCGTGCTGAAGAATGCGATGGGTGATGGAATCGGCGGAAACTTGGCATAGCACTGCTGGCCAGCAAATGGCGTGGGGGACCTGCAACGTGGTTGGTTGGGGTGCTGCGCTGATGGGGCTGCTCGGCTAGCGCTGGCTGTGGCCGAGTGCTGAGCATATGGAGTTGGGATGACTTACAGGGTAGGCTTTCGAGACCAGCATTGCAATTTGGGTGGGTGGCTGACCGTGGCATGGAGGCGGTCGCAGCTTTGGCAGAGAATGGTGGACAGCATGCAGCTGCACATAGCAGCCTCCAGACCAGGCACGGCTTTGGATGTATGCATTCTAGTTAGACAGCACCTCAAGGAAAGTGCCACATTGGCGATCTTGCACTGGAATTGACAAGTTTAGCAGTTGTTTCATGCTGACGGTGTGTATTCAACATTACCATTTGCTTCCCCCCCTTTCTTGCCTGCTTCCCCCCCTTTCTTGCCTCCCTGTACTGTTGGCATTCCTGATGGCTCTATGTGGACTCCTTGTGCAACGGTAATTGAGGATGTATTCCAGCCTTGCACCGACTGTATTCGCCAGGGTGACGGTGGCCCTAAATCCATCTAAGCAAAGTGGCACAGCTTCATGCGCGCATTTACAATGGCATTGTCAACTGTGGGGCAATAGTGTGGTGCCGCACGGCTTGTCCCAACTTGTTGGCAACCACATCCATTAGGCAATAATGAAAAACTGCCGTTGTACAACATGTGCAGGTGGCCTCGCTTGGTTGCACTTCTACTAGCTTACGATTGGGTGATGTGTTGAGCGTTTGTCAAGTCGAGACAGACCAAGCATAGAAATAGAAATAGAATAATAATGTACCCGTCGCAGCTCAAACATAGGCTAACCGTAACCCATTTTTGGAAAGTGGTGCACTGCTTGATGCAGCCCCTGTTACAACCTTAGGGTTGTTACAAGGGTTTCCTTGCCTATCAGCTGATGGTATCAGCTCCCCCTGTCAGACGGACAGGTGGCACATGCATGGGTAGAAATGCACGCGGCCCGTATTTCATGCAATTGAGCCATTTTTGACCCCCTGGCAAAGGGGCCCAGGGCAAGGCGAGGCGTTGGGGTCTCCAGACCTGGCGAGCTGGCGACCAGCCAATTGGACGCCTAACAAAGCCGCGGTGATGCCTCTGCACTCGCCTAAACACCGTGAGAACGTGCGAGCTGCGGTTGCTGCTGTTCAAGACAGGTGCTGGACTGGCTGCTAAGGGTGCTGTCCGCAGCAGGGAACCTCCAAACCTCGCCCCGGTGCGTCATGGCTGGATTTGGGGTCCAGAGCGTGCACGGCTTGGCCTGTCATTCGTCCTGTTGCAAGGCCGGCCTTGGAGATGGCTCATATTTGGGCCCAGGCTCGCCTTGTTGGGTATCTGCTTGGTCCCATTGGTGTTTGAGTTCGAATCTGCCATGCCACCTGGCGAAGCTACATCCAGCCACTATCACCAGTGATTACCGCTTTGGCACAAGGTCCCAACACCAAAGGTCCCTTGCCCACTGGCATGTTCCCCGTTCGCTCTTTCGATAGTCTTGCTCGGTTCCTGTTGCGAACAGAGCTGGCTTTGAGCCACGGGGGGTTGCTGGTCGATGTACCGCTAGGGTACCACCTCTGTGGTGGTCCGTTGTCCCTCTGCATCGCTAGCTGTCAACGAGCACGCCCCTTCCACGTCCGATGCATGTATGCGTGTGTTTGTGAGTTGTTCCTCACGCGCGTATCAAATCACCTTTCTTTGTTGTCTCTCAGCGCCACCCTTACCCCCTTGTTTTCAATTGAGCAGGTCTACTAAAGGCAGGGTGTTCAGCCAGTAGGCCCACCACAGTATCGTCTGCTCACCAATGGCCGTCTCATCCTTCTTCACGGTCACATGGGCTGTGCTGCTGGTGAGTGCAGTGGACGCATGTGCTTGTTCATGAGTAACGGGGCACTGTGTGGTGTATACTCCCACTTTTTAATGGTCTTTCTGAAACGGTTCTTGACACCAAGCCCGGAGTTCCTGACACCCAACCTGTACACGTTGTACGCCTGGCAGGCTTCTCTGCGTTTAGGTGCTGCTGATAGAACTGCTGTGTCCTGATACCTGCCCTGTCCTGCAGCTCGTGCTGGTGTGCCAGCCTATGGTAGAGGCTGCAAAGCGGCCTCCACCCAAGAAGGTAGTGAGCAAGCCTCCGCCAAAGTCCACCAAGAAGTCGCCACCACCTAAGACCACCAAGAAGAAGTCCCCACCTCCAATGAAGAAGAAGTCCCCACCTCCAATGAAGAAGAAGTCCCCACCTCCAACGAAGAAGAAGTCCCCACCTCCTACGAAGAAGAAGTCTCCTCCCCCAAAGAAGGCCTCCCCTCGTGAGTCTTGCTCGCTTGATGTTCCCTCCCACCCCACGCCCACTGCCTCAAAAACCCAAGTTGAGACGCGTGGGGCTGCACTGGTAGCTCCATAGTGCATTGAGTGCTTGTTGCCTGCAACTGCAAGGTGTTTCGTTTTGCATGTTGGTTTGCTGCACGCCCACCTGCACACACCCTTCTGGCTACTAACTTGGCCTTTATTCTCTTGCAGCACCCCCCAAGGCTGTGGATCCTCGCATCAAGAATGGCCAAAGTAAGTGTACTCTCCCTTTGGTTGCTTTCATCTATCATCTGCTGCACTTAACCCCTGCCCTGTGCATCCCTGGTCAGCTGATGTCACTCTGATACCCCTGGTTCCTATACCTCTGGGCTTACTTTGACGCCTCGCTGCAGGCATCCTTATTGATGATTCCGCGACAGCTGCGTATCAGACAGCGTACGACAAGGGGTGCCTCAACGGGGCCTGCTGGACTCTGTGCCCCGAGCTCTCCACCCACATCAGCAAGCTCACCATCACTGCCCTCACAGCTACCAAGGGGGGCTGCACCAAGGGCGCCATCACCTCCATCGTCGCCACCTGCACCACCATTGACGGCGTTGTGAAGGCTGGCTTCACCATTGACGCCCCCTACAAGGCCTCCTGCAAGGCAGTTGCCTCCGCAACCACCGTCCAGAGCGCTGCTGGTGGCAAGTACAACTGGTTCAACCGCGTGATCCTACCTACCCCCATGCCCTTGATCTCCAGCAAGAAGATCACTGTGCTGACTGCCTCCACCTACCAAACGCTCCCTGATGACAAGGTCGTCGCCCCAGCCGGCACCTGGGTTGGCTCTTGTGAGAACTCCTTTGCCTACACCGAGCAAGAGGTGTCCGATTTGGACATCCAGTTTGACTATGAAGACCCCATGCAGTACCCCTTCCTCACCGGGTTTGCAATCGCAAAGGACTTCTCAATTGCAAGTCCTTTGTGCGACGCCAAGGTCAGCCCTAAATAAGCCCCAAGTGTTCCTGAAACAGCCTGTGCTGGCACTGTTATGCGATTAGGAATGTTGATCTGCAGGGCGCTGCAGTGTCGCCACAGCTGAGCTGCTGGTTGACCTTTGCCAGACACAAATGTTGAACATATTTGGTTCATCAAGTACTGTCAGTGTTTATTTGTGCCCCCTTTGCGCTAGCCTGCTCCCTTGGTGCAGCCTGTGCAAGCGGCGCTCACAACTAGATTTGTTATGTTTCCGATTTATTCCTATGTTGTGCCCCATGAACCTTGTGACACTGTTTGCTCGCTTGAATTCAGCTGGGCTGCTTCGACTGCACATTGCCAGTCTGGCCAGCACCAAGCAAAAGACCACCCCTGTATTTAGCGCAGTGGCGCGATAGTTCTTTTTAACTGTTTTGCGATTTACTGGAAAGCTTGCCAAACAGTGCTGTAGTTGTGTGGTGAGAAGCAGCAGAACCCATCTTTGATCTTGTCTAGCGGCCAGTGCCACTTCTCAGATATTGAGCGGGTGAGCCCTACTTCCCCACCCCACACTTCCCCCACCCCACCCCACCCCACCCACCCCTATCAACGAGGACTAGCCCCAATGGGTGAACATTCCAAGTAAATTCTAGACCCCAGTTTGGAAGATCTTGGCTAATGCCAGGGCAGTAGCCAATGCCACTCCAGCTAATGCCACTCCCGGAGCATTAGACGTGCTGTCTGGCTGACCCATCAAGTGGCACCTCAATGGTGGGGGCCCAGGGGGAGCAACTGTCAAACGAGGATGGTAAATTATGGGCTGAGGGGCGCGAACAAACAGTATAACAAGGTTTGCCCTGGCGACATAGCACCTGTTTATGCAAAGGTTTCATAAGCTCCTTTGTTCACTCCGTTTCGGGGCCTTCTTTGCATACGAATTGGGTGATAGTTGAGTTGTTGTACAGCCTTGATCAGCCATTGTGGGGGGTGTGTGGGTTCACCCAACTGAGCAAAACAGTTGCTACACTTTCCCCACCAACTCTTTGCCTGATAATACCTGCCACTGGTGGTTCGTTGTCAAGTATGGCTGGGAGTTTCAAGCCTGTGGTGCTGCTGTGCGTGCTTGGCCTGTCCTTGTTTAGTGGCTGTCTGGGCAAAATCACGGATGCTTTTGTGTCCAAGGATGATCGCTGCGTGATTCCTATCACTGAGCCCTTTGGGTTTGGAGCAGATGGCCGTATTGACGTCGCAATTGCTGACTTCAAGGCGTACAGGGAGGTCAGCACAAAATCCACAGCGATCGACTACCATCGCATGGGCTTTTTCATAGCAACCTATGAGGCGGGGGCACAGTTCGACGAGGAGCTGACTGAGTGCCGGTGTCCGCTGGATGAAACAGACAGGGATATGTCCCTGGTGCTGTTCACCTTGGATGGGACAGCCACCTATGGCGTAGTGCAGAAGAACTTCACCTTGGGGGACCTCATCCCAGACTACCTGGGTGGGCAGTACTCGCTCTACTTTGCCAACTGCGAGGAGTCCCTGGCCCTATCTTTTGAAGTCAGTGTTGCCCTGTACAACGTCAAGGGAGAGCGCATCGACTACCTCTCAATTGGGGAGGACATGCTCCCACCTATGTACATGGTAGGGAGCCAACCCCATCAAACTCTCTAGTCAGTTGCATGCATTCCAGCAATACATCCAGGTTAGAAGTCAGCCTTGAACAAGCTTGCACCACTCAACTCTGTCCTGGCATAGCTCATGCCATGTCTGATTGTGTTTCTTTTGTGAACAAGGGCAGCTCTTTAAACTCTTGACTAGGCAGGTGTCTGCAGCACCGTTCTGGTCATATCCTGACTGCTTGCCTAGTGACTTGCACTTGGCGGTTCAACAGGTCTTGAAAACTTTCCCAAATACTGACGCTGGTGTGTCCCTGTGGTCCAGATCGTCTTCGTCCTGTTCACCGTCATCAGCGCCCTGTGGCTGGTCATGGTGCTCAAGGCAGGGCAGTCCGCGCACAAGGTGCACTACCTCATGGTGGTGCTGACCCTGTTCAAGTCGCTCACGCTGCTGAGCCAGGCGGGCATGTACCACATGATCGGCCTGACTGGCCACCCAGACGGGTGGAACATTGCGTTCTACATCTTCACGTTCCTGCGTGGCATCCTGTTCTTCACAGTGGTGATCCTGGTGGGCACCGGCTGGTCATACATGAAGCCCTTCATCGCAGAGCGGGAAAAGAACATCATCATGGTGGTGGTCCCCCTGCAAGTGTTTGCCAACGTGGCCATCGTCATCACCGAGGAGAACACCCCCGCCAGCAAGTTCTGGTTCATCTGGATGGATGTGCTGCACCTGGTGGACATCATCTGCTGCTGCGCCATCCTGTTCCCCATCGTGTGGTCCATCAAGCACCTGCGGGAGGCCTCGCACACAGATGGCAAGGCAGCCAGGAACCTGGTCAAGCTGACGCTGTTCAGGCAGTTTTACGTGATGGTGGTCAGCTACATCTACTTCACGCGGATTGTGGTCTACCTGCTCAAGAACACCATGCCCTACAAGTACATCTGGTTCAGCGATGCAGCCAGCGAGCTGGCGACACTGGCGTTCTACGTCATCACCGGGATCAAGTTCCGGCCGCACAGCGACAACCCATACTTCATTATTGACGCCGATGATGATGACAGCAAATTGTGAACACAGCCTAGGCATTCAAGCAGAGCAGCCAGCCATGCGTAACAAGTTTTGGATGGCTCATGACTTTGTTTTTCTTTTTTCCTAATGTTTTTAGCTTGTAGGCAACTGGATGCGTTTTCTTCCAGCACACGGCCGTGGCCAATACTGTTAGCACACGCTGTGATGTATCTCCTGGTCACGGTCACATTGTCAGGAAGCCTTGCCACGCTTAATAACTGTTTGGTTCCTGAGGGCAAACTGGGTGATCATCGTGTTTACCAAATTTTGTCAATTCAATCACCGAGGCTTGCTTGGAAGCAATATGCAGAGCTTGCCAACTGTTACACCTGGTTCTAGTCATGACAATCTGACAACAATGGCGCATGTGCATATTTTACTGAGTGGTTGAGCCGCTTACCCTTACCCCTCAGCTTTGGGTACGTAACACGTGGTGTGCATCATGCCCAGCAAGCACCGACCTGGGGCCAGGGTTAGGTGTGGATAATAACGACATCCAATGGGCATTTGTTGCACAGCCAGCACACTGCATAGCCATGACATGAACAGTGTAAACTGGGGCAGGACCCTGTAACTTCAAAATCTGAAGTGAATCATTCAAGGTTGACAATAAATACCCTGCCAGGCTGGGCAGAGAGCAGGCACTGCTGCGGCATCAAGAGGCTTTTCATTTGTGTACACAGTGTGGCCCACTGGCAGTGACACGGCGTGCTCACTGTAGCAGCTGTAGGTTTAGACAACTAGACCCCCAGGGGTGCGCGTCAAACTTTGCCCTTCAAGTTAATGCACTCAGTGGCATGAAGGGCCCGGGGCTTTAACTCAATTTAAGTTAACTTTAAAAGCTTGAAGCTAATAATTATGCTGCAACTTGAATCAATTAGCTTAAGCATTCTTCAGAAGTCAAGGAACACCATCGGGCCTACGGGTCACAAATGGCTGTCGGGTTCATTCATGGGGACCTAGCTGCTAATGGTGTTACATGTGTGGCCATGTGCACGGCAACTTGAAGGTTTGATGCAAGTCTGATTGATCATGTTCTGATTCACTGCCGCAGCAGCTGCATCGTGATAATGGCATTCTGTGACAGGATGGGATTTTTGTGTATGCTCTTCAACAGTTACTAAAACTACAGCGTCGACCAGCAGAATGTCATACGCAGTCAGCTGCACGACAAATCTCAGCAAATAATGTGTGCTCATTGACGGCATCGTAATGGCATTGTCATGCGCTAGCACCCTAGCACGACAGCGTTCTCGCCACTGAGTGACACTTGCAAGATGTGCCATATGACAAGGCATAGCGCGCTATTGCCAAGACATCGCACATATTACAAACAGGCACTGACACGGCGTGACCAGGCTAAGCAACCAATGCTACTGTACCATCACAGTCCATGATGACATCATTGCGGCTGAGGATGGCACAATCCCCCGCCCAGAATCGGCCACCTCATCGGCTAAACCCCAACAGCAGATTCTGCACCAGATCCGCTGCTGGCTCCCCGAGGGCAGCATCATCCGCCTTGACCACAGCAGATGCGCTGCCCCCTGTGGCCACAATGAGCTCCACAAACACGCGCGCATCGCTGGCCGCCGATTGGCCGTGGAAGTAGAAGCGGTAGGTGGGCGGGGCGCCACCCGAGGCCATGGTTGCCAGCTGGCCTTGCGACATGTGGCGGCAGAAATCCTGCAGGAGGGCACAGGCAGGGAGGTGAGGCGTGATGGTGCGGACAGCATTTGGGGGTTGATGGAGGAAATCCTATGGAAATTGATGCCAGGGGAGATGCTGAATCACATGGAGCTAGATCTCGGGATGGTACTATTGATGGCAGAGTTTTAAATTGCGCGCTGGTCTGAGTAGCATGCGCATGCCATGTGGGTTGACAGAAGGTCAATGGACCTATCCACTGATCCCTCACAATACCCCTTGGCCCCTGGACACCACCGCCCACCCCACCCGCTACTCCCCACCTGCCTGCCCCCCCACCCCCCGCCCCCTCACCTGGTGCTTGTTGGCTGCTATGGCCGCCACCGTGGCAGGCGTGAGCGGCATCTGCAGCCTGGCAGCCACCTGCAGGCCCCCCCACTTGCCCTGGAACTCTGCGGGGCTGACATGTGGGTTGGGGCGCAGCTGGAAGTCAGGCGCAGGTGGGGGCGCAGGTGGGGGGGCTGATGGCATCCCCAGCAGGTCGTTTACCAGATCCAGCCCCAATATATCCCCGGATGGCGCCCCCAGCATGGAGGTGGGGCTCGGCCCTGCACATGCAGAATTTGATCATTAGATGTGAGCTTAAGTATAACATACAACCGCTTCCAATTCCACAGAGGGCTGGGGAAGGCATGGGTTTGGTAAACGGGGTCCTTCCAGCAGGGGTGCGCCATGCCCTGCAACTCCTGCGGCGGCATACACACCACCAAGCATCACCCCACGCACCTGGCATCGCTGGCTGCCCCAGCCCATCCAGCGGGTCCCGCTCATCGCCACCTGGCAGTAAGCTGCTGCCCTCATCAGCCAGCAACGCATTATCCGCACCTGCGCAATTGGCCACCACAGGCTGACTAACGGCAGTGGATTACAAGGCACGTGCATTGGGTTCCCACTGGTTTTTGAGCACATGATCAGAAAAAACTTGAATCGGTCTCGCTTTCGCTTGGATTTGGGGCCCTCACGCAACCGCTGCAGACGTTTGCAATTGTCAAGAGCCAATCAGAAAACAGCCCTGCTCCTTCTCGGCAGGTGGACAGCAAGGTGGGCATAATCAAGAAACATCACACAGGGGATGATCAAGCACAACGTTACCTGCGCCATTGGCCATGCTTGTTTCCACCTCCTCTTCCGTGGTGAACGTGTTACGGTCCCCTTCTATGAAGTTACTGGAGGGGGTGGAATACACCACCGCCAGGGAGTTGAACTCCTCAAAGATCCGGTCCTGAAGCTCCGGGGACTGGTCCTCCGAGAAATGTGACAGGGGTGGCGAGGGGCCGCCGATCACGCGCTGCGCCTCCTGGAGCGAGTACTGCATCAACCTGTGGGTAGGGTTTACGGTTTACTCGAAATTGGGGTTTAGGGTTTCGGGCGAGGGGCCGCCGATCACGCGCTGCCTCCTGGAGCGAGTGCTGCATCAGCCTGCAGGTAGGGTTTAGGGGTTTAAAAAAAACGAGGTTTAGGGTGTAGGGTTTTTAAGGTTTAAAAAAAATGAGGTTTAGAGTTTAGGATTCTTAACGTTTACAGCAGGGTTTGGGCACAGCGCCAGCATCGCAATGGGCGAAGTGGGGTTGTAAAATGCGTGGAGAATGCACACGGATGTACTGACAGTGCAGCGGTGCACAAGGCATGTGTTTCAACCCATGGGACTAACG
This sequence comes from Heterotrichella gracilis, assembly GCA_032358255.1. Taxonomy (NCBI): domain Eukaryota; class Xanthophyceae; order Tribonematales; family Xanthonemataceae; genus Heterotrichella; species Heterotrichella gracilis. Next base: position 22,041 of record JAULBX010004777.1, read on the forward strand.
GCCACACCCATGTGTCCTGCACAGCCTGCACCTCCTCCACCCCACCTGTAGTACACCGCATCCCCCCACCCCGTTGGTCCCCACCCTCTCAGCCTCCACCACACAACGCAATTGCACCCCTCAACTGACACCCCATCCGTTGTACACCAGCCTCTGCCCCCACCACCGCCCCCACCCCCCCACCTGTAGTACATGAGCGCCCTGCCATGCACGTCCTAGTACCCCCCCTCGCCGCCCTTTACCCTCTCACCCACCCCCGCCCCAACCCACCACCCTCCCCACCCACCTGTAGTACATGAGCGCCCTGTCGTGCACGTCCTGGTTGGGGTCCGCCACTCCCGCAGCAAGCAGGCGCCCCAGCAGCTTTTGGCACTCGGGCGGGCGCTTGAAGAACAGCCGCGCTGCCGCAGTCAGCAGCGCCAACCGCGTGCGCACCTGTTAGAAAGTATGTTGGTTTTTCCTTGAACAAAAAAAATATATTGGTTTCTAAATTGAACATAACTCGAAATGATGTATGGATAAAGATAAGAATGACAATGAGCACCCGTCGCGGGGCTTGCCTACCAGAGGCACTCTGGTTGCAACATGGTGGGACAGGGGCAGCATCCCCACAGGTGAGGCGTGCAGATCATATGCAACAACATGAAATGAAGCGGAACTTGATTCAAACGGTGGCTACTGCATACATAGGTTTGTATTGCAAAGTTCCAAAACTAGGGTTTGGGGGTTTGGGGCGAGGTAGCAAGGTCCATGACCTTCTCCCTTGCCATGTCAGACGCCAGCTCCTCCAGCACGTAGGGTTCGGGTTTAGGGTTTAGTTTGGGAGTGATGTGCTTACCTTCTCCCCTGCCATGTCTGCCGCCAGCTCCTCCAGCACAAGGGTTCGGGTTAAGGGTTTAGTTTGGGAGTGATGTGCTTACCTCCTCGCCTGCCATGTCAGCCGCCAGCTCCTCCAGCACGTAGGGCGCATCCTGGATCTTGTGCCCAAACTCACCCAGGATCCACACAAAGGCGGTGCGAGCGGCCTCCTCCTCGATTGCCTGCGGTTGAGGAATTGGAGTCAGGGTTTAGGGCTAGGGTTTCCAGTTAGGGTTTGAGGTTTGGAGTTTAGGGTCCACACAAACGCGGTGCGGGCGGCCTCCTCCTCGATTGCCTGCGATTAAGGGTTTTGCGTTAGGGCTTGAGGTGAAGGTCTGAGGTTTGGAACCTCCTCCTCGATTGCCTGGGGCGGGGTAGGGTAAGGTTTAGGGTGTAGGGTGGCATGGTGGCCTCACCACCCTCGCCAGGGTGAAATTGGGGCATAGGGTTTACGGTTTTGGGTACGGAGGGTGGTCTCATCCATCCCACGTCACCCCACCCACCAAATGCACCCGCCACCTTGAAACACACCCCCGCACCCATCCCACCAGGTCACCCCTCGCCCACCACACACGCACCGCCGGCGCCACAGTCGAGATCGACGACAGGCACACATCGGCAATGTCTGGGTAGCGCCGCAGCAGGTCGGCCATCTGGATGATGGTCTCTGCAGTCACATAGTCCTTACCAACCTCGAGGAAGGCAAGCAGCCGCTCAACGATGCCGCCCACCTCCGGCACCTGGGGGAGGCGGGGAAGGGAGTGGTGTGTGGGGGTCAAGTCTCAGGTACAGGTACAGGTGGATACTCCAGATTGGCATGCAAATAGGGGAGTGGTGGGGAGAAGGGGGGTTCTCAGGTACAAGTAAAGGCACAGGTGGAATCTCAGGGTTGGCATGCACCTGGAGCATGCGGTGTGGTGCGGTGTGCTTACTTCGTGTGTGAGACTGGCGCATCCCTCGCAGCTTACCCAACCCCCCATGGACCCACCCACCGCACCCATCGCAGTCCACCTACCACATACCACACCCACCACACCCACCACAACCCACCTGCAGCGCGATCTTGCCCACCGCGCGTATGGCCGCGCGCGCCATCTGCTGGTCTATGTCGTTCACATACTCAGTGAGCTCAGTGGCGATGTCATACGCGTTGCTGTCGTCAGCGATGGTGGAGAGAATGTCCAGTTTGAGGCTCTTGATGTAGGATGGCTCGTTCATGCGGCAGAAGAAGGTGCTGTAGATCTGAGGTAAAGGGAAGGAGGTATTAGCAGCCATCGGGCATTTGGCATGGTTGTTTTGGCTTGAAAGTCTTTCTTGCTGAGCAAATATGCCAGGTACATTATTGTAAAGTGGAAGTGGTAGCAGATGTTGCCTGCAGGAAGGCCATTCTTGCAGCAGCATGAGGCGCAGTACATCTGGAGGCGGATGGGCGGTGATGGGTGGCACTGCAAAGGGAAGTTCGTTGACAATCACGAAGTCATGCAATGTTCCGCTTGGAAGATTTTCTAAGTTTGTAAATGCATGCAGCTAAAGGTGTGAGGGCTCGATCACGTGGCAGGTGCTGTGGATCTGCGGCGGTGGAGGGTACAAATTGGGGATTTTAGCAGCGGCGCTTTGGCATAAGCAGCGCTTGGCTTGGAGACCTCCTGTACCTTGTAAACGTCAGTACCTGCCAATGGGCAGTTGCCGCATGCAACAGATTTCTATGAAGCCTGAAGGAAACCGCTTGGGGCTAAATTAGTGGATTGGAATTTAATGTTTAAATATTACTTAATATTCGGGTTTGTAATTTGGGGTGTGGGGCCAGACCCACCTGCGAGAACATGACGGGCGCACGCTGCGCGATGATCCTGAAGCTGCACAGCACCGCGTAGGCTGTCTCGTAGTGGTCCCGGGACACCAGCGTCTGCAGGGGGGTGATGATGCGCTCCAGTACCTGCAAGAGGAAACAAGAAAAACAAACGTAAATAAAGTAAACAGATAGACATAAACATAAAGAAGCTGCAGGAAGCTGCACACAAAATTATTTTGTGTCACTAAGCACCTAGGTGCTAAAAGCCAGCAAGCGATGCAACATGGGGCATCTGCACTGCACCATGAGCTGCCTGCACAAGAGCACACCTGCTGGTGGGTGGCTGGCATGGTGAGTGTGAGGTGTAGGAACACCTTGACCGTGGCCACCACCACCGCCGAGTTGGAGTGCGACAGCCTGTCGTCCAACACGTTCATGATGTCAAACACCTCCGCCTCATTGGCAGGCAGGTACTTGGCCACGATCTCCAGCACCTGGCACTGGGCCCACTCTGAGAACTCCTGAGGGTGGGTGGGGGGTGGGTGAGGGGGGGGCAAGGGCGCTGTGGGTGGGGGGTGGGCGGGTTGGCTGCTGTGATCAGAGTATATGGCGGGATGGCGATTCCTGGATGATCAGTGCAAACATTGCAGAAAACTTGACAAGGTACCAAAGAGGAAGTAATGTGACAACCATGGGCATTATTTTGTAATTTGGCGTAACTATGTTATCAAACAAATACATCGCCAAGATTGGTGTACTCCTGCCACTGTCATTTGGCCCGTTTGCCATTCATGCCCAGACATTCCGGCTTTCTGCCACTCCTAATTGCCTCGCACACTGGCCATGGTGGGCGCGCCAGCCAATGCAGACCCGCAGCGATTAGATGGATAACATGGTGGCATCCATGCAGTGTCTAGATTGCAGTGGCCGAGGTTTACCTTGATCCGGTTGAGAAGCTGGATGACCAACGCCCGGTCGATCATGGCTGCAATCTCGCCCACCTACGGGAAGCACACCATGGTGGTCATGTGGGGGGACATGCCTAGCACAACGCTTAGTGCATTTGTCCCAAGGAGGCAACATGGTGTTCGGTTTGGGTGAATGCACCTACCTGGGCCTCGCATGCACAGCGATGTAATGAAGGCATCCTGAGGCACGTGTGTGACAATGGGATGGGACAGGATGCATGCAAGCCCTCACACCTCCACCTCTGTCGTCAACCCAGGTGTGCACACTGCTGATTTTGATTCTGATGGTGCTGGTGATGGGTGGAATTTAGACATGACATATGTCCCGGGACTTGTATGGCAACTGGCAAGGCACCTACATAAACCCTAGACCCTAGACCCTAAAGACCCCTACCTGCTGCAGCACCGAGAGGCAGTTTGATGTCACTTGGGCGTCTGGTTCCCTGAACACCATACTGTGCACCGTCTCCAGCATCCCTGTACAGCCCACCCAGGTGTATTGCTTAGGTGCGTGCCCAAGTGCAGGGTGGTCAGTGGAGCTTGTGCGGATGCTGAAGGGTGCACAAGTGGCGCACCTGTGTCTATTGCCTTGTGCTTGTCCATGTGGTACACCTTGAGCACGCCCATCACTGCGGTTCTCCGCACGTAGGGGTGCGCATCGGACAGGCCCATGTTGATGGGTTGTACCTAGCGAGGCACCGTGTAGGGTTTAGGGTTCAAACGTGCGCAATGGATATGCCCTAGCTGGTGGGTTGTTTCTAAGGACTAGTAGGGAGCAACAAAGGGAGCAACGTGGCATTTCTTGACGAGGCGTCAGCATATGCGGGCAAGCATAGCTTTCTCTCCGCATACAAGTCAGGTTGACAGCCATCCAGGCACTATACACCATACCCACCAACCCCACCAACACTTACCACGTACTCCAGCAGGTTTGCTACCCTCAACGAGCACAGGGATCGCAGCGCCAGGCCCCGCACAGTAGGGTCCTGGTCTCTGCAGTCCTTGGTGAGTAGGTTGACTGTCAAGAGGGTAAGCTCAGGGTTGGCTTGGGCGTATGAGGTCATGAACAGGTACAGCATCTTCTTCAGCACCACGTCTGTGCCGCTCGAAGCTGCGCAGTTTATGACAGGCATGAACAGTGCTGACATGTCTATGCCAACGGTTGTGTAGTTGATGATTTTGCGGAAGAGCTCCTTCTTGGCCTCGATGGTTTCAGGCTTGGAGCTCAGGGCACCGGCTAACGAGGCAAGCTGGTTGCGTATTTCAGCCAGCTCGCCCCTGCTCTTGGGCTCGGTGCCTTTCGCCATACTGCCAGATTGGGGTGGCCCAAAGTGGGATGCGTACATCGAAAGTTTGCGCCTCTGGCGCAGCACACGGCCTATCACTCCTCAGGAAACATGAAACTTGGCAGGGCCACTCTAATTCCTGGCACGATGCCCAAAAAATCTACCGTTGTCGCAATGCATGGATATAAACCTTGGTGAGCAATCCTCAGAAACCTAGTGGGTTGCGAGACTGTCGAACGAGGCAGGGGATATGGACGGCAACAGGGCTTTTTTGTGACATAACCGGCTTTAGCGTTCCTGTGAACCCCTCGAGGACCTTCGACCCAAAACTGACCACGAAGAGCAGGCGCACGAGTTGCAAAGTCCAAATTGAAATGCCAACGCCTTTTCCTACAAACAGCTGCAAGCACGTCATCCACACACTCCTCGCTATCTGGCTGTTCGGGCAAGCTTCCGTGTTGCGTCAACCGCGTTAATTGTACAAACTTGTAGCAATCTTACTGGCATGCATGTCCAAGGTGTGACGGTTGAACAACGGCCATACAAGTTGCCTCTGCATTGGAGTATTACGGCTCTTGTGCCTTTGCTTCAGCATAGTTTTGTCTGCTCCACCTTTTGTGTTGCGTGGGAACAGAGCGTTGCTGCCATAGGCATCCACAGGCAAGCAGACTCCCCAGCTGATACCAGACTCTGTTCTGTACAACTCTGTGTATCAATAGTGGCAGCAATGTGATATATGCTTCGGTGCAAGGTTTCAGCGAGCTGATCCGTATTGGGTGGCAACAAACGACCGTTGACTTCGCTGGAAGCCTGGATCAGTCCTGCTGGGGGATGCAGGAGGGCTGGTGTGGGTGACCTGTGGGAGTGACCAGTGCAGCCACAATGAACGTTGGCACCATTGGTACAACGAGGAACAGAACAGACATCTTCATCAAGTACCGGAACCAAGCACGCGGCATCTCTAGGCACTTGAACAGGCACAGCGCCAACACAGATGCTGACAGGTGTGCCCCCTCACCGTGACCCCTGCGCTACCCTTAGCCAGCATACTTGGCTGCCACATGCACCCTCTTGGAACCACAGCTAGCTGCAGGGTGCATTGCAAGTGACATCCACCCAGCCACAACACCAACAACAGGAAGCATATGGGAGTGGCATGCGTGGCATGGGTGTTACACACTGTGGTCAAGCAATGGCAGCAAACACTGCTCACCAAACTTTGCTTGCAGGGGCACGCACCGGCTCCTGGATGCAGCCATTGCAAGCTCAGTTGAGAATGGGCAGCTGGACATGGGGGCAGCGGGTGTGGCTGCCGCCCTCCCCCCTCAGTATGTCGACTTCAAGGAGATCATCCGAACAGAAATGTTCTCCATCCGGCAGAAGATGGCGGAGCTGCAGAAGGTTCACGGCAAGGCCACCCTCACAACCTTTGATGACGTCAACCCCGATGAGGTGGAGGTGGAGGTCCTGACGCAGGAAATCACAAAACTGTTCAGGCGCTGTGAGGCCAAGCTGTCCCAGTTTGGGCAGGGCGCCAGGCAAAGTGAAGCGGATGAAAAGGTGCGCCGTTAATTTTAAACCCTAAACCCTGGGTGTGCCATGCAAGTGAAACGGATGAAAAGGCGCGCCTTACATGCTAAGCCCTGGGTGTGCCAGGCAAAGTGAAGCGGATGAAAGGTGCGCCATTGGATATCGCGATTAATGCGCATGGCAAGATTCCAGGGCTTGCGTGCATTGCTGCCATGCTGTACGTGGCATCGGCTTCATTGGGTTTCTCCCCGTCCAGGTGAAGCAAAACGTGCAGCGCACCCTGGCGCTGGAGCTTCAAAAACTGTCAGTCCAGTTCAGAAAGCAACAGAAAACCTACTTGAACCGCTTGCGGGGCAAGGATGGTGCTGGGAGTTCTGGATTTGCTGCTTTGCAAGACAGCCCTGCCCGGCTGGATGATGAGTATGACCCAACTTTCACGCAAGGGCAGGTAAGGATTTATGCCCCTACATGCCCGCACAGGCTCTTTTTTATGGCAATGCAAGTCTCTGCTGGATGCAAAGTATGCATGATCAGGACAGCAATCGCATGAGGCATGTCCTGATTGTGCAATTCAGGTGATGCGAGTGGACGCCATGGAGGATTTGGCGATGGAGAGGGACAAGGAAGTGAGGAAGATCTTGGAGTCCATCAATGATCTAGCGCAGATCATGAAGGACCTGAGTGTGCTGGTGATCGAGCAGGGAACCATATTGGACAGGATCGACTACAACATGGAACAGGTGGGTGACTACACGCACAAATCTATGTTGATCACCTGCAGAAAAAACAATTGTTACTTACCAATGCAGAGAAGGGTTGTCCAGCCGGTTATCATTTTATTGCATCTGCATTGCATGAACAATATACGCACCAGTACGTTTCAGGGGTCGTGGGTTTACAGCAGACTCTGCATGAATGGAGAAAGGTGGAACAAATTGCCTGTAAACAATTGCTTCTCGTATACTTTGTCGCATTCGCATCATTTGCCCTGCGTGGCTCACACATGACCACTGTGCGCCGCAGGTCGCCTCCAAAGTGGACGAAGGCGTGAAGCAACTGGTCAAAGCTGAGAAGACCCAGAAGCAAAGCAGATTGATACTGTGCATCATGTGCTTGGTCGTTGCTGTCATCATGATGCTGATGATTGTTACCCTGAAATTCGTTCTAAAACTATAGGCACGGCATTAGAGTCTGCAATGCAGGCTGCGCATGCATCCTGCATCGGTGCTTACTGTTTTCAGCGGCCACAAGGCAGCTTTATTGCTGCCCTCAAAGGACCAGCAGCAACATTTTCATGCTGTTTTGCTGTTGTTTTTCTAGGATGGTATCCGTGGCTTCAAAACTGACGCCAGACCAGTTGGCCACTGGCAGGCAAAGAAGAGACTTGGCAGCTGGGCTAGGTTGAATGGCGTGAAGCGTGCCTGCCAAATCCATGCTATGCTGTGTGTTTGACAGAGTGTGTGTGTGTGTGTGTGTGTGTGTGTGTGTGTGTGTGTGTGTGTTAAAAGCTATATTATGCAGCACAACCTTGCACCATATTTGATGACGTGCACCTGTTGGAGCTGCAAATGGTAGCCAGTATGGCTGAATCACATGCCTTGCGAGGTGAACCCAATAAGGAAATGACGAAATTCATTGTTGCAAGGCACACAACCACCGCCAGATGAGGATGTGCAATTCCATCAGAAAACTGAGTAACCAAGCAGTGATGGCGTTGTGACACACCTGCGTTCAATGCAACTTGCGCAGGGTGTTCTTGGCCTGATTGTTCACGCTCAAACAATTGCCCTAAACTGTGGTTTATGAACTTGGCTAAATGTATTCAGTGGGCACGCTCGTGCAAGTACATAGTCAATAGCCACTGTCATTGATTGAATCCTCTTTACCCACCGTACTTTTGAAGTTCGCTGCGTTGACAGGCACATGTGGGTTCCAGGCCTAGCCTAGGAACAACGTAGCGAACTACAGGTTGTGTAGTGCCTGGCCCAGGGACCCTAGGCTAGGGTGGGGTTTTCCCTGCTGACGTTGACTGGCGTCATGTAGTACAGTAACTGTGCCCGACACCAGCCGAAACAAACCGTTTGCAATCACTGGCTACCGTTCTAGATGTATCGAATCATTCCCTTTTAGACAGAGCAATTCCACAGTGTGCTGGCCAGTCATGACAGGCTTGCGCTCCATAGCAATGTAAAAACCGGAACTTTTAAAAAGTAGCTACAGTTGTCAATATCCGCCATACAGTTTCTATCCAAGGTTGTCCTCATCATAAGAGTCCCGTTTGTGCTGGGAGCGATGCGTATTTGGCACTGAAGAGTCTTCGCTGATTGGATAGACATGGCGAGGGGTGCAGACCCAACAACCAGTGAACAACGAAGATATTTATTTCGGTAAGTGTGTCCTTTAAAAAGGGTTTGAAAAGCACTCGAAGTTTCGCAATCGCCTAATTGGCTCATTGGTCACCAACGGCATGTTTGCATGTTCGCCTCAAACCATCATGTCCTGAGCAGATCCAACCCATATCAGAACGGTATATGTGGCATTATAAGGCAACTGTCTTGTTGTATGCAGGCAAATATGCTTCTGTGCCATGTTATGGGTCACATTTTCCACTGTCCTTCACTTGTGCCACCACTGGTGCACTGCTGGGACAGGAATTGGCGAGCTGGTCAGACTGCGCGCACTCCAGTCTGTCCCACATTGAAGCCAAAAGTGGTATGATGAAATCAGCACTGAATTTGAAGCTTCTGGAATATCCCATCCAGGGTACCACCATGGGTGCCAACACAAACTGACAAGATGTTGGTACCACTCATGCAGGGTGGGCGTTGCCGCTGCGCCAGCAGTTCCACCCAGATAGAGGGGGATTCATTTAATTAGGATCTACAAGCAGTCAATTATGCTTTTCATGTCTTAGTGTAAGACCCACCCAGGGGGCATAGCTGCGTGGTCTGCAATTTGCCTTCGTGCGGCAAAAGGCCCTGTCCTGTGTGACGCTGACGTACAGTCCTTTCCATTTTATGAGCAGGCCAACCCTGCCACCGAATGCTCCTACATTTTGACGTTAGGCACTTTTCCTAAACGTTTACAATCTTAAAGGAATTGCCTTTTTCAAGAGACCCATGCTTGCAATGTCGTGTTATGCTCCCCTGACCCCCTGCCCTTGAATGGCCTGTCAGTGGGAAAAGTTTGTTGTTTGCGGCTTGTTGCTCGCATATATGATACATCGTGAGCTAGCTAGATATGTGTGATATATCACTGGAGTGCTTTACCGCAGCGCTGTCCGTGAAAGCTTGGTTTGGTGTGGTGTGTGGTGCCAGGTAACCCTCCAGGCACTCTGTCCAAACACTGGAAGAATATTTGTGCGATGCCTGCTGTTGCAATAGCTGGTATTTAGTCGTCTATCTCCTAAGCTTTGTACTGACACAACAAAGTAGTGCCAGTGTTCCCGAATGATGAACCGATATTGCGCCCACCCCTAGACCGTCGCAAGGCTCCAGTGAACCTGTGCCCAGAGCACAGCCACAACCACCAGTCATGTCTGTGGATTGGCCCAACAAGGACAGGTTTGTCGAGCTTTTGGAGAAATGCACTGTCCGGCCCACACGGACACGGCTCGACCAGCTCGCTGCGTTGGGCGTGCAGGAGGAGAAACAGGTGCAGTCACAGTAGGGCGAAAAGAGTCGCCAAGTGTTCCATAGGTTGCCGCGTTAGTGGCGTAGCATAAACAGTTTGTGGGTTTTGTTCTGGTGGGTGGGAGCAGGCGCTCAAGAGAGCGTATCTGTGTGCAGTTTTACAAGCACGCCTGCGTGCTGCTTGATAAGCAGATGAAGAGGGCAAAGCTGAGCCAGCGGTTGTATGTCCTGTACGCAATCTCATCCATCGTGCGCGCGTCGCATGCAGCAAACCCCTCGAAAAGCAAATATGGTGAGTGATACACTCGTACCAATTGGCAGGTCACCTACAATGCTATATGCATGCATATACAACTTTCACAGTACAGTGACTTGTATGGGGTGGCTTGCAGTCGAGAGGCTTGTGCCTCGCTTGAACATACTGGCTGGTTTGTTGGCGGAGGGTCCTGCCAACCAGATGGTAAGTGTCAGCCACTAATTGTTGCTAATTGTATTTCAATTGCGTAGAGCAGGGGCAGTTGTCATCGCATGGCATTGGATTTTTCTTGAGATTACACCTGCACATGGAGTTAGAGGTGGCTGTACGGTTGCAGGAGCATATTGAGAAAGTTTTGAAGCAGTGGGAGCACGAGAGTGTGTTCCCGCTCTTTGCCCTTTCACAGATGCTTGACACACTGAATGTGCAAATGGAGATCACTGGCGGGGGCAAGTCGCAGTCCCCTTCCAAGAAGCAGTCATCGGGGAAGGTATGCATGGTGTGGGATGCCCGGGGGGGGCCACTGACTGGAATGGTTATTGGGCTGCGACACGTTGCTAGGTCGCTGGAGCAGCAGAGCACAAGGTTTCCATATTACAAATAATATTGTATTTTGGTAAATGCTTTTTGCATGATAATTCTGGGTTGGCCCCCTGACCGTCAAATGAATATACTAAAGCATTAGCCATTAGCTGTTGTAATACCCGCATTCTTCTCATTTGCTTCTAGTGCAAGGCGGTCAAGCTGCAAACATAGTGTTGCTCCATCTGCATTCACGTGCAACTTGTGGTTGCAGCAGCCCCAGGAGAAGCAAGGCACTCCCAATGAAGACGCAGGCAGCAGGCTGGACACCACGTCGCCAAAACCGGCGCAACCGACAGCAGGCGCAACGAGGTACCTTTGGAAATCAAAACACGCATACCACTCCCGACACTGCATACACTTTCCATTACCCTCCACAAAACCCTGAACCGCGGTTGTGGCCATGCTGCATGGACCATGATGCAACGCCTCTGCCACCCCTTAGCAATATCAGCGCGCACCATCGCCGCTTCGACTCACCCTTGCCTGCATTCCGGCGCTGCAGCGCGCCATCCGTGCCCTCCACCGGCAGCAGCAGGCCTTCTGGAGAGGCCTACGACCCATTCGCCGCCGACTCCTACACCAACTCCCCGCCCTCAACATCGCCCCCTCCCCCACCTGGTCTGCCCAAACCGCCCACCATGCCGCCGCCACCGCCGCCACCCGGCATGCTTGCGGGTCTGGCGAATGCCGCGCCCCCGCCCCGGCCCCAACCACCACCACCGCATCCTTTAGAAAGGGCTGCCAGCGAGGCGCCAGGTGGCGGGCTATCAGCCACAGCAGCAGCAGCAGCACCATCTGGATCACATATGGCGCCACCTCTACCACCACCCACAGCCGCAGCAGCAACACCAACCGGCGCTATTCCCTCACGGTTGCCGCCGTTGCCGCCAATGCCGCCGCCATACCCACCATCACCGCCCATGCAACCCAGCATGCCGCCACCTGCCCCACCGGGTGTTGCACCACCCGCACCCACATCAATGGGAATGGGCATGGCGCCCCATCCCATGGCCATGGGGGGGATGATGGGAGCACAGAGCATGCCAATGCATCCAGGTGTGATTTGAGGCATGTCTGTTGCAACCTGCTGTGCACATTAATGGGGCGGGCCTGACGCTGGGGTTATGCATGCATTACATGTGCCACTGTGGCAGAAACCTTGGCGGTAGCATGCAAGGGTGGTAATACACCCCCTTGCGACCCAGCAATGGGCAGCGGGAACGCTGAGTAACAACGCCTGTGCTGACGATACTTGCATGAACTTGTTGTTTCCCGATTTATATTGACATTGATGTTCCTGGCAATTTGCCGGCAGGGATGTTTTCTGGAGCGTATCCTCCAGGGGCCATGCCGATGATGCCCATGCCCTACCCACCGCCTTGGCCCCAAATGCCCTTTGCAATGCAGCAGCAACAGCAACAGCAACAGCAACAGCAACAGCAACAGCAACAGCAACAGCAACAGCAACAGCAACAGCAACAACAGGTGCGTCCCATTGCACATATGCTGGTTCAGTGGGGGGATTCGGTGTGCATGCCAGCGATGCACGCTATCTAGAGGGCTGTGATGCATGCAGTTGGACATGCGCCTCCTGCCGTCGTGTGTTCATTCGATGCATTATTTTTAACTGCAGTATCGATAGATAGATACTTGCAGCAGTATGCTTACAGGCTCAGCTCACAGCAACATTACAACACGCAAGCAAGGGCCTGCCTCACTCACAGCATGCAACGCTGCAGGCGGCACCCACAGGCACATCCTCTGTACCACCACCACCACCACCGCCGCCGCCACCGCCACAGTCCCTGCCACCCCCACAACCACTGCCTCCCCCGCAGCCGCCAAGGGGCCCGCCGGCCCCCCCAGCTGTTCCGCCTCTACCACCATTGCCGCCACCAGGACCGGGGGCGCAGGAGGGGGGGAGTGGCAGCGCGCGCAAGCGGAAATCCAAATGGTCTCCTGCTGGGGCTGATGGCCACTGACGCAGTGGATCTGTCGATGCCCCTGAGGCGATCGGTCATATTCCAGATGATGCGGGGCAATTTATTTCAGTGTGCGCTGTGTTATTCATCTTTTATTCAAACTGCCCTTGTGGCTTGGCGCACAAGTGTGCTGTAGTAACAATGGGCAAAACATTCACGACATTGCTTATGATATGTTGCAGTTGCTGTCCTGGACAGCAAAGTTTGTTCAGACAACCACTGGCGACGGTGTTTTATTGCAATAATGTTCGGATGTTTGTGTGAGGCAAATTCCAGTTTTTCCCCCGGCAACTATACAAAGGCCAACGGAGCTTCAAAAATAGCTGCAGGGCAACAGCTTGGTAACCACGATTCTATGAAATAAAGAGCAAAAAAAGGTCCACCATTCTCTTGTACAAAGCATACCCCAGGTTAGGGTTTGGAATTCAGCCTATTGCCCGGGCAACTTCACACCCTCAAATATTCCACCAGCGTGGGTTCCTTATTTGCTTTTGCACACCCAGCGTCGACGCGCCAAATGGCTGGTGTTGTCACATCCGCAGTGGTGCCCCGCCAGTTGCCTGGTGCCCAGAGGAGCGCCTACCAGGTCCACCCGGGTAACGAGGCCCACCCATATGGCCATATCCACAGCTTCAGGCACAGCACGAACAGGCTCATATGTTCTGCGAAAGCGGGAGATGCCAGGCGTCGAGCTCCCGCACAGGACACCTAAAGAGGGAATGAAAAGTCTCGCCAGCAGACTGAAAGGTCTCGTGGCGCAGCAGGGTCCTCCGAGGTGGGTATTGGTGGAGGGTTGCATGCACATGAAGAAGTGAGTTTCAAATTTAAAAAACAGCTTCGTTAATTGCGTTCTATGGGTCCACGGGTGATGGGAACACGGTTGTAGGTGTGGCCAACTTCAGCGTCCATGCAGTGTTTTCTCGGGGTGGTCCATAGTCCTGCGCCAAGGACAGCTGATTTGTTGTAACGGGAGCCTGTTGTGTTCCGCGCTGACCACATTTGTTGCCTTGTTCGCACAGGCGGTGTCTGACGAAACGGTTCGGAGGGGCCTCTTCAACGTCTTGGTGATCTACGGGATGGGCTTCTTCGCTCTTCCCTATATCTACTACTACACTGCACTCCAGATCCAAAACCTCCACAAGTGACTTTACAGGTAGGGTGGTGCAGTACGGGAGGTCAGGTCTTTGCCACTTCTTGTATTGCGCAATGTGGAGGAGGGCATTTGTATGGTACAGAAATTCTTGGACGATCTTGGTCCCTGCCGTCAAGTATATGTGCAGGGTGTTGACTAGCACACTGCCTCTCGATGTCTTTGCAGCTACACCGCTCAATGCACCTCTAGTCCCAATTTTATGGTGGTTTGCTGCGCAGGGCTGTCCACTCGATGTCTGGGCTGCACAGGGGCTGGGATGACAAGGGGTGGCGTGCTGGATAGTGAAGCCCATGTACTTGCAACACTGTGTTGAGAGCAGAGCAGCGTGGCTTGATTGTTGGCACATGGCTAGCCCCCTAAGTTGCGCATACACAGGCAGATACCCGGTTCTAGTGCATGCACAGGCGTTTTGAAGAGCTGTAGTGTGAGTGGTGGACACGACAGCTTATCGACACGAGCAACAACCCATGCTAGGGTCTCTATATTGCGTACAGCAGTGCGTTAATATGCATGCATATATATTTCTTGACGCTAGAGTGCACCGCTTGAAGGTTTGTCTACGCCCAGAGTAGTTTGGTGTGCTTGAAAGCAGTGATCGTCTGGGGAGAAGCCTGGCTTACTCTCCTTTGTTAGTAGGAGTGCTTCGACTAGCCTGTGCCACCCGCCATCGTGTACTCGTTCGTATTCCTGTACAGTTTGACCACTATACGTGTAGCCAAGTTTGAAAAAGTACTGAGGTCGCTGCCTGGCTTCTGGATGGTTTCTGGTTGCGTAGCGGTTGCGGCGAAGCCTCTGGCTCCGTTGGGGGCAAATGGCCCCAACAACGCTGGTGTGGTGGTTGGCCAGGTGCTGTTGTGCTGTCCTGTTGCAGCAAGTACCGTTGCTTTGGTAGTTATGACCGCATTGTGGGTTTTGCAGGTGCGCGCAGAAACAGGAACCTTAAACTACTCAGGAAGCCCGTGGTGAGCTTTTCACCTGTCAATATGATATAGAGCTGCTCAAACCCTCCCGTTGACACAACTGACCCTGCTCTCCCACCTTCGTAGATGCCCGTGACTGTACCACGGTCTGTTGCGAGGAATGGCTGACACCTCAGCCGCAAGGGAAGTGAGTGCCCAAAAAATACTGGAATAGAGTAAACCGCCTGCTTACCCAACTATAGAGCTATCCACTCTTGTTCAGTACACAACTCACCCTGCCCTCCCACCTCTACAGATGCCCATGCATGCACCACGAGCTGCTGTGAGCCTCAGTGTGAGGCATGCCAGCCGCCCAGCTTGCACCAATTAGTGCAGGAATAGAGTAGACCGCTTGGATCCCCTGCTGCTTTTGCCCTGCAAAGTTCTCGTCTTTGTGTCCAGCTGTGCTCACCCTGTCTCTGTTGCACAGCAGCCGCCGGTGGTGGTGCCAGGTGGCCGTCACCTGCTGCGAAGGGTGGTGGCGCTGGTGGTACTGGCATTCTGCTGTGGGCTGTGCGCAACTGTGCGCCCTGCTGCAGCTAGGGGCGCGTCATCTGGTGAGTGCAACTGCACAGCTAACTTGGCTGCTGGTCCCATCATCTCTGAGAGTCATTTGGCTAGCAGAACGCCGCACTGCACACCTGTTTCACTATTAAAAGGTTGCAAGATTTACGAGATTCATTGAATAGTTGAACATGACTTTTAATATTTGGGACCTTGGCAACTGCAACGCCAGGCTAACCAGCATTCCATTCTTTGACTGGTGTTGCGTGGTAGCTCCTGCATGTTGTTGACGTATTGCATACTTTGCCGGCACCAATTGTGCACTCAGCAGTTGAGTGTGGTACACTGGGAACTGCAGGACCGGTGCCTACGCCTGAGCTGGTGGCGCTGCGGCAAGAGCTGACGGCCAAGGACGAGGTCATCCAGTTTCTCAAGGATGAGAATGAGAAAGTTTGGGCGGAGGTGAGGTTGCAGAGTAGTACCGTATGCAAGTGAAATCATGCACATGCAACCATAATCCAGCTCACCCTCTGCACAGCTTTTAAATGCCAAGGGCGAGGTCATCCAATCTCGCCAGGCAGAGATTGAGAAACTCCAGGCAGAGAATGAGAAAATCATGGCAGAGGTGAGATGCTAAGTAAGACCTCTTGCCCAGCCCCGTCCCCATTGCCATCCCCACCGCCGCACACCACCAGCAGTGCACCCACCAGCGCAACAGCAAAGCGGAGCTGCTCCTGAGCTGACACACACTCCAGCGAGGGTACGTGGATGAAGAGCGAGTGCCAGTTTTGGCGCCCTGGGGCGTGCGCCTGCGACAGGCTCTTCCAGTATATCCAATTGCACAGGTACCTTCCTGCATCTTGCGAGGTGGACACATTGAAGCCGACTTGGGATAGGGTTTCTGCAGTGGGGATGGGGGGTCAACGAGCAGGCGAGCGGCCCATGCCCACGCATGTGGGGCTGCTGTGGTTGTCAGTGCGCATGATGTGGTGATGCAGGCGCTGCCTGCAACAAATTTAAGAGGTGCAGCATGCTGTACATGCGATGTACATGTATGCTCAGCTTTTGGCATATGTAGCACCCAACATGGCACTCATGGAAGGCCCCCTCCCAGATATATGCTAGCACGCACCTGCCAGCTCATCAATGGGCAGATCTGTGCGTTGGCAATCGGTGATTGATCCTGGTTGGCCACTGGCCAGATGGTTGTCGATCAGCTGCTCAACTGGCTGCCACAGATCTTCATCGGGGCATCGGTAGTCAGCTTCATTGTACGCACATCCCTGGCCAACAACAGAACGCCATGTCAGCCCTGGGGCCTCATGTGCCCAAGGCGTGGACGATCAACCTTGTCAGGATCATCATGCCACTGGCTATGCAATGTGTCCTCAGCCAGGATGGCTCGCGTCACTGTAAATGATGTGCACAGGCACGCGGTTTGGTATGCATTTGCTCTTTTTCTTGCAGTGCAAGTACACAAGTGCCACAAAATGCTCCAGCCCACACCTCCAACTTGATACTGGTTGCTTTCACGTCCACACCAAAATGCAGCAGCAGCACTGGTTGGCTGCCGCTGCTGCTTGCCTCCCCAGCGGCCAGAGAATCTGAGCTGGTTGTGCGCTCCATCCAATCCGACACTTCCTTGGCTGCCACCCGCAGCACCTTGCATTGGAAATGGGACACACCTGCACCCAGGGCCACCCAGTCATGCATACCCTATGAGTGGCATATCCACAGCCTAGATGGACCAAAGGTGCTGTGCGTGTCGATTCTTGAGGGAACGAGGGAAGCGCTGCCAGGGTGCAAATGCAAGGGCAGCAATGCGCATGTTTTGGGTGTCTGTATCAGTAGAACAAACCCCCTGTTCCATACCAAGCACACACTACTCTACTAAGTTGGCCATGGCTGCGGCCGATTGGCATGCATATACCCCGGCTCAAAATTCCATCGGCACAGTCAGGCCGCATCAGCAAAACCCCAACAGCACATTCAGGTTGCACTCAAAACTTGCTTTTCTAGTAAAATCTTGTGTACCTTCCAATAGCCCTGCTTTCTCAAGTGCGTCAGGCAGCGCGCCAATCAGTGTTTCAGTTGGGTTCTTCTCGACACCGCAGAAGGACGAGAAACCAGTCACTACCAACTTCACCATCGAGCTCAGATCTACTTAAACGAGGTTGTCTACTTCAAGGGCTTCGCACCAGCACACACGTTGCTTGACCAATACAGGCCTAGTAGCGAGGGGCTTGCAGCGGGTATGCCTCAGGTGTACAGGCGTGCAGGAGTAAAGAACAGCCTTCCAAAATATGAGCAGTGTGTTGTGGCATATGATAACACGCCAATTTTGCCTTTTGTATGGCATAAAAAGTTATCTTGGGCCATGCACTTACCAGGCAACCGAGTTGGCAGATCTTCAGACGTAACCAGGTTCAGGTCAGGCGACTTCAAGGCAATCGACTGTCAAACTGTTTGTCAACCAAGAGTACAAAGTCTACTAGTGGCTGAGTCTGTTTCATTGCAGTGCAGCTGGGTTTTCGCATGCATGCATGTGTGAGCTCATATGCATGCATGCATCTTCACCCTCCGCTTGACTCTGCGTGAAGCAGTCTCTTTACCCGCTTGTAGTATAACGTAATCTTTTCACTGCTATACGGTCGTTTACTGTGAATTTACCACTGCCAGCCAGCCCAAACCTGCATGCCATGGGCAGCCGCAACAGTTGTTACTGGCACGTTACTTCCCCTGGCTGCAACCTAAAGTTTTGTAGCAACCTGCTCTAGTGGGACGTATCAGGGTACAGCGGTGCCCATAACAGCGTAGTGCACTGCTCTCATTGAGGTTGCTGGCACAGCAGTACAACCGGTACTGCACCTCCCCTCCCTAGTTGCTAGCCTTGCACAACAAGCCTGTATATTCTAGGCCTTCCCAGTCACACCTTGGCCAGATACACCGCCGTGCGTTGCTCCCGTTGGGTTTCGACCACCGTTGGCCAGCATGAGTGACAGTGGCAGCGATTCAGATGGAGCTGACAGCTGTGAGCTGGGCAAGCACGAGCACTGGCAGGCTGTGTATGCCAAGGAGCTGGGCAACCTGCAGGAGTTTGGGGACGTGGGAGAGATATGGTGGGTACCTTTCATTTGCTTTGTAGCAGGGGATACTACTAAGTGGTCTCTGCTGGCAAGGCTATGACACAAGCAGGTGTTGGGATTCCTGTGCCCTTGGTGGAAGAGGCGCTAGTTCTAACTGCACGTTGCGGCCAAATGCCAAGCCCCCAGTCCACTTCAACAACCAATACACCACCAACCTATGCGCCCTTTGATACCAAGAATATTTTGACACCTGCAAATCCAGCTGGTTTCCTTTTCCATGGGTGCACTCACAGTACCTCTGCTGCACAGGTTTGGGGAGGAGGTGATGCAGACCATGCTGGACTGGACCGACGACCTGCTGAGCGCCCGACACGGCTCTGAAACCGCAAGGGGCCTCTCGGTGCTGGATATAGGCACAGGCAACGGTGTGCTGCTGGTGGAACTGGCACGGAAGGGATTCAAACAGCTGACCGGTTCCGATTACAGCGCTGCATCGATCCAGCTGGCAGAGACTGTGGTTGCCAAGCAGGGCTTGAAGGGCATCCAGTTTGTGGTGCGTGTGTGGGAGACAGCTGGGTGGCAAAGGGAGAGCATGTATCGTTGCCAGATGTTGGGATGCGTTGAGAGGTGTGAGGCGTTGCCAGATGGCTGCGTAGGGGGCTATGGGGCGTAGGTATGCATTTAAGGAGGGGCGTTTGCCGCATGCGCGTGCCGCATCGGAGTTTACGGTCACATAATGTTTCATTGACAGTGCAGTTGCATGTTTGCTGGAAAGATCCCTCACATGTGAGCGATAATCCCCTGTTTGCGCTGGCGATGTGTGCTTGCTATCATACTGCTGCCGCGATTGACACCCGTTGCTGGCCTCCACGGTTGTAGGAAGATGACCTACTAGACTCCAAGCTGGCATCTCGGTAGGGACCATGTGATGTTAAGTTTGATCACTGCAGTGGACTAGGATCATATGCTGTGATGGGAATATTGTAGCAATTTGAATGATGCAGAAGGGAAGAATGGTCCCAGTGTGTTGTCAAAGTGGAAACTGTGGTCGCAGATCGTTCATGTTCTCAGCTACAAGGACGTGATGTGGTGGTGTTGGTGCAGGTATGATGTCATCACAGACAAAGGCACACTGGATGCAGTGGGGCTGATGGCTGATGCAGTCTCTCACAGGTGAGTGCCACTGGCACAGGCGCATGCGTTTTAATTGTTGGCGAAATGCCAGATAGGATGTGCCCTGTGGGTGACAATATACAAAACATTGTTTGGAGTTCAAGCCCCCAAACTGGCAGTCCCCACTGGGTGACGGTACTCGTTGCAGTATGGTTGAATATGAATGCCGTGTACACTGCTGTTGCAGGGCGCAGTACAAGCAGGCAGTGTGGGGGCTGCTCAAGCCACATGGCCTACTGGTACGGTGCATCAATGGAGATGCACATACTACATGATGCGCATCTGCATAAAAAAAGGGAAATATAACATCACATTTCCCATTTTCCAAAATTATTTGTCAGCACATGGATGGATCCATGCAGCAACTGCACATCACATCCATATTCTATGCATTCCTCACCCACAGGCTGACAGATAGCATGCCTTGCAGATCATCACCTCGTGCAACACCACCCGGGATGAGTTGGTGGCAGAGATGGAGGCAGGGGGGGATGGGGAGACAGGGGGTGCGCAGTTCAGGGCGGTGGACCACGTGCGCACATACCCCACCTTTAGGTTTGGGGGGTTTGAGGGCACCAAGGTGTGCACAGTGGCGTTTGAGAGGCTGCAATAGTCAGTACTACTAGGCTACCACGAGGGGGTCCCTGGATGCTGGTACTGTGAATTTTGCCACCAAATCGATCGCATTTCAATGTACATTTCACACAACATTGTCTGCATGCCATGTTGGTAAAAATAATGGGCGCTAGCTCAAGCTTCTTTGCGGAGTCCGACATTTCAGCTAACTTTGCATTGGATCCTTCCGGATGAACCCATATGAACTCTGGGCAAGTTAGACTTTACTCAGAATTTTGCCAAAGGCCTCCCTTGATGGACCATGGGCACGCATATGCATTGCGTCAATTTGATCACGCACGTTCCTTGCCAGGCTGGGCAATGTTATTGAAAACTGCAGCTTGGCGCCCCCAGGACCACTGGATTATGATTGTAAACTATTGCAGGGCAGCAACAGGTTGTGCAAGGCGGGGGTTATGTTAAGGCATAAGACAGTGGGCGGCACGTGCTTCAAACAATGTTGACATCAACAGTCTTAACTTGCGGGTCCTCAACCTCCATAATGGTAGGCGCCTACCAAGCATTGGTGGCGCGGCATGCACTTTCTATCAGTCACTGCACGCGTTGTCGTTCCAAGCCTGCCACAGATGGACTGGTGGTCGTCACATCACAAGCACCTGCTAAAGCCGCCCACCCAGGCCTGTGCATCCCATCCCTTAGTAAATCCATAGCCAAACCTTCACAAGGCGCATCATGCACAGCATGCACAACTCCCATGCACCACGCGCTTAGAGCCCCTCCACAATCGGCTGTTCCTCCGTGACTGAATGCACCCCATGGCCCTGTCCATACTGCAATAAATCACATCCTTGCTGGCGCGCCTCACAACCATATGGCACCAGCAGTGCTTTTGATACATTCTGCAGCGCATCACATCCATGCTGCCAGCGCTCACTTCTTCCCCCGCCCCTTCCCCTTGGCCTCTCCGGCTGCCTTGCGCTTGGGTGCAGGGGCGCCGCCCCGGCCCTTGCCTGCAAAACACCAATGGCGGTGAGCAAATGACGACAGCAGCACCTGGACAAACGCTGGTCCAACGCATGCGCAACTTCCCTATTTATCCGTTGATGTCATACATAACTTGGGTGAATTGCTGAAACGCATGTAAGTAGATTTTTTCTACACATAAAGTAAGACAATCGTATGATTGAATCTTTTGCTGGAAGTAAAACGACACACAAACTTCAGTATGATGACTGAATTTATCTCATTGATTTGCTAATAATAATGATAAATAGAAGTGAATGTTAAACTGTCTCCATGGTGCAACTTCACCCCAATCCCACCACCCGCCCACCGCCCGCCACCCCGCGCGCACCTTTCCCCGCGTTTGCCGGCACCACTTCCGACTCCACCTCCTCGTTCTCCCACACGTCAAACGCCTCCAGCTTGTCCTCAGGGAAGTCCTCAACCAGGAACAGCGTGAAGGCGATGCCAGCAGCCACCTGGCGCACCTTGAGCCCCTCCAGGGCCAGGCACTTGTCGGGGTTGGCGCTGGACTTCTTGCCAGAGGGGCCGTACCCCAGCTCCCCGTTTTGCGCTTGGCCCCTGCGCCGGCGGGCACGTTGGTCAGCCCACATCCCTTCCTCTCAACATCAACCCATCCTCCACATGCACGCATGATGCACCACCCAGTCAGCCCTTGGTACCAGCCGCCCCCACCATACATACACACACACCAGGGGACTGTGAGGCGCTGCGCCTGGTAGTGCGCTGCACCACCAATAGCAATGATCCTTGTCAATAGTCCAGCTCGTCAGGGTTCAATGGAAGAGTTGGGATCCTAGCCGCCCCCACCCTCCACAACAACGCTACAGTTGCAGCCGCTAGCACCACACATCTTGCATCACATGGTGCGTGTGATGCACAATCCCTCCGCCTGGTATTGCGCCGCCACCGCGAAGTGGTACACGCCCCATACACTGCCGGTGGCCCTGGTTCATGAGAGCCTTGAGCGCCGGCCTTGGGATATTAGCCACCACCACCACCATCACCACCACCATCACCACCACCACCGCCACCGCCACCGCCACCGCCACCACCACACCACCGCCACCACCACCACCCGCACACGCACCATGTGATGCACGACCTGTCCGACTGGTACTCGGCTGCCACCGCAAAGTGGTAGGCGCCGCACACAATGTCGTGGATGGTCCAGCCCGACAGCTCCATGTATGCCTTGGGGTACATGGTGTTGTCCCCCGAGGTCTTCAGCTTACCCCACGCATACGCCTGCGCGGCGGTGGCGATGCAGAAGGACGAGGTGGCGCCGCATGCGATCTGCACCACACGTGTCCATTAAGGAGGCTGATCGTTTAAGTGCATCACAAAGTAACGCCATTTACAGTGCCTACAAGAGGGGCGGGTCGATCTGAGGGCCAATCAGTTGAAAATGCATCAACAGGAATGGCTGGTGATAGCGATGCACGGCCCAGCCAGCACACACACTCAGCTGCTGAGGGTTTAAATGATAGTTTATGGTGTAGGGTTGAGGGTCCGCACCGGTCCCGATGGCTCCGCCATGATGCGGGGCCCAGCCAGCACGCTCAGTTGCTTGGGCTTGAACTCATCCTGCTGGACGTTGTGGCCCAGGCGCCCATACCCGCCATTGCCTGTGAAGGAGGGGGGCGCACATGCGGTGTGAGCAGTTCGCCTGTACTGTATTGGTGTAGATCTACTGACCCTTCTTCACAGGGGCTGCTGTGCACAGGTCAAAAGCTGGAGGAGGGAGCGGCAGGCGCGAGACCATCTCGAGTCAACAGACACCCTGCTCCACCCAAAGGAGTTGCCTAAATCGTACATACCTAACCTTAAAATGGACCAAACGCTGCAGGTTCCCAGGCCCATGTTATAACTGCCATCCATGGGCATGGGCCACACATGTGAACGGATGGTGTGATTCGGCACTTGCAACTACATGGCTCAATCAGCACCAGGCAGTTTTTGAAACAGCTCAACTTTCTGTTCCTTTCCCCCCCTCCCTCCCCATGCTCACCCCATGTGTACGCTCCCCCCTTGTCATCCAGCGCCAGCGAGTGGTTGTGTCCGCATGCCACCTTGACTATGGTGACGTCAGCCAAAGTGTTGATCATGGTGGGTACCGGTTGGGGCATGTACTTGATCTGGACAGAGGCTGCACAGAGGGGGAGGTTAGGGTTTCGAGTTTAGGGTTTTGGGTTTCTACCAGTGTGGGCACAGGCTGGGGCATGTACTTGATCTGGACAGAGGCTGCACAGAGGGGGTGTAAGAGTTTAGCATTTAAGATGTTACGGGTGTTTATCAACGTGGGGGCGCATGCGGGCCTTGTACTCATTATGGACCGAGGTTGCACAGGCAGGGTACTGGCATGCCTAAAATGTTTCTAGTTATTTGCATGCATTTCAGCAGAACAGCCAGATTGGCAGAAAAAGCTTGTGGTACTTAATGAGCATGCTGATGGAGGGGTAAATGCTTAAACTGCGCATGCGTTTAATCCGTTACCGTGAGCGTGTGAGTAGTTATATTAGTCAATTTCTGTAATCAACAATGTGATTTCATGACACAGCTTCCTGTAATCAACGCTGCGGGTTGATAACTGCAGTTGCCTGTGCCCAACAATGCAGCGTGGCGCCCACTCACAGTCCTTTGCATTGTACTCGTGGTCGGTGCCGTGGCCCAGCTGCCCATACTGCGGCGACCCAGCCGAGAACAGCTTGCCATCGCACAGCCACATGGTGAAGTCCACGCCACATGCAACCTGGCTGCAGCTGCTCACCAGCGCTTGCACGGGGGAGGTGAACATCTCTGGCACAAGGGGAAGGAAGGGGGTTGAGTGATACATGGGCACTGGCCCGGGTTGTAATGCGGTGTTTAGGGTTGAACGTGTGGGGGTGAGAGTTGAGGGGCTTGCACGGAGGTGCACATGTATGGTACAAGGGGAGCGAGGGGGGAGCGGGTGGGATGGTGGCCCGCAGTTGGTGAGCCAAGCTCCCAAACCGTAAACCCTAGGCCCAAGGGCTTTGTTGTGGGTGTCTGATAAGCACATAATATTGGTTTTGCTGGTGTCTCATAAATTCCTAATTTGAATCTACACAATTTTTGCTCGTGTGCCATGTGTTACACAGCTCACCTTCATACTTGTCCTTGCTCTTGATCGAGCCTGTTCCGCACTGGCCCTGCAACAGGCAACAGCAGGTCAGAAATGCTTCCAGGCGTGCGCTGGCTGATACACCTGACGCCGCTATGCTTGCCTTGGTGTGTGATGGTCACACAAAAACGTCAAGCAATGTATTGAGGATCGCAATGGAATGAGTTCCACAGGACTCCATGGAAAATTGTGTAGAAAATCATTTCCGGCCACATAATCTTACATTTAAATTGGTGCCAAACACCCAGGAGTCGCCTGTGTCTGTGATGACCACTGAGTGCCCCTTCCCAGCAGCCCCTGCAAGCATGGGCAACCAGGTTCAGAGGCCCCATATGCGGTGCAGCGCTGGACCGAGTTGCAGCCTGGTGGGTGGGGGCTGTTGTAATATGCATATGCTGAAGCGCACATGACAGACTGGGTATGTAGTGCGCAACCAAGCTGGCTGGGGCATATGGTTTGATATGTGCGTACCTGCCACAATGGTCTTCCCCGCCAGTCCTTTGACAACCGTTGGCATGTTCTTTTGCGCAAAGTCGCCTTGTCCCAGTTGCCCTTTCTGTCAGTGGGAAACACACTTGCTCTTTGAACAAGGCAGCAACCGCCAGGTTTGAAGCTTTTGCTCCACATTCTCAACAGTTGGCTTGTGCAGCATCAACTTCAAAAATAGCAGCATATTGCAGGGCCAATAATATGCAGTCAAGGAAGTGCACTTGCACGTGGTGTAAGCTGTCTTTACGTACCTCATTCCTGCCAAATGTATAGCACCTGCCTGCATCATCACCCAGGATGATGTGGCATGCAGCGCTGCCCGATGCCACAAAAGTCACCTTGACATCCTGCAGGGTGGATGCACTGGTGAGTTGCACATCAAGCGCGATGCGTCTCAACCTGGGAGGTGTAAGGAAGGAGACTACTTACCAGCAGATTTCCTATCCGTGTTGGTGACACGAGGTTGGGATACTTGGCTGCTCTGTCCAATTCAGCCTGCATGCATCGTTGTCATCGTCATGCCATTGAGGCAATATTACAGCACTGACCATCAAACCCCGCACAGGAGAGACACGTACCTGAGCTTCTGCCGGTGTCTTCTTCCCCTTGCCACCGCTCCGGCCGATCTACGGCGCAAACATCCAGACGTTATTGAACAGTGGTGGGGCCATGCAAACCAACTTTTGAACAGGCGCGCTCCATACCTGTTGCCAGTCAGTGCCACCGCATATCAGCAGCTGTCCTCCTTTGAATTCTGCCATGTTTGTAGGTGCTAATACACCGCAGCCAGGCTTGATTGAACTATCTCCGCGCCGGTGAAATACTCAACCACAGGATGTGATGCGAGGAGTATTTCGCAAGATGGATGTGAATACAGGTGGTGATTTTACGTACTGTGTGCCTTTACGCCGAACTTAGGATGCATATAAATCTGTTGGCACCTGTGCGAACAAGTGATGGTGCTATAAAAGGTGAACGACATAAACTCTGTTTGCGAAAAATCCTTGTCACTCTTGTCCGGAGATACCCTAGTGGATACCCTACTAAGGTTGAGGCTGTTTTCACATAGGGCAGTGGTCTCAGATCTCTTCCAATTTAACGATATTGGCAATCTCTCTAGCAAAGCCTCGGCACAACTGCAAAATGTGGAGTGGGTAAAGTTCTGGGCCGCACATGTCATGGCGGGAAAAGTGCCCTCACCATCACCACATACTTATGCATCAACAACGGTGACTCAACAATGCCAACACTCTAGTTTAAATATGAAAACAGCCTTGATCATGAGCAAAGGCACGAGCCGAAGGCAAAATTGTCCTTCACTGAACGCCACAGGAAACAAACGGAGCCGATGGCAATGCCATGTGGGCCACCGCTATTGGTGCATGCATCCCACCCGGGTGCACGCATGCAACTGAAAATTGCATTGTCCCTGCCTAGGCTGGCTTGGGGTGCCTTTCGGACTGTTGCTCCCTCACCACATGCCCCCGCACCCACGCCCGCACGATGTTGCGGTCGTCCCCCAAATTCACAAATTTCTGGAATTTGTCCTCCAGGGTGTCCTGCTCCCACACATCAAATGTGGCCCCGCTGCCCAGGTCAACCTGCAGGGCATCAAATTCCCTCTCCTGCTGCAATGTGCCTATCGTATCCCCCAGCCCGAGCGCCACCGCGCCACCAACAGTGGCGAGGTAGAACGCGTGCTGCATGACAACAGATATCCATGTCACTGACAAACGCAAGCGACATGCATTGCAGCAGCACAGCCGGACCAGCAGTTGGTCTTGCACAAGCGGCGCTACGCAGGCCATCCTTGCATGGTGTACAGCGATTGAAGACAAGTTTCATTGACATTATATGCAATCCTTCAGGTTTATTCTGAACAAGACTGTGCCAGGATGCCGGATGTGCGCACCTTGCACAAGGCATATAGGCCAGCCTGCTGAATGTGGCGGTATTATTTGTATTAAACACGTGTGATCAACCTACTTTGTAATCGATAACGTCCTCCCCCTTGCCCTCTGCCGCATGCTCTGCCTGCTCTGCCAGGCCTCCCTGGGATTGCACCCTGGTGATGTGGTGCGAGCGGGAGGCCAGCACCGCGTTGCGCTGGGCATTGAGCATGGAGGGGGAGTACCCCCCCGCCACATCTGTGCCCAGCCCTATTTTCACCCCGTGGCGGCGCACGTGCTGGACCCTGGGTGAGGGGGAATGGAGGGTCAGGTGTGTGGGGAGGTGCCACAAGGCCTACCTGGACAGGCGCACGGGCGACTGGTAGGTATCAAAGATAGCCACTCTCACCTTCTGATTTAACCCCTTTTCATATTTTAATCTCATTATCAATATTAGTTAAACGCTGCTTTTATGACCACTGCATTGCATTGCATGCAGCCCGCACCTGAAGTTTGTGTCTGCAAAGTAGAAGTTGCTGAGTGGGCAGTGCGCCACCGCGGTCCCTCGTGAGGCAAGCAGCGCCAGCTCGGGGTCGTTGAGAAGCACAGAGTGGGCCATCACAGTCTGCACGTGGGAGGTTGATGTGGGTTCCTATCTGAAGGCAATCATGGCTATACTCATTACTGGTTTATTACAATTGTGAGGCAAGCAGTGACAGCTCCGGGTGGTTGAGCAGGACAGAGTGAGCCATCACAGTCTGCGGGGGAAGAATGGGAGGGAGTCGTTGTGACGCAAGATTGGGTGGGCAAGGGGTGCAAGCAATGACTACTACTAGATACCCTAGCCAATTACCCTGACAGATACCCTGCCTCAGTAACAGGGCAGTATTTAATTGCAGTGATGTCACACTTTGCCCTCCTTTCTAATGCCCTCTCTTCCAATTCGCCCTCTCTTCTAATGCGATCCTGCCAAGACCTTCAACCATATTATCCCCCACCTTATCCGTCAGCAGGCCCGCTGCATCAAAGAGGGCTGCGTCCCGCCCCCCCTCCGCGCCATGCACCTCCCGACAGAACATCATGACATCATAGCTCTCGCTGAGGTGGCTGGTGATGTGGCACCCGGTCTCGCGTGCCAGCTGGCCAAGCCCAGTCAGCAGCTCAGGAGAGCAAGTGGGGATGAACCTGGCAAAGCATGTTCTTATTAAAATTGAATAATTATATATTGAATTGACATACATGGGCATGACAAGTGCATCCTGGTGGCACGGGGTGGTCTGGGGTGACAGTGGGGATCTGGGGTGGCATTGTGCTGGCAAGGGGCGCATAATATTCATTACAAACCTGGGGGTGATGACGGGGTGCACCAGTGGCCAGTCCATGCCCCGCACAAATTTGATAAAATTCTCCGTATTCTCCAGGGCCTCCTGTGTGGTTTCGCAGTAGAAATCCGGGCTGTTGCGGTCCATGGACACCTGTCAATGCAGAGGGTGTTTGATTTGGTTTTCAGAGGAAATTATTAGCACCATGGCTGATGTGGTCCAGGCTAGATGGCCTGACATGGTGGTGTGGTGGGGGCGTAACAGGCTGTGGTGGCACGGGGTGTGGCAATTCCGGAGTTGAAAAGGGCGACGAAATGCCCTCCTCCATGCAACCCACATGGATCCCACACACCCCATCCAACACTTCATAAGACCCTGCTGCCATCCCTGCCACAGCCCACCTTTCCCACGTATGCGCGCTGCCCCGCGTCCTTCAGTAGCTGCGCAAACAGCTCACAGGGCGCGTTGTGCAGTGTGGCAAAGTAGAGAGCGGTGGTGGTGCCATGCGCCAACAGGCGCGAGATGAGCTTTGTGTACAGGTGGCGGGCTGTGGCCAGGTCTTGCATGCCCGCCTCGCTGGGGAAGGTGTAGTGGTTGAGCCACTCCAGCAGGGGCCTGTCCGTGGCGGTCCCGGTGAAGGCATACTGGGATGGGGAGAGGAGGGGAGGAAGGTATGGTGAGGGGCATTGGTTTAGGGTTTTGTTGGAGTGAGGTGACAAGGTATGCTGAGCGGTAGGTTATCGTTCAAATTCTGGCATGTGGTTGCCTAGCGTCATTCGTAGGGTTCAGCACGTTGCCCTGCTTGTCCAGCGGTGTGGCCGCCCTGAACCCTAACCCCTAAACCCTTCTCTGAGTTCCATACCTGTGGTGCGTGTATGTGGGTGTCGACGAAGCCGGGGATGAGCACGTGGTCGGGCTGCAAACGAGGGGAGCGTGGTTTGGTGGCAGAAGCTCGCTAAACATTGCCAAGATTGGTTCAGGTGGATATGCATGCATATAGTGCCAAACCACAACAGGCCCGGTGCGTGCTTGAAGGCCGATGTTCTTCCCCTGCATGGCTCAAGCGCAGAATAAGTGCGCCGCATGTCGTGTCGTTTGGGCTGACCCACAGCAACTCGTTGTGGCTTGTGTACGTTGAGCACGAAGGCCTAGCTAGGGTTTTGTCGCGGCATCCCTACATGTAGCCTCTGCACGCAGCTGACGTTGTACTCCTCGGCGACCTGCTGCTCCTTCTCGCCCTCTTCGACGCACAGGATAGAACCGCCGTTCTCCCGACTGGCGAACACCACTATCCGGTCCTCGAGCAGCTCTAGCTCGCCGTAGGCTGGAGCGTGGATCAAGGTGCCACGGATGGCGTTGTTTGCCATGGGTGCGGGGGACACTCAGCCGCACCCCCTGTCTTTTAAGAAAAGGCTACGCCATGTGTTTGGGGGCAGCTAAAACGCAAGCGAAGGCTTGTCGCGTTTGCCAAAGAATATGTACGCACTTCAATACGAGTGAAGCTTCTGAGCGCCCAGTATGAAGAGTGCCGGCACTCCGACAGACTCGTTATTCAACAAACCCTGTATTGTCACCCTGGATTTGGCTGTGCAAACTTCCATAGCTGGTTCTTCTAGCTTCACTCGACGGCTCAGAGTTGCCTACACACACCAGTGTGCCTTGAGAACACACGAATGCAGCACAGCACACTAGCATATGCATGCATGTGAGCCAGGCTATTAAAAAATACAGCGGGTATCGCCGTTCTGTGCCTTTCAAAGGCTTCCACAGTGCTTTCATTTGGCACCACTAGCCTATTGAGTCAATAGTATTGATGCCGCGCAACCGCAACTAGTACTGTTTCGAGGGGAGTTCTCGATGGCAGCTGGAGCGGGGGTGCAGAAGGTGAGGGCCAAAGGGGCACCAGCTGCTGATGCTGTGCCGCAAGCTGTTGATTTCGACGGTATGAAGTTGGCCAGTCTATGTGTCTCTTTCACGTAGGGTCAATTTCACGATTAAAGTGGAGGTTGCGCATGTCTGATGCATGCATGCTTGAGGGCCACGT
The DNA here is from genome assembly GCA_032358255.1 of Heterotrichella gracilis. Classification (NCBI taxonomy): domain Eukaryota; class Xanthophyceae; order Tribonematales; family Xanthonemataceae; genus Heterotrichella; species Heterotrichella gracilis. Next base: position 52,290 of record JAULBX010004777.1, read on the forward strand.
GGGCGTCAGCCGCTGATGCTGTGCCCCAATCTGCTTAATTTGATATATGCAGCTCTCAGTATATATGTATCCTTCAACTAGGAGCAAGGTCTCGACTAAAGGGCAATGCATGCATGCATTTTGCAATGCATTGATATGCATGCATGAGCCTGGTTCCCCATTTACCTGCCTAAGACCAACCTGAAGTTCAATTTAGGAACTTCGACTCCTAAATTTGACATATTCTACGACCAACCCAGGTGTTGGATAAGCTGTCAGCAAACATACAGGCAGGGAACTACTATGAAGCCCAGCAAATGTGCAAGACGGTGTACCACCGCTATCGGGCGCGAAAACTCCTGGAAGACTCTTATCAGCTAGCAGAGGTACCCCCACTCACTACCACGCCATGCTTGATGCACCATCAATTCAAACCACACGATCTTGCACATGGGTAGATGCCTTCATGCTCCGTTACAATCCTGGGGATATACGTCATGAGCGTGGGTTGGTGATTTCATATCGTGAACCCGGTGGTTTTGCTTATGGATGTGCATGATCTGAACACCTCTGCTGTACACGTGCTGCTGCATCTGCCCTAGCGTGTTGCTGAGGGTCTGTATGAGCGAGGAGGAGTCTTTGCTACCAGCTTGTATACCTGGGCGGTGGTTTGAGTCTTTGCTGCACAGTGCTGTGTACCTTAACACCTAATAGGGTTGTGTGGGGTTGTGCAGGGTAGCGCAGTGCTCCAGCTGCGCGGCGGTCAGGTCAACTGTGGGCTGGAGATGGGCAAGCTGCTGGTAGAGGTGCGAAACCCTAAACCCCAAACCCTAAACCCTGAACCCTAACTTGGTGATGGGCAAGCTGCTGGTAGAGGTGTGTGGGGCGGGAAGCGCAGTTGAACTGCGAAACCAATAGCCAATACCTCCCAATGAATTGGCCGTACATCACTCTTCTTGAGCCCAATGCAGCAGTCCATCTAGGCATGCTTAGGTCAGGCAGGGTGGCAGGGGAAAACCGGCGCGTGTGGTTACGTATATATCGCCGCCTCCAAGGTAGTTTCACGAGTTCTTCTTCCGCGACGCCCAGGCATGTGACACTGATGGTATCAGCCGCACCATTTAAATAGATAATCCGTTTTCAGTTATTTGATCTTTAATTGGGCCCCTTCCCATCGCCCGACATGCATGCATATGACACCAATGGAGGGCCAGCTACACTACTACAATTAATTGATGTTTTGTTTTCTGGGCATTATTGCATTGCTCCCATCTCCTTCCTTGGCATGCAGGCCTACGATACTGATGGGGTACCCGCCACAACCACCAGCCTGCACCGGGTGTTCTCGGTGCTGGAGGCCATGCAGGGGTGCCAAGGGGGGGAAACCAGTGGGCTCGAGCCTGTTGATGCGGGGAGGGAGCTGGTGGGGGCCACGGTAAAGTGGGCAAAGAAGTGCGCGCTACCCCAACATCCTCACCCCCTCTACATGACGCACTCCTGTTGTGCCAAACGCAATCGAAAGGCATTGTGAAATTGGGTATCCGCGGGGTCCCACTTGCGCCGCCTGCTACCCTGGCCTGCAAAAGGGTTGCAAGCCAGTTACGTTGAAACTCCATGACCTTGAAAACTGAACACTAAACCCAACAGGGGTCCAATATTGCAGAGGTAGGCCCATGATGGCAATCATTTCCCTTTCGTACAAACCCTTTGCGAGCGAAAGCAAACCCTAAATTATTAACCCTAAACCCTAGGCCCCATGGCCGCCTCAAGACCCTGACTCCTGCACGCCCTGCCTTTCCAGGACCGCCACCCGCTCCGACCTGCGCATGGTGCATGACAAGGCAGCAGGTTTTGTGTGGGCCGTGCGCAAGTTGGAGGGCCTGGGTGAGGCCATGCCGCACCTGGTCAGAGGGGGAGACGCGCAGCTGTTTGGCCAAGGTGGGTGGCGATGTGGTGTCGATGGAGGTGGCGGGGTGGGGTTGTTGCTTTCTGTCCAACCCCCTTCATCATAAAGCGGACAGTTGCATGTATATGGAAAGGATGGACATGTTCCATTATTATTTAGTCATTTCTGATGGACTTCTGATTTTTGAAGTCCAGTGTGCAACTTGCATTTCCAATAAATGGCGAGATTTTAGTACATATGAAATCAGCATCCCGTCATCAGCATGCCCTGTTCAGTCCTGCTTATAATGCCAGCCACCTTGCAGCTGCTGGCCAGGCCTCAGGAGCCAAAAATGACACTCTGTCCCTTCCACGTCAAATCAAAGATACAGAGACTATGCAAAGCATATTTGGATAAGTAACCAAAATTTCTGTGTTTCAGTCCTGGCGGCATGCACCGAGGACAGCCCTGGGCAGGAAGACCATTTCCTAACGGGCGCCACCCTGCAGGGCACCGCCCTAGGAAAACAAACTCCCTCTCCTCCCCAATTGCCTGCATCAGAGACCATTTTCCACACAACTTTTTAACCATACAACAGAATTGAGCATGGTTTCCAACCCCCTGTTGCAGTCCTGGCGGCATGCACCGAGACCAGCGCTGGGGAGGAAGACCTTTTCCTAACGCGCGCCACCCTGCAGCTCCTGGGCACCACCCCGCCAGGGGAGCAGAGCCGGCAGATCATGTACTGCGGGGAGGTGCTCAATGGCTACCAGAAGGCCAAGGGGGCGGGGCTGGGGGACGCGCCGCTTACCCACTTTGTGGTGTTCCTGCTTCAGGTGCGCAGGGGAAAACCCTAGTAAAGGGCTTTGGAGGGGATGCGGAGAAATTTTAGGGCAGGTTTCATAAGGCTACAAGGGCTTTGAAGGGGTTATAACTTACAAGCCTTGTCGAAAGGGGGAATCCGTAGGGGATGTAAGGGTTCATCAGGGTCATGTCAGATGGTCCTGGCCCGTTACAACCACTGGGGATGCATTTCTTGCTGTGCATGCTGAGCGCAGGCGCTGCGCACTGTGCCGAATGGGGACAGTAGACACTCGGGACTGTCACCCCACATGCATGCAAGAACACCCAACACTATATTGGGTTTCTGCATACTTTCCCTCTCCCCTGAAGCCCTTGTTTGGTTCATTCCTGTGCTGGCAACCTTATCCCATTTCCATTGCAGGCGCTGCAAGCCAACAAGTACTCCCTCTTCGCGTTGCTGCGGGAAAGGTACTCCCCCAGCCTTCAGATCGACGACCAGTTTTCCCCCTTGCTGGACCGCATCCAGCAGCTGTACTTCAACGTGACCCCTGCCTCCCCAGGATTTGGGGGCATGTTTGCAGAAATGTTCAGGGGCCTATTGGCAGGGGAGGACAGCTGACATTTCCTAGCATAGAGCTATGTATATCGGGGCATTCATGCGGCCCTTAGACATGGGTAAGGTATTCAACTGCTTGCGGCAGGCATTCGCCCATGCTTAGGGCTTACCTATTGGCTATAGGTATGAGCATTGCGCTGTAACTTTTTCAGCTCGGTTGCCAAGGTTGGCGTAGTACGTACTATATAGCTAGATTTCAGCTTGTGAGGAGGTGCACCTCTTGGTATTACATACAGAAGTTTTCTGTAAGCAGTGCCTTTACGAAGGCTTAACGCCTCTGAGCTGAGATGATTGCTGAACATCGGTGTGGAAACTTGCAATGATGGTGATGGAACCAGACAGGTTGAGGCCTGCCAGCTGATACCACATGGAGCGAGCCGCTTATGCATTGCCAAGGGGTAGCATACCATAATGGCTGGTACTGGCAAATATCATTGAAACTTAAGAAAGATTCTCAACAAAAAAATGAATGCACGCGCATCACGCTGTGTGGCTACCTGCCAAAGTTTGTGTAGAAATTGGCAATGATTTTCATCGATAGCCGGCATGGGATCCACTGTACTCAAATGTGAATTCAACCGGCCATGGTTGAAACTCGCCAACGGCCTATCGGATAGGCTATCAATGACCGTACTACGGAGTCCCTGGTGAGGGAAATTTGTTCCTGCGGCAGTGTTACCGGCCAGTGTTACACTTTACCCAGGTGCCTGGCTGCCATTGAATGCTGCTGCCGCAATGGTTGAAGAAATGTGTCAAGTTACACAAACTGTTCCGGGCAGTTAATCACTGTGCCACATGCCATGGCATTCAATGCGCAGGCTGCGCATATTATTGAATATCTGTTAGGCCCTCGAGCCCTGATCAGGCTGACCTTCGAAGCCCCCACCTAGTAGCCAAAGTGTACAACATGGGGGAACAATTATTGTAATGAAAACACAATGTCATGTCATGTTGGCAGCCACTAATTGATTAAGCACCATGCAGCCTGAATTAAGCATCAACCAGCATTGAATGATCCTAACTGGAACCATTATGGTATGATAGCCAAATTACTCAGTGACTTTACTTAGTCTAACAGACACTGGACAACAGCTTGAACTGTTGAACAAGGTCTTAGACAGACAAAACTCACTCTTGTGCACAGGCTTGCAGCCTACCATGCAGTACACTCTTACTGCTAGGGAGGGAACCATACGTAGACTGTGTATTGTTGGTGTGATACTGCGGGTGCGCATGGCGTGACAATCATTGGCAATTACTTATAGGATAGTATCCAAGCCAAAGTCACGGGTGACCACATTGGAAGGAAATAATGGAAATGAGGAACGCCAACGGGCCCCGTGTATTTGATTTAGTATGGGATTCATTTGTGCTTGGAGAAATATATGTGTTGTAAATTGTGCCCGGGCCTGCAACTCAGCTGGATAAAGGGCGCACACTGAAGGGTGCCACACGCGCCGAGAGACACTCGGCACGTGGCTCACATAAAGGATAAATGGGATAAAAATGCTGCACATGCAGCATACATGCAGAGTGCATACCCGCATGATGAAAGTCATATGTTGAACGCGCCACGGCACAGTGTGCACAATAAAAAGACAACCAAATTGAACTGAGCACACACAACGCTGAGCATTGGTATTTTATTGGGCAGCACGTGAGAGCTGCTCCAGATACCTAAGGGTCCCGGGGAGATGGTGATGGAAATAAAGGAACGGTTATCACTAGGATAAGTCACTGCGTGGACATCAGCATTATTTATTCTCCATCGGTGCAGACCGGTGCGCCAAGTGTACGATACTAGTACTAGATCATTCTGCGCAAACCTCAAGCGAACTATGGTATGTAGCTACACAATGAATATTCATATGACAAATTTGAACCCTAAATTGTGAAAGGAAGCCTGTAGTGGCACAGGAGCACGATTGCCAAGTAAAGGCCACTACCTGATCTCACGGATACAACCGTGAAATCCATTGGAAACTCTAAATGCTGACGTATAGTTGTCTGTTGCCAAAATCCCCACAGCCAATACCTGGCAATGGCCACTACCAGTTACCAACGAGACATCGCCATGCACACTGCGCATGTGTGGCATATTCTACCCTACGAGGCCCAGGGTTGCATCCATATGGGGCCTGTGTGGGGCTGGGAACATCTCCAGCGCACCCTCTATGCAGGAAACGTTACAGAACGGGGGTTATTACCCGCACGCAGGTTCCCTGACTCCACACCACCCCTCATGTGGGTGCCTCGCCTGCTAGGCTTGGTGCGCGACCATCGTCCAGATGGTGCCTGTCAGGACTGGCTGCATAGCTATTCTTTATTTGCTGTTGCTGTGGCTGTCACACGGTGAGCCGGCGTGTCCCAAAGTTGGTGTGCGCACCCCATGCCGCAGTCCTCCTCCCCCCCCTCTGGTTCAGAGAGGCCTCTATGAACCACCACCAGGTGGCAGGCTGTGGCTGTGGCTCCTTCACAAACGCCACCATAGGGCGTGGCAAGACAGGGCCTGGCCCTTCTGGCTATTGTGTGGTGTGGTGTGCGCCCTGCCGGTGGCTTGTGGAAAGGCCTGCAAAGGCGGGAAGCTGGTGTGAACTGGGGCCAACCTCAGGAGGAGTTGCTGGGTGGCATGCAACTTCATGCTATGGTCAGAAAACCAAGGAGCATGAGCAGGTATGTTCAATACATGACGGGTACAATGTACTTCTACGAAAAGTGCTAACTTTCACAGGTGGGCGAGTTGGTAAGCGACGACGACTGGCAGCCTGCTGATACTACTTTACCCATCGGATGCTGTCCAGCCCAATCGGTCCTACACCCATGAGTCAATTGCGCAGCGCGTATCGTGTGCTTCCAAGGTTTAGGGTGCCATTTACGTGCTTTGGCTGCAAACGTATACTCGCAAGTCGTGTCGTTTTCAAAGGTTGCAGTGGGTGACGTGGTGACGTTGACAATAGATGCAAAACACCAGCATCGACCTCATATACAGCTGGTGCCAAAATCCGCACCAAACGGTCCCAACCACTCCTTCGTAACTACTGCGGCTATACCTGAAAGCTGGTAGCTCACCTATGCCCACCTGCCATGCATACACGCTTTTATAGTCATGACTCGGTGACGTTGCTTGTAGCACCAATATGGGTGCCCATCACGACACCTTCGCACATGTGTACAACGCCATCGCCCACCACCCTAGCTATAGTCTCCGGGCTGACTGCGACTCACTGCATAGTTAAGACCGAAGCTGCGGAACAGCTCTGCCCGCTGGACTGGCCATGGACACCCACCTTCAGTGACGCAACACAGGCTGTGCACCAAAGCTGTCAATAAATGCGCGAAGCCTGAGGCTAATGTGGCTGTGTTTCCCTTCACGACGTCTGCAAACGAGGCTTTAATCTGTCTACATTGTTTGGCGAGGCTTGCACTGCAGACAGGTTCTAAGGGCCCGCGGGACTGTGGGAAACGTCGTTGCTGAATAGGACTGTGAGTGACGATCGTGAGGTGCATGCATGCATGCATGTAACAGGGAGGGCCACCGTCTGAGTTCACACTCGTATCAGCCAGGTGGTGTGGGGCAGGGGTAAGAAGGTCCTGACACGCACACCCAGATGAGGTGCGGCATGCAAGTATGCCTGCACGCAACAGAGGGCCGCGCGTCTTGAGGCAAGACGAGGAGAGGAGAGTGGGAGTTGCAAAAGAGTCCGTGCATAATAAATCGTTAGCCCACTTTTGTTGTGTCCAGGTTTTGGAGTAGTTTCTTTGACCAGAATTTGACTCGCAAAGCGGCTTTCCCGCGCTATTTGCTGGCACTGCAGATTTTCAAACGAGGCACACATCTGCCTCATCTCCTAACGTTCCGCACAGTGCGGACCTATTTACGCTTTGCACAAGTTTCGTGGATAGATAACAGCTTGCAGATAAAGCCCCCTTTCCAGCATATCAAGTCTGGTTGAAGGTCAACTGTAGGGTGGTTTTGAACGTGACCATATGCATGCACATTTGATGTGCATGCAAAGTTACCGTATATTTATACTTGGCCCTGGCAATGACTGACCTTGGCTGGTACTGATCGTCACTGGGTCAGGGCTTGAGCCCCGCTGCTATATTGTGTACCTGCAGGCTGATTTGGGGGCCTGGGCCCTCAGGGATCAACAAGCCTGGGCTGGTGTCGCTCACAGCCCCAACGTGGTGCTCCCAGCAGTGGCACCGCAGGCGGGGATGCATGCGGGGCGACATGCGCAGCTTAAAGCGGGGCGGGGGGCTGCCCACAAAGCAGTTGAGCCCGTGAGCATGAGGTGGGTTAGGTTGGGCATGGCTGGGATGGTCTGCAACTGAATCTCACCCCCACCTCCCCCGACAAGCTCCTGGTTGTGTGTAACCCCAAGCTGTGTCATCAGGAATTCCCAGATGGTCTGCTTGTATCAAACATTACCCAGCCAATCCCACAGCACAAAGTACATATAATTGGAGTTAATATGCTGCTGACACAAATACCAACAGCAAGAAACGCGGGCACAAGAACAGCACAACAACCTAGAGAACATACTTCAAGCCGCCGGATACTCTCCAAAGTACATATCCAGAAATACCATGGTAAATGGAGTGGGAAGAACCACATGCACCGAAAACCTAACAATTCTCACCGCCTTAGGAGTATCAGAGCCACAGGCTGAAAATGCACTCACCAAGAATCACCTTAAATCATTTCAGTGGTTACAAAATATACTGTTTCAAGCTGCACTACAACAATGAGAACACATCTAGACGGGGAATAGGTTAATCTCAGTAACCGGCACTCCTAGGGTAGTTATCCCTTGAGGAGGGCACCAAAGGAATATGGTAGAAGGCACAGTGGACAGGCGGGCATTGCCCTTCTCTCCGCTAATTAAAGAGTTTATAAATCTTCTTCCTTAACCAACGCGCTTGTTCAAGGACAGGCTGCATAGCTATTAATTTATTTATTTAACCCCAAGCTCCTCCAGGTGCGTGAGCCTCGCCAGAAGGGCCTCCATGTCGCTGATGGGGAAGCACATCACCCGCAGCTTGCGCAGGTTGGGCAGTGGGGCGAGGGCTGGCAGGAGCGCTGGGAAAGGAGCAGCCGCACTGGGAAAGACGCATCCCCGCCCAGTGCGCCACAGCTGCAGGACCTCCAGCGAGGAAGGGAAGCTGTTGGCTGGGAAATACACAAGTGAGCCGGCATCTGTCTGGATGGTGAGGCTGAGGAGGGAAGTGAGGCGTGTCAGGCTGGCTGGGAGTGAGCATGGCCCGAGGCAGCACGAGGTCAGCTTGAGCACGCAGCTCTGCAGGTTGGGAAGGCTGCACAGGGCCTCATTGGTCGGCATGAACCCTGCCGTGAGGCGGGTGACACTGGAAAGGCGGGGCAGGCGCGGCACCGCAAAATGCCTGTTGCGGGACATGGTGATGCCGACGCTCAGCTCCCGCAGCCTTGTCAGAGTGGACAGCTGGGTCAAGCTCTCCAGTAGACCCGTGCTGTGTGGGTCGGCCATCAGACTCAGGCGCGTGAGGCGAGTCAGTGTGGCAAGCTGCCTGCTGAAGTTTGCGCCGCTGACTGTGGGCACCAGCTGCAGGTGCTCAAGCGACTCCAGCCTGGATGGGTTGACGGCTGCCAGCAGCCGCTCACAGGCAAACGGGCTCCACGTGCGCGTGCACCACCCTAGATCCAGGCTGTTGGTGCCATGGAGCCTGGTCAGTAGCCAAGGGATGAGGGCTTGCTGCGCCGCTGGGCTCCATTGCTTGACTGGGAGGTTGATGGTCTCCCACGCAGGGCTGGGGTCCCGCAGCAGGTCCCGCCACTTGGGGCACACCAGCGCCAGCTGGGCGGTGGCGGCGGGGTCGCACTGGTCCATCTGGTTGACCTGGGCGAAGATGGTGACAAGGCAGCCGTCCGGCAGGTTGTGGATGCGCAAGGGGGCTCTGCGTTCTATTTTCATATCGCGTGGCTCTGATGTGGTACTGGAAGGAAATTCAAAATTACAATATCAGAATTTTATAGGGTTGCGACAGTAGGTGGCCTGTAACTTTTAAAGGGTGCAATCAGTACATAAGCTTCCACAGACAAGCTTGGAAAGCAATCAAACAAGGTGCTTAAGCATGAACCTTGGTAGGAAAGACATGGTTGCAGGAACCCCACCCACCTTGACATCACGGGGGCCGGGAGGCCGTGTGTGTGCGGGGGGACGCTGCTTTCCATCACCATGTCGTACGGCTCTGATGTGGTACTGCAAAAGTGCACAGCAAACCGTCATTGGTGGTCTTTGAAGCCTTCTCTGGCGTTCCTGGAAAGGGCATGGAGCACAGTTGCATGGGGCCATGGCAGGATACAAGGCTCCACGACGCTCCAGCACTACACCCACCTTTCCAGCAGCATCGTAACGAGGGGAGGGGTGCCGAATAGTGAGCGAAGTGCTGGCTTGACCGTCAGAGGGTGGGAGACAACTGGATGAGCAGTGCCCACAATGCATTTACCTGCAGCAGAAAACAATGGGGTGTTTCGCTTGCTCGACAGGGTTTATGCGGTTCAATAACAACGGGTTGAGGGTTGCAGGCCTTGCAAAAACGGGCACACCCACCTCAAGCTGTTTCCAAAGGTGTCGACTGGTTACGAGTTTGGGCAAGGCGAGGCTCGCCGGGCGAGCGGTGACAAGTCGATAGAAGCTGTGTCCTATACTGGTTGTTTTCCCTGACTCTTTACAAGGGGTCTGCTTGATGCGTTTGTGAGATACTTTCGCGTGGTGTGGCTTGAGCATTCCTCACTCTTTGCGCTCGGTTCTGTTTCATAACGACCCGTCGCGACGATAACCTTTGGCGACGTTGCATGAACAAGGCAGGTGCTGTCAGGGGTATTACAATAGGACTAGAATAGTTCTGTAGGAAACAAGAGCAACAATATATATTGCTAAATAATATATATAAAGAATATACCTTTCGTTCCTATTTTAATGCCCTTGGCAAAGGCTTATAAATCTGTGACACAACGTGCAAACACATTGAAGACAATCTGTAGAAGAATTGCCTCTCTTTCACACCCAGCCTTCCAAACACACCCCATAACTACCCTCAACCACACATCCACCCACGACCTTGGTGTAACAACAAAGTTAAGCCAATCTTCAGCACCGTCAAGCACTGAACAGGACAGACACCAAATGACCTTCATTGCACCGCTGGGTCCAAACTGTGCGGTCACTCCCTTGCCATGCCAGCACCCCTGCCTGGCGCAGGCTTGACCTCATGCAGGACCTGCCCCCTGAACTCCTCGTAGACCTGCAGCCACTGGCACTCCTCGGGGTACCTCTCACGCAGCTCAGGTACAGTTTGCAACACCCTGAGCGCGCTGCGGACTCGCTCATCCAGCTTCTTAAGGAGCGAAGGGTGAGCCAGGCAGCTTTCGCCAGTGGCGACGCTGGCAAACAGCGCTGACAGGTCATTGGCAGACGGTGCCAGCCCAACTGCAGTGTGCTGCGTGCCTGGGTAGCCCTCAGCAAGTGGCGAGCGGCCTGGGCTGGCGGTGGTAGGGCTCCAGCATTGCTCCCCAAAGCAAACATTCTCTATGAACGCTTTAGCCCCTGACACGACAGCGCCCAGCAACAAGGTTGCCAGTTTTCGCTCTGCTTCCGCCCCAGTCCTGCGAGGCCCCAGGATGACATCCCTCATGATCAGCTCACTGTTTGCCTTCACGTTTGCCGCTGCCTCCGCTGCCGTCAGTGGCTGTGTCCCAACCTGGGAGAGGCTGCCCAGCTGCAGCCGTTTGCTAGGTCCCTGTGTGACGGGCGCGTCTCCGAGGCTGTCTGGGCTGGCGCCAGTGCTGGATGCCACAAGCTGCCTGGCGTTGAAGAGGCGTGACTCGCCAAACTGAGTATCACCCCCGCCAGGCTTGCCCTCATGCAGGATCTGCCCCCTGAACTCCTCGTAGACCTGCAGCCACTGGCACTCCTCGAGGTACCTCTCACGCAGCTCAGGTACACTTTGCAACACCCTGAGCGCGCTGCGGACTCGCTCATCCAGCTTCTTAAGGAGCGAAGGGTGAGCCAGGCAGCTTTCGCCAGTGGCGACGCTGGCAAACAGCGCTGACAGGTCATTGGCAGACGGTGCCAGCCCAACTGCAGTGTGCTGCGTGCCTGGGTAGCCCTCAGCAAGTGGCGAGCGGCCTGGGCTGGCGGTGGTAGGGCTCCAGCATTGCTCCCCAAAGCAAACATTCTCTATGAACGCTTTAGCCCCTGACACGACACTGCCCAGGTGTGCGCCTACTCGACCTATAGTAGCTACCTCAATCGCTTTGTGTGGTACATCTAAAGCTGTGTCTTGTAATTAGTGTTTCCTAACTTCACATACCAGCAAGCGGTACTTTTGAAACGTCTGCAAACTGCTTTTGCATCTGGGTTGGCTTGTACGTTCCTGAGCTGCATGCATGCACAAGGCAGGTCCTGAGTTAGCCCTAATCCCTTGCGAACCCTCCCGTTTAAAGGGTGGCTGTACCTTCTGTCGTGAGCACGGATACCAATTTAAGAACCTTCGTGCCTTTGGGGCCCGTAAGTAAACGCCGGCGTTATGTTCTGGTTGGACAGAAGGGTCTCCGTGGAATGCATGCAAATTTTCCCAGATGCATGCAACCTTTCCCAGGATTGCAATGCATGCATGCATCTGTGTCAACTCCAAATACTTGCTGAGAAAGCGGGGGTAAAGCTACCACACTGGACTCGGAAAATGATTTGCACCTGAGGTGAGTATATGTCCGTTGAAGCGAGGCATGTGCACCCTTTCAATCCGTTGCATGGCCTGACTACAGCCTTTTGCCCTCATGCCGTTGCCCAACCCCAAACACGCCCCATCTGTTTGGCTGCAGTGAAATACGTGGTGGGCGATCATGGATCTGACCTCCATGTTCCTACCAAGTCCCCCTGGCAGCAGTTATTCTCACCGCTTCCCGAGCCTGTCCCTGGAGGTTTTACAGTACAGCCCACCATTGTCTGTCCACTTTCTTTCTTTACTCTGCAGTACCGCTTCGAAGGCATCCACCTATGGCGGGCACACGCACCCTGCACATCCACGACCTGCCAGACGGCTGCCTTGTCACCATCTCCACCAAATTCAACCAGATGCACCAGTACAACCCCGCCGCCACAGCCCAGCTGACCCTGGTGTGTACCAAGTGGCAGGACCTGCTGCGGGGCCTCAGTGGTGTGTGGGAGACCATCAACCTGGAACACCAAGAGCGGAGCACCGAGGGGCTGCAAGCACGCATTGCTTGGCTGGGGAACAGGCTACCTGTCACCAAAAACCTGGATTTGGGGTGGTGTACGCGGGTGTGGAGCCCCTACAATGTTCACCAGGTGCTGGGTGCCGTGAACCCATCCGTGCTGCAGTCACTTGCAAAGCTGCAAGTGGCGCCATCAGCCAGTGCCACATTCTTGTGCAAGCAGCTGTGCGCACTGACCCGCCTCATCCGCCTGGCCATCAACGCCGACCCACGCAGCAGCAGTGTGCGAAGTACCTTGAGCCAGCTGTCCACCTTGACCCAGCTGAAGGACCTGGGCTTCACCTCATGGTGGAACGCCCCAGGGGAAGCAGTGCGTGTACCGCTACCTTACCTTCCCAGCCTCACCCACCTCACTGCCGGGTTTATGCTGAGTGAGGAGAATGTGTGCGGCGTGCCCAACTTGCAGCGCTGCACGCTGGAGTTGCACTTGGGCAGCCTTGGGCCCCGCCGCGTCCCAGCAAACATGTCCTGACTGACTTCCCTCCTCAGCCTCACCTTAGAGACAGAAGGCGGCACACCTGTGGAGTTTCCAGCCGACTGTTTCCCTTCCTCGCTGGTAGACCTCCAGCTGAGCACAAATGGGAAAGGAATCGGCGTTTCCATGAGGGGTGCTCCTTTCCCAGCGCTCCTGCCAGCCCTGGCTCCACTGCCCAACCTGCGCAGCCTGATGGTGCTGTGCTTCCCCATCAGCGACATGGCCGCCATACTGTCAAGGCTCACGCACCTGGAGGAGCTTGGGGTCACACACAACCAGGAGGAAAATGAAGATGGCGACGGGGCCCAGGTGCTACCCATCCCAGTCATGCCACACCTGACGCAGCTCGTGCTTACAGTCCTCAACTGCTGTATAGACTCTACTCCACCCCACTTTGAGCTTCCCATGCCCCAACATCTGCACCCAGACCTGCGTTGCCACAGCTGGGAGCATTACAAGTACATGTCCAGCAAACCCCGCCAAGGCTTTACCCTAATTGAGGGTCCAGGCTCAATGCTGAGCTTGCAGGGCAGGCATGGCAGGTACACTATGCAGCAGCAGAAAGCCAATCCGTATTCAGTGACTATCAGTACAAGCCGGGAAGTTTCTTGTGATGCTGGCGTGCAAGTGCTGGGCCCAGCAGATCGTGCTGCACAGTTTGATGAGTGGTCCCTTGCCCATACCTGGTTGACAAGGCAGGCACAGTTCAGTACTGCAAACTGGTTGAGTATGAATTTAGCTGGGTATATTACGTAGCGTACACGTGCATATAAGAATTGGTTTTCAACTGATATGTACATAGTGGCATATGCCTTTAGACAATTGTTTTCAAATGTGACGAAGTTCTGTAGAGTCCACTGCTTTTGGTAGAAGAAGAAAGAAAGAAAGGGAACGCACAGAGGCGCAGTTAGGGGGCCACTGGCTCGCACCAGGGCACCACTGCTTTTGGTAAATTATGAGGTTTACAGTCTCAAACTGAGTGTGGTGCGCAATCAGTCTCAAGACTGTTAAGAAAATATTTTCATGAGCCTCCATTGAGCAATGCACAGCGTGGTGGGGTCATGACACTGTTTGTGGGGGATGAATGTCACAGGAGGATAATCTGGGGGATCGTAATCGGAAGGGTTGCTGCTGTATAACTATATATATATACTGGGCCCCACTGGCAGTGGCTCTCAGAAAAGAGAAGAACAAGATGGCCTAGCAACCACGCACAGCCCCCATGCAAAAAGGGGGGCAATTAGGAAACATGTCCCTTGCAAGGCATCATGCATGTGGTAGCATGTGTAGTGGTTTGCTGAGGGAACAGTGGAACATACCATTAAAGGTGCGGGGGCCTAGAAAAAACTACTCCTCCCTGCAGGCAAGAGGGGCCCAGTCTGGGAGTGGGCACAAGGCCCTCATTGTCCATGGCAAATTTCACAGCGGTATAAGAAATTCACACAAGAAAGCAAACATGTTTATACCTTGCAGCAGCCTAAGGCTACCAAACCATTATTACTATACTATATCGTTGCAGACACAACAACCCCAACGGCTTTCAAGCAATAATACAAAATGGTACATGGGCGCCCATGGCGCCAATAGCTGCCTCGCCAGCTCAATTTAAGCTGCGCCTCACCCGCGGCACTGACACCCCACCCCCCACCCCCTGCCCTCTGATGGGGCTGCTTGCACGACTCCCCACCCGGCTTCCCCCATCCCCCACAGCACTGGGGCGGCGGGGGGACCACCACCAATCCGTCGCTGCACCACCCCCGCCCCCCACCTGGCTCCGCTCGTGCGCTGCCAGCTGGCGGTTGCACTGCTCCAGCTGGCGCTGCATGTATTGCAAGGTATGGGACCCTTGGTCCTTGAGGTAGGCGACAGTGGTGGAGGCGGCTTCGGCATCGCTGCGCGCGTTCTGGGTGAAAGGGGGGAGGGGGGAGGGGTCAAGGTGGTGGGGGTGAGAACGGATGGGGTGGGCCAAGTGGCCACAGGTAATGGGAAAGAAGAGGTCGGGGTACGGGAGGGAGGCGATGGCAATGGGGTTGCGGTTGCACTGTCCCAGCTGGTGCTGCAAGTGGTGCAGGGCATGGGGTCCTTGATCATTCAGATAGGTGACAGTGGTGGAGGCGGCTTGGGTATTGCTGCCAGTATCCGGGTGACAAGAGGGGTGGGGTTGGGGGTTCATGACACATGGGGTGGGGTGGAGTGGAGGAGCAAGGGCGGGAAGGTGCCGAGGCGAGGAAGAGGGGGAGAGGCAAAGGTCAGGACAGGGGGAGGGGACGCAGGGCAGGTACAGCTTCACTTGGACAACATGCATGTGGCATGCTGCTGCAGCCGAGTAGCTGCCATGGCACAGCGTGCTGCACGTGTCCTGAATGATCAAGGGCCCATGTCCCCTTGAGGGTAATTCAGTGTATGCAAACACATACCTGGAAGAGGGTAATCGGCACATTTCAGGGTTTTAGGCATGAAGGTATTCCTGGTGCCATATGCCAATGGGTTAGGGATAAAAGTTGGATTCAAAGGCTAGGACTTTCTGCCCACCTGCACTGAACCTGTCAGCTCAGCCAGCTTCTCTTTTGCAGCCACCAGCTCCTCAGCAGACCCTCGAACATGTTCCTGAACCCCACACAAGGGTTAAGGGTTTTTCAGGGGCTCGATACTACCAAGGTGGCTAAAGTGTAAGGTTGTACGTTTGACGAGCAAAGACAACTGCTCTGAGAGATAAGTGAGGTGCAGGGTGTGCCGCGTGTGTGGGTAGGGCAGCTGGTGTCGACCTGTGGCCATGCGGATGCAACATGGCCCATACCGCAGACGGGGAAGCCAGTTAAAGTGCCTCGCTGCGCAAGGGTCTCCTGAACTAGGGTTTGATGCCATGCGAGCACCAGTGCCGTGGTTTTGGGGTCTGGGTGCACCCTGACAGGGTTGGATGGGGTGTAGGGTTTTGCCCGCACCCGCACGTAGAATAACCCCACCGAGGGTTGGTTGGCCAGCTGCTTCACTGCCAGCTCAGCAGCAACATGGAGGGCGTGCACTGCACCACACAGGGGTTGAGTGAGACTTTAGGGTTTTCGATGTAGGGTTGAAGTAGGGTTGGGTTGCAACGTGCACTGATAGCTCACGTGCATTGCAGCAGTGCGCAAAGGAGAACACTGCACAGAAGGCAAGATGCTTGGTCTACCGCCAGTGCTCGTGGCAGGCTTTGGGCAGTGCAGGAATATACCCTATACCCTTATGCTTGCTTGCACGTAGTACTCCTTTTTACAAACAGGGTGGAGCAAGTATGGAGGGTGCAGACTTTGGCCAGGCCCGTAGCAAAGACATCCAGCCCTAAAGTATGGTTTGTGCATCCTTCGGGCAACCCAGGCCAGGCTCGCTGCATGTGTGGCGTCGATATGCATGCATAAGGCACTGGCCAAGGTGAATATCCCCTTTGCCAGAGTACAAGCGTCTACCCCGTAGTGCCGCAACGTACCAGCCAACAAATAACAATAGTTACAGCGCTGCAAGTTAGCCGATGCTTTTAACCAGGGTGGAAAGGCCTGTTGCCAGGAAGCCATCACAACACGCTTGTGACATCGCTTGAAGGGGGCTTGTAAGGCATACCTTGCGCACTCAGCCCGTCATCTTGGGCTCCTGCCATGAGCCTCCAGTACACCCCCTACGAGGCAGCTCTGCTCATGTCACCGTCCCAAAGCGTGCACACAGTCCCCTGTTTGTGACGGGGTCGACAAGCCAGGGACTCTATCACACCACTAGTACTGCTCTTCCCTTTTTGTGACGCCAAGCAACGACCGCTGTCGGGTCAGCAACTCGGACGTCAAGGGGTACACGTGCCCGTTAGGTGGGTGCGCACTGGGGGGTTGTTGATGCCGTTTGCACATGCGGGGATGCGGTGTTCTATGCTAACGGCCGGACGATTTAAGCGTGTGCCAACAAGCGTCCAACGCTGGTAGCAGTTCCGCCACGGGTTTATCATGGCAAGGTGTTGCAGTGTCCTGGGATTGCTTCTGAGGAACCCTAGTGTAGGGTTCAGAGCCTAAACCCTACAACTCCCATGGACTGAGTGGTGAGGCCTCCAGCCTCAAGAGGTTCCCTGCCGTGCCTTAATGACCACCGCCAGTGACTTAGAGATCACATGTGGTACAACCCCTGGCCACTGACGCCACCTTGATGCAGCACACGGGTGCGCATGCTGGGGCGCTAGAGCCTGAGGCAGCGGCAGGTATCACCAAAGGTCCACTTGCACTGCTCGCATGTACTATAAGCAAGATGACAGCCTGTAGACACAGCATCACCAACGAATAAATTGCAACCATTTACAGGAAACTACAAGGGTGGTCATGACGTATGCGGCAGCAGTAGCCCACGCCCAACGGGAGGTGCAACGGCAGCCGCTGTAACAAGCAGCAATCAAATTGGAAAACACTATATGAAACTAAAGCGCATCACGGCATAAACACAACAAAACACAGCTAATCAAACACTGAGATCACTACAAGGTTCACAACAAGTTCTAGAGCGGAAGGCCCCTTCTAAGAACAAATGGAAAAAACTCGATGCTATGCGGGTGGCATGGCAGTGGAAGAATGGCAAGCATGATGTGACAGACAGGCTCACAAACAATGGCAATTATTATCACGACACAGTTGAAAATGAAGAAATGCTACCCACACCAATGACCTTAGGACAAACCGAGGCACGAACACTACTACTGGCTAAAGCAAGCAAACAGACAAGGACTAAACACCACAAGCAGCCACAGAACACTTCACACTGGTCCATGGAACACAAGGCGAGACAAAGCAATTGACTATGTATTGCCGCAGTTTGCTCCACACACAAGATGTGTTCAAAATCTACTCTGATCCAAAACAGGCGCTTCTGTCAAAATGATCAGAAACACGCTGAGTGTGACAAGGGCTGTGAACACAGTCACGGTTACGTAACGGGGAGCTACCCATATTGCACATGCATTGGGTCTTGCAACTAAAGCAAACGATCATGAGACGCCGTTCCTAATCACCACAGCGCACACGATAATACAGACGCTCATATGGCGCCGTTGCGGTTACCGCAGCACACACAACAAAACTCAAATGCAACAGTGGCGATCATTAGGCACGGCATCAACCATACACCCTAAACCACCTGTGCAACCCCGCAAAGGTAGTACATCACGGAAAATTCATTGAGGAAAATTGAAATGCGCAATAATTGTATACCAACTGCAGCCAGCTGGGCATGTAGACCAGCCAGCCATTGGTGCGCTGCATGCAGGATGCATGTGGATTGTGGGTTCATTGAGGGCATTGCCAGCAGCAAATTCGACATAGAAGATACAGGAGCACTCTCGATTTAAACATACGTTAGGTGGAGAGGCCCGCTGGCGCAAGTGTACACTGCATGACCCCCATGCCCTTGGTATTCCCTAAACCCTAATCCCTAAATTCCTCTGCCGCCCAGAAGCCCAGGCAGGTTGCTGCAGCCTGCAAAGAATATGTATGTGTACAAGCAACTCTCCAGCGTTCCGTCAGTCGCACCCACGCTGTGCCTCTAGCTGGCGTGCTCTGATACAGTTTCCTCCCCAGGTGCGGATGCCAATTTCCCCCTTGCTGCAAGCGCGTCCCGCTCTGCCTGAAGCGCGTGCTCATGTAGAGCTGCCACGATGAACTCCGCCATCTTGGTGCGCAGGCGGTCAGGCTGGGTGTGGAAGAACTCATACCTGTGCAGCAGAGGGGAGTTCTTGACATGCGCGTCCTTGGGCGGATGCAGCAGCACACAAGTAAAATAACCAATGGGGGTATGGCGCACAGCCGTACAATTCCCACAGCTCATCAAGCATGCACACCCTGTATAGGGCCTAAAGCTTCTAGGCATTTGCTTGCATGCAACTGCTCATGCATATCTGCTCATTCACCCTTGAGCATGCTAGCAGGGTGCCCTACAACCCTAGCAGAGCATCGTAGAACCTAGCAAGATGCCCTCAAACCTAGCAGGGTGTCGTGAAACCCTAGCAGGGCTCCGCACCTGCTGAGCATGGCGTCGTAGAATCCTAGAAGGGTGTCGCTGCGCCGCGCAAACACCAGCATGGTCTGGAACCTCCCTGACAGCGAGGGCGGGGCCACATCGCTCCCGCTGTCCGCCCCCGCCCTGGGGCTGCTTGTGGCAGCCTCCAGGAGCACCTCGTCCAGCTGCAGGGCCACTGTGTCCATCCAGCGGGTGATGGTGCGGGGGTCTATCTCTGCGTGGCCGCCAGGTGGCGGCTCCATGAGCGCCGGGGCAGCGGCGGCGGGGCCTGCCGTGGGGTCAAGGATCAGCTTTTGTGGCTAGGATTTATATCTTATGAAGAGGCAGGGTGCAAGGTAGGAGTGGCGCATAGATGGCAGGTGACTATTATAGCATTTTGGAGTGGCCAATTAAGCTGTGCATTGCGCCATGCAGCTCATGGGTGCACGCGCTACAAAAGTTACAAGGTGGAGCCTGGGAATACATGGTACACATGTCGCCTTGCATGCACAGCCCTTTGAAGGCACCAGGATAACATAATGAAAATACATCAAAGTTGCACACCCAAATTCCTAGCCACCCACCTCCCCGTTGGCCAAAAGACACAGTGCCCAGTGATGGCTCCTGGAGCACGCTGCGGGTTTGTCGGCTGGCCTCGGCGCCGCCACCTGCCTGGTAGGGTTTCAGGGCGTCTTCCAGGAACTGTCGGCCCAAGCTCTGTGCGCGTCGCAGAGCATGGCGGTCTCCAGAAAGCGCTGCAGCAGGAAGTAAGGGTTTGGTCAGCGGCCACGTTCCTGGAACCATACATTGTTTACTCAAATGCCTAGGGCTTGAGGAACGTCATTAGGGTGAGGTGGCATGAGGGATGTGGCGCCCTACATCACACTGATAGAGCTGCGTACAGAAAGGTGTTTCACCACAGACTGCTCCCTTCACAAGTTTTGCACCTTGATGTGGAACTACCAATTCGCATGTGGGTAAGTGGTTACATCTAGTTGCAGAGCCTGTGTGAAGGAAGCAGAGGATACATGGCCTGCCCTCGATTTATGATCTGTGATGCGTGCATATAAGGCTAGGCCAACTCACCTGAGCGCAGCTTCTTGGGCGGAGGGTGCATCAGCCCATCATCAGAGTTGTCCGAGGCGTGGTCCGCAACCTCCGCGCCCTCCCCATCACCGGTGCGCAGGCGGCGCTTGTTGGGCGGCAGGCGCTGCGGAATCGCGCCGCTCCCCTCCCCAACATCGTCATGACACCCCCCCTCCCCTTGCACCCCAGCTCCCCCCCTGGCCACCGGCTGGGCCCTACTTGCCACCTCCAACGCGGGCCGCACGCTGCGCGCCACAAACCGCGCCTCCTCCCCGTGATTCTGCACCACATTTTCCCCCTTGTCCCCCCCATGCTCCCCCTGGTGCTGCGCCAGGTCAGCGGCGAGCTTGGTGGCCACGCGCGCGGCTGCCCGGTCCCTCTTCAGCTCCTGCAGCTCCTTCTCAACGTCCTCAAAGATTGAGGTGACGCTGATGCCGCTGCCCTGGTGGTACAGCGGGTGCGGGGGCTTGTAGTGGTGCAGAAGCGTGCTCCCAAGGTCAAGCATCTGCGCAAGGCACACAGGCATGAGTGTGAGTGCAGCGGGCAAGGGGGCATGGAGTACAATCTGTGGCACAGCATTGCATGGCAGTGCAGTGCAATGGAAGACATGGGTTCCCTCAAATAGCTGGGGGGTGGCGGGAACGCCAGCCCTGTTGCTGGGTGTACACATGGCCAGCCCAGGTGTACGCAGCAGCAACAAGTACAACGCTCCCCCTCAGTGCACCGCCACATTGGTACCACGTAACAGCCAAGGCGAAATGTGTGCATGCCATGGCGCCATTCCATTGCCCGAAACTGCCACACAAATCCCCCTGTTATTCCATCCCTGCGCACGCACCTCGCTGTCCCCAAAGTGGGGAGGAGGGGGGGACAACACTGAGAAGGTAGCGGGGGACACAGGCTGCGCGTCCTCTGCGCCCAGCGCCGGCACCTCAGGCTTAGCTTCACCAAAGTCCAGCAGCTCCACGGGCAGGTGCAGGTCCTCCACAAAGCGGTCGTTGTACCGCACCTGCGCCACCACACACTTGTAAGCATGCGCCCTAGGCAGCAGCATGTGGGGTGTATCAAATGCATCTCGCTCGAAAGCAAGATGTGAGTGTGTGAATGCTTGTTGCCAACTGCTTTTCACCACCAGGTTTCAAAGACGACCCGTGTTTTGCCTGCTTGTTGTTATTGTAGTTGTATGCTGAGTGTCTCGCCATGCTTCAGTGTGAACATTGGCATGCATTGATCCAGAGGTCACTCCGAGAAGGGTGCTGCGGCGCGCACGGACTGGGTCCCTTGTGGCGTCGGAGGAAAAATTAGGAAAAACCCCAATCCTAATGCACATTACGAAACAGAATAGAATAGTTTTATAATATACACTAAGATATTAAATAATGGGAGAGCTCCCTGTGCAGTACTTTGTGAGACGCAGGGGCCACCTCTCCCCTACCTTGTGCTTCCCATTCTCCTTGCAGTAGCTGATGATGGTCCCCCGGTAGTACTCCGCATCCATGCACCACCCCACCCACACCGCCTTGCCCACCACGCCAAACCCAAAATCCGCGTCCGCGCGCCGCTTCAGCCACGCCACCAGCGTCGCCTTGCTGCCCTCCCCCTCCCCCACCACATGGATGCTCTCCTTCCATTTCTTGCTGAGCTCACGCCCAGCTGCCTTCTCAAACTGCGAGCAGCTCATGATGCACCCCCCTTGGCTGTAGTCGATGGGCGGCAGGGCAGCAAAGTCCTTCCCCGTGCACCTGATGTAGAGGTCCCGGTCGTGGCCGCCCACGAAATCCCCAGCCAGGCCGTTGCAGTGCACCTTGCACAGGGGCTTCCACCCCATGCGCAGCGTGGTGTGCAGGGTTTGGGAGGCTTGGAGCACCTTGGCTGAGTTGCGCGAGCGGTGCAGCGGCAGCTGGTGGGCGGAGGCGCCCCCCTTGGTGGTCCTGTCCTCGCTCATGGTCCTCCGGGAGGTGTCGCGGGCTGATACAGCAGGCGTCTGGAGGCTCTTGGTGCGCGCGCTGGGCTGGGCAAACTTGTGGGTGAGCAGGGGTTCCATAGGGGTGGCTGGCGGGAACTGCGCCGCATCGGTCCTGACCAAGTGCGCGGCGGGCAGGTCTGGGGAGAATTTGAGGAAGGCGTGCGCTTCCACGGCCTCGGGGGTTTCGCAGTGTACGTGTGCGTCCTCCTTGCCGCCTGCCACAGCCACGTTTCTCACTTTCTTGGTGAGCGGCCGGCCCTCGCCGTGCTTGGCTTCTGACGTGAAGCCGCATAGCAGGGTATGTGCCTGCAGCCCATAGATTACTGAATCAGTAATAGATGGTGCAGTTGGTGTGGCTAAAAGCTGACGAGATCTGCTGTGGTGATGGCATGCAAAGCACAAAGGTCTGCAATGCACAAGAGTCAGGTGCCTGTGCTAACACAGTAAGGCAAGGTCTGTCTATTCAAGAGTGTCCTGTGCGTGCGTATGCAAACCAAGGTTTTCGTGACGGTGCAGACAGGCGCATAGCCGACAAGCTGCATGGCACTACCACCCTTGCACTCACCGCCTCCAAGTCATGCTGGCTTGCACGTGCCACACTTCGGAAGGCCTTGCCTTGCGACATACCGTCTCAAGCGCTGGTAGTGCACACCGCGGCGCAAGGCCCTGCACAGGCCACATAGGGATTTCAGGCCAGTACACTGCAAACATATTATGTTCATACGCATATGTATAGCATTACCGGGCAACTTGCTGTTGCTATATTCTACGCTTTGTTCTTCTAGCGATAGACCTAAGTTTGCTTGGCCCAAAGCGCCCTCTGACAGCATGCTCACATAGCCAGCCATTGCAATGCTACCACCCGGTTGTGTGTGCACTTGTGTGCAGTTGAAGTGAAAGACTAACAAGTTGGTACGGTAGACCGTGGTGTGCCCGCTGCCCGCTTCAAGACACCCTGTGTTCTGTTATCTGGTACATTTGGCCTGCCCACGTTTCTGGCGGGAAGTGCCTGATTCTTTCCACGTGGTGGTACAGCTAAGGTGTGACGCCCACTTTCAGAAAAGCTATGGGGGAAGGCTGGTTGGCCGTGCTGAATTTGCTGCCAACCACGAGCTACTGATGCACCGAGTAGCCGGGCGTGGCCCCTCGTTGGAAGGTGGCGTTGCAAGGTGGCCGAGTGACACGCCCCCGAAAGCTCCAACCTCTGCTGGTTACTGCCGCTCAAGTGCCCCACCGACCGCAACTAGCCTGGTATGCACCACCGGCATATGTGTGCGCCGCTCACCTGTGCAGGAAGCAGACCCCAAGGCTGCAAGCGGTCGTCGGGCGATGTCTAAAGGCGCCCCCCGAGGCTTGGGTGCAGTGGGTGAGTAGGCTTCAATACAGGGACTAGCACTCAGCCCGTGTCTGGCACAACCCTCACTTGGGCGCCCTGGGGATAGGAAGGAAATGGACAGGAGGTTCAATACCGGCTGATATTTGGCTGGTTGAGAGCTGTTTGGGGATTGGACGGTCGTCGTGTTGCTGGCGTTATGTTCCACCCTGTCACCCCTCTGACTCCCCCAGGCGCTTGCCATGTCAACTGCTGCTTCAAATAGCTCCCCTTCTAAGACACCCCACACCCCACAAGATGCAATAAAACGCGTGGCAATGACACTAAGCTCGGTGCAAGGTTACCTAGCTCCGCCGGTTGCGACCGAGGTGACCCAATTTGCCCCTTGATACTTTGTGATGAGAGTGACCGACAAAACATGCACTGGTGGGACCCCTAATCGCTCACCCTCCCACCGTATAAACAACAAAGACATCCAAAGACTGAAACTGAAACCGTTCTCGCTTTTTACTGTGATGGGTAAGTGTGCTTTTGAGGCGCAACCAAGTGGTGCGTCTCGGAGACCCCAGGCAGATACGCACAAGGCGCTATTCTCTGTGTCACAAAGCCGGGAAAGGTGCATTGCCAACAGACTCTGCATCAACTAAACACCGTACGGTGCCCCCTCAACTCCAGCGTGTGTTGCAATCGCACCTTAGCTCCCGCATTTCTCCACCAGTTCCGGAGTTTTTCAGGCAGGAGCTCCCGACACTTTGCAGGTCCACCGCGCCTTCGAGACAAGGCCTACCACACAGCCATTAGCTACACCGATACGCTGCATCATCTTCTAGTATCAGACCAGAAGGTCTCCGTGCGGTCTATGCAGTTTGCCTAGGCACCTTTTGCCTTAACCATTTCAAAACCCCCACCGCGTGACGCTTCCGACCGCCGTCTCAAAAAGAGAGCCAGGGAAGGATGATACGATCTAGGTACGCATCACGTCATTTCGCAAACGTGGCCGCCATTGATTGGTCGGCAGCGTTTGCTTACGTGGGCGTCATGGCCGCCGCCCGCACGGTGGAAGCTGCGTTTAGAAACCCTTGACAAGGGTCTAGACTGGCTTCATCAGCAGTCAAAAGTGCACCCTGAAAGTTCAGAGGGCAAGCATTGCACCGTTGCCATGGTGTTGCAGCAAGTTATGCTTTGCTTGGAGTCCAGGTGATGCCTCTTTTGGTCTGCCAGTGGCACTATGACGGCCAGACTGTGGCTATCCTGCGCCCAAGGGGCAGGATGGACACCGTCAACCACTTTGCTTGAAAAATGATACAACCTGCAACTATGGCCCATAATATGGGCCTGTTCTGAAACATGACACCTGGAGTCAAAAGCGCAGCCCGACACACCACACATTGCACGATGCTGATCTAAGGCCTTTGTCTTTGGTATCCTTCTATCCCTTGCCAGTTGACTCCCATCAAACCCCCTCCTCATCAATACTCATCTCCCCCTCCGCCTCCACCTCCGCCTCCGCCTCCCCATACACAGCCACCTCCTCCTCCTCTGCATAGCCCTGGCCGGGCTCCCCCTCAGGCTCCCCAGCATCACCCCCCTCGTCCTCCTGATCGTCTTCGCTCCCCTCCTCCAGCTCCTCCATATTCTCCGGCACTGCTGACAGCTCAGCCTCCCGGGTGGCGGGCACGTAGGTGGCAAAGGTGCGGTTGATCAGCGGGCCCTGGAAAGCACACAGCAGAGTCCTTTCATAGATGAAGCAAGGTGGTCCTATGGGTGTGGGCATCGGCGTCATCCAAGACAGTGCAGTTGGCCCAAACTGGAGTGCAGCTTGGCAGGGGACCTTGCATGGTTTACAATACGCAACACTGCCGCATGCCACCATCACCTCCATTCCAGCTTCAGCAGCACACCCACAAACACTCAAACACTCCCAAGGGCCCCCGCCACTCCCCCACCTTCCCCCACCACCCACCGGGTTGATGCACACGCAGTCCTCAAAAGTGAACGCCGCCTGCGCCAGCGAGTCCCCCAGCAGCAGCATGTGCGGCAGCGGGTACAGGTGCAGCGCGTGGTCGTGCTCCCAGTACACGGGCTGCGCCTCCAGCGGCATGGGGCACAGGTGGCTCTGCTGTAGCAGGGTGCCGCACACCTGCTCAAACACCTCCTGGGGTGAGCAGGTGTCGGGGGAGGTGGGGGGGCCTGCGGGGGTGGGGAGGGGGCCGGTTCGGGTGGTGCCTGTGTCAGGGTCAAATGGCTGGGCATTAACTTGGGAATAGTGTTCCAAATCAGTTCGATTAATTGTATTCCTATCACAAACAATTCCTCTATGTCTGTGATCTGCAATGCGCCAGTCACACACTGCAGGTGACTGTATGAGCAAGTGGCTGAATTAGATAGCACTGAAAATTCCAGTTGTATAAAGACAGCCATGCGGCAGCTGGGGCAGCGCACACATGCATCTACTGCGACTTGATTCCTCCCTACCTCCTTCTATGCTGGGGCATTGTAACAATTAATATAAGTGACAACCTTGCATGCAGCGGGGCAGACACACACACATATCTACCGCCATTAGACCCCGCCTACCTCCTTCTGCGTCATCCACCATGCGGCTCACGGGCGGTAGGAGGCACCTCCGCCGCATGCGCAGGCCCATGTTCTGCCTGAAAAGCACGGCGTGCTGCGTGCACCAGCGCAGGTGCGCGGGGTTGGATGTGAAGATGCACTTGGGCACCCGCTCCTTCAGGGGCGCGACCAGGGTGGCGGGGAGAGGGGGGCGCGGGAGGATGTTGCCTGGGCCGGCATCGCCGGGGCCCGGGACAAACACAAATGTGGACTCCTCCTACAGGGGTGAAGGCAGGTGAGTTGTGCTTGATGCTGGGTCATGCACCAATGTGGCGGGACGCATGGGCAAAGGCGTGTTCCTGGTGGCCCTGTGCCTTGTTATGTTAAGGTGGTTGGCAGCGCTCACACAGTTAGTCAAATGTGCATGGTCATGCTGGACCTAGCAGGAGCTGGTGCGGCTGTTAGATGATGGCATGTGGTTGCACTGTCGGGAATAATAGCCGGATAGCCCAGGTCAAACCAGCTGTCACTACTGTAGCAGTGACGGCAACCACCACAGACATTGAGAGAATTAAAAGCGACGGTGACGATACCATGCAGTCATGTCACATGCATGCCACAGGCTGCATGTTGCATGGCTGAGCGCACCAGTATGCGTGGGTAGCGGCAGATGATGTCGGCAAGGGCCACAAAGTTGGCGCGGATGGTGGCGTAGTCTGTGGTGCGGCTCACGCAGCTGTAGCTCTGGAAGTTACCCATGAGCACAAACACAGGGGGGACGCTGGCCACCGACTCAAAGCCTGCATGTGAGGAATGGGAGGGGGTGGAATGCGGCACAGCGGGTGCGCAGCGCGTTGCTCAACATCCTACTTGGCTTTAATATGCAATAAACATTTGCATACACACAAGAATGTATTTAGTAACAAATCGTTAAATGGAATTGCATCCATCGTGCCAATGTATGTATGTGGAGGGTGTTGCCTACTAAATAAGCTGACTCATGTTGGCATCGTGATTGTTGCCATAAGCTGCAATATGCAACGCCCTGCTTCATCAGTTTGCGACCTGGTGATTTAAACATTCACCCTTGGCCCAGGCCTGGGCCCCGCACCAAGTGTTCTCCCCTACACCCTAGCATCATCCCACCCTGAACCCCAGCAACCCACCTTGGAAGATCTTATCCAGCTGCTCCAGGATCTGCGATTTATCCAGCCACACATCCGACAGCAGCACCAGCCTGTCGTCCTGCGCATCGATCTCGTGTTCCAGCACAGCATCCAGCTCGCCCCCAGTCATGGGCGCACCCCCAAAGAAGTTGAGCCCCTTGGCGACCTGGGAGGAGGCGTCGCGGGACTCCACAGGGGGGAAGCCCAGCGCGTGCACCTTGAACACCCCGCTGTGCTGCAGCTGGCCCTCAGCCACCACGATGCAGTTCTCTGCAGGTGGACAGGGGGTGGGGGGTAAAAGAAGGGTGAAAGGGGGAGTGCAGTGTGTAGTGTAGCATGCCAATGTGATGCAACCTTGGCCATGGCGTTATGACAGTCAATACCTTGCGATTGCCCAAAATGCCCTCAAAGCAAATTGCATGGCATCATGCATAGAAGTACCACCATACCAGGACCCTTTCAGGACGAACATGTCCACTGTCCATTTGCAAGCGGCAGTCTGGCATGCGCTTACCTATGAAGAACCCTGCTGTGGTCAGGGCCTCACTCAGGTCCAGCGGTAGCGAGCCAGTGAGGTCTTCCAGGTGGAACTTCCCCTCCTCCATTTGAGTGATGCTCCCCAGGATATACCGTGTTTGCCCCACCAGACCCAACAATGCCTTGACATCCGTCAACTGCACGGCACCACCCGTCCATTGGCCCATGCCATTGTGCACATGTGCCAAAGGCATGTGAATGGAAATGCAATGCATGTACATTGCCAGGTAAATGTCTCACAATCCAAAGTGGTTTTGATGCATTCACAACGCAATTACAGGGGGGGTTTCACTGGGCAGCGGCGTTGTCAAGGACAGGAGTGCATGGCATGCAGCAACCCATGATGGATGCATCCTAATGGGCGCAGTGCTTCATGGCACTAGGATGCATGCCAGGGAGGTTGAATGTCAGCATTCAGCTGACATGCAATGCAGCATTAATGTGGATGCAGCAGCGGCATTCGATGCTGGTGGATGGCTGCTGTGGGGTTCTGACTTGCCTCGCAGGTGTCATCGTCAAGGGAAGTGGCACCCGCAAGCACCGAGCGTGCAAACATGCGGTTGCGCCGCAGCCGTTGTTGCAGCAGGAGGAGCCTGTTCTGGTACATGTCTAGCTTGCTCTGCAATTAACAGCATTGGCGAAAATCACTATCTGTAAGTTGACAAACACAGCAAAGAAAAATAGTACAATAGTACAATTCAGAAACGTTTTACAATATTACTATAGTACAGCACCCGCAGCAATCCCATTTATCACATTGGCATAATGATACGTTAATACATTTGGTGGGTTTTGATGCCTTGCGGTCCATGTGGGTGGTACCTCGGCATCGGCATGCAGGGTCTGCGTGCGGGTATCTGTGTAGAACGAGTGCCGAATTGGGTCCCACAAAATCCTTGGTATGCTGAAGGCATTAACAACTTCAAGCAAGCTGCAGGTGACGTTCTCTTGGCAGAGCTTCTGGATGGTTTTCTCCACGTCATCTTGTGAAATGACCGAGGACCGCACTGCAAAGGTGTTTGGGGCGTGAGGCAGCCCCTCAGAGTGCAGCACACACTCGTTGCAGAGTGTACACAGTGAATGGGCGTAACCAATATGTGCTGACATACTACAAGCAGGTGCAGAGGCCCAAAGCAGGGTGCATGCACAGGTGCATCTTGGAATATAGGAACACAATGCATGCATAGGCGCTTACCGCTTCCTGCATCGACTATCTGCTCAATGAGCTTGGAAACGGAGCTGGGACCCCAACCCAAGCTTTCTGCATAGTCCAAAAGCGTTTTCTCCGCAGACAGCTCCAAGCGCAGACCTTGATCCTGCAAGGCTGCCCTCAACTCCTTCCTGAAAACCTGGAAAGAGCCCATTGCGGCTGGCTTTGCGCTACCAGGTTGCACTGTGCAATGCGTTATTCATGCTGCCAAAGCAACCGTCCAACCCATTGCAAGCCTACGGCCTTGCGTTGAAACCATGGGCGATTGGTTCACAAGGGCTCGGGTCACATAAACTGGGGGCGCCAAGGCTGAACCGTGACAGAGGCACGTTCAAGTGTCCAGTCGATAGTGCTGATACACACCAATACGTTCGGCAGCAGCAGGCTCTCTGTGCATGTTGCCAGAGTGGTAGGCCCAGTTGGAGTGTTTTTGAACAGGAGTTTGAACTGTGGGGAGGAGCTCTATGATGAATGAAATACGGGCATGTCCTTATCAAGGGGACGACACCTGCATCTTGCTCACGAGAGGACGAAGCGCCTCTCAATCCGTGCCTTGGCAAATGCTGGACGCTGATTGGCCCCCACCCACCTCCTCCATTTTGAACCAATCGAGCTGTCCAGAAAGTGGTATAAAGCAAGCGTTTTCGCCCAACCTGTCCACACAAACGTTGCATCTCCTCAATCACCACGTCAAACTCCTCAATCCTCAAGATGGCTGGACGCGGAAAGGGAAAGGCCGCCGGCAAGAAGTCCGTGAGCCGCAGTGCCAAGGTACCGATCTGTGGCTTTGTTTTTGGCCATATGCATCACATTAGTAACGCTGTCTGCAGGTCAATATGACGGTGGTTTTCCAACAACGTGCAGGCTGGGCTCCAGTTCCCAGTGGGCCGTGTCGCCCGCTACCTGAAGAAGGGCAAGTACGCTGACAGGATCGGCGCGGGTGCCCCAGTGTACCTGGCAGCCGTGCTCGAGTACCTCGCAGCTGAGGTGCTGGAGCTGGCAGGAAACGCCGCCCGCGACAACAAGAAGACTCGCATCATCCCCAGGTAGGTTGCTCTATACAGCTTTAAAGGTGTTTGGCTTGAGAGCTCTGTGCCAGAGTTGCTGGCAGTGTCCAGTGACCTGTTTGACTGTTTCTGATGTATCTCTGGTGCTGAGGTTTGATGGGTGCTGTTCACTGCAGGCACATCCAGCTGGCAGTCAGGAACGACGAGGAGCTGAGCAAGCTGTTGGGCAGCGTCACCATCGCCGCTGGTGGTGTCCTGCCCAACATCCACTCCGTCCTGCTGCCACAGAAGTCTGGCAAGAAGGGAGCATCAGGCAGCGTGAGCCAGGAATTTTAAGCAACCCGCCCACCACAACAAACTAAACAAAACGGTGTTTTTTCAACACCACCATTCTTGGAAGTGTTACGTTGAGCTTCATTCTGATTTTCATTTCAATGTTTGACAACAAATGAGGGACCAGATTACCACCCTCGCACACCTAGTTCCAATGATACACTTTGCTCAGTATAGCAGTCTGATACTCAAGTCACAGAAATAGCAGTTCTGGTTTGTGTACCCTCTCCCATCTGCTCTGACAGCTACTCAGTCACTGGAGTGTACGGGCTCGCCAACAGCAGCTCCAAAGGTAAAAAGATGGGCTGGGGAATTTGGTCATACGGTGCCCACATCCAACCCTCGCACTTCTCAGGCTCCAACGTTTGTGGTTCCGCGTCCTGCAGCAAGCATATGCACAGTCAACTACCATTGCAGACAGCTGCACGCAGCACAGTCACAATGGAACAACGCCTCACCTCCTTGATGTCTCCACGGACGAAGATCGTGACATACTGAACAGTGGGGCTGAACACGCTGTTGACGGCATACTCAAAGCGTGGGTTGAGTAGCTCTAGGCCTGTCTCCTCAAGCAGCTCCCTTGCAGCACACTCCTCAAAGCCCTCGCCAAGCTCTAAGTGGCCACCAGGCAGTGCGTAGTCCCCAGCTCCGTGAGACCCTTTCCTGCAGCATGCACTTTGAATGTAATGCAACGATTTTGTATGCTTCCCCTGGTGTGACAATGTGGTTGACAGGACCCAGCCACACCAATGCTCATTTGGCTGGCGCAGCGGTAGGCGGGCAACATTGCAATGCAGTTAATGCAGTGCAAATCCCAAGAGGTACTACTGTAGCATCGTTACCTTCTCCCCACCAGAACAGTATTGCCTCTGAAGATAAGCACCCCAACCCCGACTTGTACTTTGGGGGTGTCACCATTGGAAGGCATGGCGCCTCCTCAAGTGTGGCCAGGTTGCACCTTCAGCTGGCCAGTAGTATATGTCCAATTCTGCTCCTAGACGGTTGGGCACAAACTTGCAACGACCTTGGTCAGGACCCAACTGCCTTGAGCAGTGATTTTGCAGCTGGGCTGTGGCCCAAGGTGTGGATGCCACTGGGGATGGCTTGTCCACTCGCCTGTTGCAGCACCCTCCAAAACGTGTAGTTCCAAGTTCAAGCAATAAAAGCGTTGCAAGTACCAATCTGGCCAAGTACTAGCGATGAAGGCCCTTGTTGGACAGTAGGTTTGTCCAGTACTGTACATTCCTGCCACCCACTGGCTACATGCAGGTTGGGACACCCGGTGGAGGCCCAGTAACCCTTGAAGCAAAGAAGCTATCACAGACTTGGCTAGGTCTAACCAGACAAAGGTGAGGGCGACGGTTATCACTCTCCTTAAGGGAAGGCACCACTATCAACAATGTGCAAATTGGGCAGCCTGGTGATAATCACGTGATTTTACAAGGGGTGGTATCACAGGAGTGTAACCACGGGTTCATCGAAGTGCAGTACTGAGTGGGCAAAAGGTATATGGGCGGCGGCTCAGCGCTTAAGTCTCCCTCTTTCCTTCCCAATCAGACGAAGGATTTGCCACGATGGCACCTAAGGGTGAGTTGGGCACTAACCTTGCGTGTCGCTGGCGGCTGGCCAGCTGCATCGTCGGTCGGGTCGGGGAAGGGGGCTGTTACGGCGGAGCAATGCATGCGTTTGGGTTGTGCCAAGCCAAGCCACAGGCCGCGGTTCTTTACAGGCTGCAAATTTACAGGACAAACAAGTGCACATTGCGCACATCGTCTGTGCTTGTGGACTACTGGGCGACGGATGCATGACAAACATCAGACTCGCAGTGTTGCAACACTGTCCTGATAACATCCGTTTGTGTCCTAACAGGGAAGGACACCAAGGCTAAGGGGGCCTTGAAGGCCGTCAAGAAGGGGACATGGAAGGCACAGAGGAAGCCCCGCTTCTCCCCTGTGTTCCACCGCCCCAAGACCCTGACCAGGTCCAGGGATCCCAAGTACCCCAAAATCAGGTATGGTAGACAACAATGAGCTCGCACCAGTGTCTAGCTTTACCAGTTATCAACGTGATGGGACTTCACGGTGTGGATGGGAATGCAATAGCTCAGTGGATAGACAGTATCGAGATGAACTGTTGCTACATAGAGTAGGCAGTGGCAGGGGTGACTGGCAGTGAAAGCGGCTGCGACACACAGAGGCCAAATCAGCAGCATTCAGCAGGTGTGGGCAACCTTTTCCTGGAGTTTGAAGCCTTTGCTTGATATTAAACTTGCCAGCAAAGGGAAGTTGGAATACCTACAGGCACAGTTGCAGCGGTGCTGGTGCACATCGGGGTATGTGCACCTGTTTCCAGATGAGTGTTGCCTTGTGCAGACTTTATTGCCATTTGGTGTATGGGATGCCAGCTCAATTTTTCTTTTTGTGTTGGTTGTATGGGGGTATTTTGGCCACTAGAGTGAGCTGCTGCGCACACCCATGGCCATCAGGTGCAGTAGGATATATGTCACTGTTAAATAGGAGCGCAGGTGACGCAGATGGTGCAAGTGTGTGTCTCTGCAAATTTATTGTGTGCGTTGCCCATGGTAGCACCGCACTGCGCTCCAACAAACGCCTGAGGGGGTCTGAAATAGTTGCGACAGGCCATTCCACTAGAAACACCACAAAAACTTGGGGCATCAGTAGTAGTCACCGCCTTTTTTCCCCTCCCACCCCGCCTGATATGTGCAGGCTGCTGTGCTCATATCACTGCATGCATGCGAGGTTCTACTGGTTGGGCAGTAGTGGCCTGGATTTGTGGCTTGGGGGATGTGGTCCATGTGATGGGGGTGGAGAAACCAACCACCACCATTTTTGCTTTGCTGCAGTGCCCCCCCCACACAGAAGCTTGACAGCTTCCAGATCATCAAGTACCCCTTGACCACTGAGTCCGCCATGAAGAAGATTGAGGACAACAACACGCTGGTGTTCATCGTGGACAAGCGCGCGGGCAAGAAGCAGATCAAGGACGCCGTGCAACGGCTGTACGACATCCAGACCAAGAGGATCAACACGCTGATCAGGTGGGGCTCATGCGGATGCAGCAAAAATGCAGGCTGGCATGGGCACAGTACTGCACTGGAACCTGTTCTGCAGTCCTGCACAATGACTCGAACGAGCACCGTATGCGCCGTTGTCCTTGGTTGGTTACCCTGCAGCCTGGGCCTGCACTGGAAGATGATGAAACGACATAGCGTTATGATGACAGTGCATCTGATGGTTGCCTGCTCCCTGTGATGCAGGCCCGATGGTGAGAAGAAGGCGTACGTGCGGTTGACAGCTGACCACGATGCACTTGACGTGGCCAACAAGATTGGCATCATCTAAGCTTGTTTTGTACCTGCCGAGGGCTCCACTGGCGCTGTAACTGTTCTGTCTTCAACCCCAACAATGTGCTCTATACATTTCATTGCTGCCACCCTGAACCCAGTGGGCACAGGCACGCCATTGGCGTTGCACAACCATCCAAGCCATGATGCCATCCATGGTGCTTAATGAAACTCTGTCATGCATTCTTCACGGTGTGGACTCCGGTGCTGAAGGGTTACATACCTTTACCTCGTTATACCCGAGCAGAACTCCTCTGCACGTTGCGTCGTACGCACTGGCTGCAGACGTGCTTGCATGCACCCTGGAGGGGGCTCACCAGGCATGCGAGTCACAGGCTCAGTGGCGCCACCTCAGTACCTTCATGTTATCGTCTCAAGCAACTTAGTTGCAGCCTTGCTTGTGCACTAGCAAGAGCAAGTACGATGGTATACAGGTGGACGTTCAGGTGCAGGTGCATGCATCCTGGGCCCATAATGCATGCATATGCATGCATGTTGTGCTTGATACGCCTACGGAAAGCGTGAAGTCGCTGTCACGCTCAAGCCCACTCACTTCATTTGAGGGTCCGAACACCGTTAGTAGCTGTATACCTCTCGTAGCCCTGGGAGGCGCGTGAAGAACCATGGCATCCCAGTGGACTAGTCGCATCTACAGGCTGAGGGAAGCTCTGCAGCTCGCGCTCCCCGCGGCCTTAGCCGTAGACATGGTCCACAACTTCTATTTGGTCGGCAAGATCTACTTGGAACTCCGACAGGTGCGATGCCGTTCAAACACCCCTCCATGTCGAGTTTGCAGTGCACCAAAGCACCCACAAAGAAACAATGCCGAGTGGTGGGTGCGCTCTGACTCTGGCTGCCCCTGGCGTTGCACTTAGCTGTACCTGTGCTTGGTGCTGCCCGCAGGAGGCTCTCAAAGAGGAGGAGGACCGCACTCTGCGGCACATGAGCGCCCTGCTGCTACAGGTGGCCACCACCTGTGAGCGCAAGGACAAGGAGTTCTGGCCCGCCTTGGCCCTGAGGGCAGCTCAAGCGCCTGGCTCCCTTGAAGCACCTAGCAGTGACGGTGCCGCACCTGTAGGCACGCACAGGGACACAGCAGCCGAAGCGTCTGGCAGCATGCAAGTGCCGGTCACTGAGATGGCTGACGGGCTACTCTTTGACTTCCTGAGCGTAGGAGTCTTGAACCAAGATCATAGGTATGCTGGTGGTGGGATTATGCAGTGTTCAACTGCCTTTTCGCACCAATACCACTGGATTGCTGAGAGCGTTGGCTGCAAGTGCACAGTGCTGGACATATGGCACCCTACACCGTGAGGGTCGGACAGTACTTTCCCTGGCTTGCATCTGAGTATGCTGCTTCTGGCGCAGGCCTGCTGAGGTACCCAGCACAGCTGACAGCCACAGCTCCACACAGCCCGCTGCTCCTGTGGCAAATGCGCCACACGCCGGTGCACA
Source organism: Heterotrichella gracilis (assembly GCA_032358255.1). Taxonomy (NCBI): domain Eukaryota; class Xanthophyceae; order Tribonematales; family Xanthonemataceae; genus Heterotrichella; species Heterotrichella gracilis. Next base: position 87,336 of record JAULBX010004777.1, read on the forward strand.
CCCCGCAACAACATCGCCCCTGTCACCAGCTACGTTCAGCACAACCCATGCAGACGCAGATGCACAGATTCAGCTACCAGCGGAAAGCAGCAGCGGCAGCCACGAGGTTGTGGACATCGGCTGTCAGTCCACCGATGTGCATGGCCAGCGCAGGCGGTTCTTTGCAGAGTTCCGGCACAGGCAAATTGAGAGCTACCGCCACTTGCTGGACACCATCACAGATCCCGAAGCATGCGCGGAGGCCCTCTCCGCTGCCTTCCAGTCCCGCCACCAGCAGGCGGGGGAGTGGCTGGCATCCACGAGCGAGGCATGGTGTGGGTGGGTGCGCAGCCGGGTGCCTCTCCCCAGCTGCGTCATCACCCGCAGGTCGGCGTTGCGCTTCAGGCTGCAGTGGCAGGGCACACAGTGCAGCAGACTAGGGGTCGAGGGTTTGGAGCGTGTTCTCACAGACCTTTGAAGCGCATCCTCTGGGGATCCCTCTCCTCTCCTGCGGGTTAGGTGCCTTACCACCGCTTCCCAGTCTCGTACCGGCAGGCGGGGGAGTGGCTCGCACCCAGGAGTCAGGCGCCGAAAATAAACATGATCATCGCTGTGCGGCTGAGGGTGCATGGTCAGATTGATGTCATCGATAGCCATGATGATCAATGACTGGTCAATCCAGTGCTATCACAGACGATTACAACGCGCAATGAATGCAATGTGCCTCGATGTATCATAGATGATCGTTCAATTGTACCATTATTGGCTATCGTAGTGCGCCTTTGCGCGTCCCCTTTTTTCTTTCTTTCTATTGTACAGTGGCATTTCTAGTAACAGTTACTGACGTCCGAGTGATGCACAGGGCGCGAGCTCTTGTGGCAGCCAAGGCGCTAGCAATGCGCCCCAATTAGCTTATTTATATTAATAATGACTCTGCGTTGCATATTTTCTTCTCCTTCCCTGCTAGTATTTGCAAGTGCATATCATGCATTTGGGGTGACAGTCACTATAGTACACACTGTCGCACCACATGTTAACACTAGTGACACTGTCAGTACCAATGTGTAACCACCATATATACTATAATCATTGACGTCAGGTGCCTTTATAAATTTACAGTTGGCATGCATGTGGGGATTTGCAAATCCCCACATGCATCTCGTACTCAATCAGATGATCAGCTTGGGCTCAGAGTCTGAGTCAGCTCTGCATAAGCCTTGATATGCATGACCGTAACGGGACAGAAGTATCTTACTGTATACATGCGTATACGTCCTGGACCTCTAGTGCCGCCGGCAGCGCCAGCAAATAAATAAATTGGGAACAAATGATCAACATTGTTCATGAAATAAGACACGCAGTGGGTGGCACCCATAATACTCGATTTGGCTAGAAGCATGGCATCCACCCTCAGGCTGGCAGCCATATGTTTGCAGGCGTAGCTGGATCCCCTACCCCATGTAATGTAATGTACATTTTGCTGTGGAGACATCCGCACCATGTGACAAAAGAAGACAAAAAGCGCGAAAAACATCATACCATATGGCAATGAGCTGACCCCGGTTTTGCACAGCGTGCGTGTGTGGACGGTACTGCACTGCAGCAATTACTGAGCTGCCCTCCCATCATGTGTGCACATGACCCACACTAGGACAGTGTGCCGCACACATCCCCCAACCCCCCCTTAAAACAAGCACGAGCTGAGCTGGCACGTCACCTCCTGCCACTGCGCTTAGCCTGCATACGCGCTGCATTGGACACCCCCCCCGCACTGCCATTCTGCCCTGGCCGTGCGCTCCCCTGCTGAGACACTCCCCCTCCGGACCCTCCCTGTCTAGGGCTGCTGCTGTACTGCCTCTCCCCTGGGCCAAGCCTGGCAGGCGAGGTCCCTGGGGATGCACCCGCCCTTCCAAGCAGGCTCTGTGCCCCGCCTTCCTTGTGGTGGTGCTTGAGGATGGGGATCAGGAATGGAGAGGGCGCCTGCATCTCCCTACAATATGATTGCACGCCACTCGGCTTGGGCACCAAAGGTAGTGTCCCTGCTCACTATGCTACTTTTCAATCCAAAACAATGCAACGGCATAAGCCAGTGCTCATCACATTTATTTGTTAATGTGAATGTACACATAATCTTATGACTGTGACTTGGGTTTCGCAGTATGGTATGTATGCCCGCTTTTATATGGTACATGCCTGCTGTTACATGTGATCACATGCACTTCCTCACATGCACTTCCTCAGTGGGCTACGTCACATGGTAGTTGCATGTGTGCCTCACCTGCTGCCATACAGCAATCTGGAGGTCACGTGGCTGATGTGGAGGTGGTCCTCGGCGCGGGTGACAGCCACATAGAACAGGCGCCTGGCTTCGTCGTAGTACGTCTCAGGGTCATCGGGGGAATCAGCACCTGGTTGGCCAGGCAGCGATGATGCCTCGCAGCCTGCATTTGCAAAGAACATTTAAGGTTTCATTTAAAATCCTTTTTATACGATTAAAATAGGAGGTAGCAGCACATGATGTATGGTGTTGAGGGTTTGTGGTAATCGTTGTTGATCACTGGTAAATAAACTGGACTCCCCCTGGTAGGCTTTTGCCAAGAGGTGGGTTGGCAGGATAGCAGCCCTGGATGGTGTTCTGATGCACAGCACATTACCAGCGGCAAATTGGTACTAAAGTCACAGTGCCAAGTACTGTGTGCATCCTTAAAAGTCATGGCATAGATGCCAAAAGCTGCTCTGCTATTGGCGACATCGGCTGGCATGCAGCATGCTTTCTTTTTGTTACCTGCCACAAACACAACAGGGAACTCCAGACCCTTTGCAGCATGCATGGTCATCAGCTTGACTGATGGCCTCCCATCTGTCCCCTCCTCGCTGTCAGTCAGCAGCGCAGCTTCACCCACAAACGCCTTCAAGGCCTCCAGCCCATGGCGCGACCCCTGCAGGATGGACATGGCTGCTTGGTCACCCACATACAACAACATGCATTCGATCTGCATTCAAATGGTTGGTGATAACCCAAATACCCAAATATTAAAAATGGCAAAATACAGGCCAAGCCAAAATTTGACATATTTTATTTTGCCTATATCTTGGCAATGGCATTGCGTTATCCACTGGTCGCCACACATGCGATTGGTACCAAGAACGATGCGCGGACATGAAGGACGGGTGTGCAATGCGGCAGGCTTCAGGGGGCGCACCGGTTCAAACAGGCCAACTCGCTCCATGACCCCCTCCCCAGAGGTGTTGGAAATAGTGATATAATGAGAATAAGAGTCAATGCCCTCCTCGTATCCCGACGAAGATTGGGGTGTGGGGACAGGTTCCCCATCCTCTGCATGCATCCACTGCTGTGCTGCTTCAAATAGCTGAACCACCCGGCCCCAGCGCTGCTCGCCAGACTCATCCTTGTAATGCTCCTGCAACCCAGCCTGGAAAGGGGAAGAAAATGAACGCAGTGCCCATAGAAAAGCGACAATGAACAGTAATGCACAGTCGTTTTGGAAAATTGCCACGAGCTTAAAATAAAGGAAAAGGCCTGAAGTACACAACTTCATTGTCTGCCCCATCCTTTACGTACATGGCGTGATGGTTGTATAATTAAAAGCTACGCATTTTCCTTGCCTGAGCACAAACAACATCGACAATGACCAGTACCGGCAACAGCTGCAATATCCGCCACCCAACTCTTGACCATGAGTGGGTAACAACAACTGCAAGCGGCTCTCACCCATTGCATCAAAGCTCATATAATATACGAGAGCTGCTTGCAAATTGCTAAACTAATAGCTCGTTTTATTATAATGGAGATATAAGTACGAACGGCTCTTACCAGTTGCATCGCAGCGCGAATGGCTTGATGGAGGGGCAGCTCACATGCCAGGTTCCTGGTGACCACCACCAGCTGCCGGAACTGCTCGATCCCAGCCAACACCTTCTTCCCAAGCTTCAGTGCGCTCACATCATCTGGCAGCTCAGGTAGATACAGCAGCGGGAGGGCTGCTTCCCAGCCTCCAGTCGCCTTGGCAGTGAGGTAGGCCTGCAAGTCTTCGCTGGATAGGTGGACGTGTGCGCAATCCCGGAAAAAGAGCTTGCTGAGAGTGGTGCCCTGCAAGGATCCGATCTAGGTGAGCTGCACCTATGTGGAGGCAGGCGTGGAAAGGCGGGCTACCGTGCAAGAGCAGGGCCAAAAGTATTGCACTCAATGCTCCTTGGAGCCTTCTTTATATCCATGTTTTGGTTTATTGTTACTACCATACATAATACAATTATTTTCTCTTATATATTTCGCTTGAAGTGGGAAGCAAATCTGAAGCACCGCAGGTGACAGCCAAGCCTAGCACATCTCAGGTGGGCAGCCGGCCGGTCTTACCCGCGACTCTGCCCATGCCTCCAGCTTCTTCCAAGTAGTCTCCCCCACACCACGCACAGGGAGATTGATCACCCGTTTCAGTGCCAGGTCATCATTCAAGTTGGCAGCAAGCCTGAGGTACGCCACCACGTCTTTCACCTCCTGCCTGGACCAGAACTTGACCCCGCCGATGATGACATATGGGATTCTGGCCATCACCTGTGCAACATCACACGTGCACCACCATAAGAGCAACAAAATCCATCCATACAGGCAGGTCCAGCTGGCAGTTGCAAGCTAAAATGCCGAAGGTGATCAAAGGCAAATTGTGTGCAAATTTTGGCCTTACCAGCGCCTCTTCGATGTCCCGGGACATGGCGTGCTTCCTGTACAGCACTGCAATGTCATTGAAGCTCAGCTCCTTGCCGTGCAGTGTTGTGCCATCGTATTGCCCGATGATTGAAGCAATTGCGCGTGCTTCCTCCTTCTCATCATCATACAGCGCAGGTTTCACGGCAGCCTACGAGGCCACAGAGTGTGAATGTCAGTGTCCACCACCGGATACCAAGCAGAAAAAAGGGGTTGTGTTCAAATCAAAGCTGTAGTACATGACCCTCACACTAAGGCTGACAATGTACCAGCTCGTCACGTTCGACCCGGTGCGGTGTGCAATGGGATAAAGCAGTGTATAATTACTGGGATTATTGATCATTTATGGGATAACCTATTGAAAGGATTGCATGCTCACACCTGCACTGTCGGCTGGCGAATGGGCCTCAGCTTTGTAGCGATGACTTGTTCTGCCGCAGTTACAATGTGAGGGCATGACCTGTAATTGTCCTTGAGGGGGAAATGAAGCGTGCCTGGAAAATCTCGCGATAGAACGTCCTCCATGTGCCGAATGTCTGCACCTCTCCAGCCATAGATGGATTGGTTTGGGTCACCCACCACAAACACCTTGCCCTGCATCAGAGCGTTTGCAGTACATATTCAACGATGCCTCTCCTGTACAATGCATAACCATTGCAGCAGAACGCGGCAACAGACACCTCTCCTACTCACAGGCCAGCCTAACCAACAGATGCACCACACCCTGGCAGACACCCACATGTGTATGCCAGATTGATTGGCATGCCGTTGCAGGAGAGGTACGCACCTCAGGCTGCGCAAGCAGCCTCACAAACTCGTACTGAGGGGTGTTGGTATCCTGGAACTCGTCCACCAGCAAGTGGCTTATCTTGCTCTTCAGCACCTGCAGTGCCCCAGGGCTGTACAGCAGCACTGCCACAGCGCTGAGCAAGATGTCATCAAAATCGAGAGCATCGTTTTCCTGCAGCCGGAACTGATACCTGCAGAGAAGTAGTTGAAGCTTAGTACATTCCAGAGTATGTGAGTGCCACAAACAACGATAATAATAATACGTAAAAAATGGGACCATCGAAACGTAGCATCATTGGCACAACATGCTCGGCACCGTAAGAGCTCTGCAGGCCCTTACTCCTGAAAGATGTCTTCAAAGTCTCTGGGGACTTTCCGCAGCAGCCCGCTTTTCTTTGCATCTTTGACAAGTTTCCAGATGTCGACATTCTGTATCGTTGCCACGCTGCTCTTGATCAGGGATATCTTGGATTGCACAGGGTTAACAACCGACCGAATCCTGGTCATCTGCAAATCAAGCCAAATTGCGTCAGACTTGATCTCACTAGGACAAGTACATGGGCAGACCCGTTGCAGCCAAAAAAAATGTATTGACATTTTTGCATTGATACCAACATGGTGATGCATTGGTGGGGGCATAGTTGCTGCAGAACATGAATTGCCTCAGCATGCCCTGTACCTTGGCTTGTGGGTCCTGTTTGATGAGTGCTTTCTTCATGATTTCTGACACCACAGCCACACTGTCATCTTTGTCATAGATGACAAAATCCCCCGTATAAAGGTTCCCTGGGAGGTTTGGGATGTGCACCCGGAGCATCCTTGCAGCCACAGCATGGAATGTGCCTGTAAGATAACAGCATTTATGATGAGCAAGGTCTCCATGGCCAGACCAATGAATTTGGCACCATATCGAGTGTGGATGGGAATGTACAATACCCAAACCCGCAAGTCTAAATAGGTACAGCATGGCATGCCATTGCTGTCCTTAGTACATTCATAGCAGCAGTATATTGACTTTTCAAGATGGGATGAGTTGTCGCAGTCGGAGGCATCCGTCACATGACGCAATGATCAATCACCATATGCATGCATTGTCACTCACCCACAGTGAGTTGAGACACCACCTCCCTCCCAAACAGGGCCAACAGCCGGCTCTTCATCTCACCAGCAGCCTGCACCCACACAAGGTTGGTAATTAGATATGCAGCTAGTTCCGTGCAGCAGCACAATTTGATCCGTCTGCACTGGCTTGCGCCAGCCAGCCTGTTCTGGCACTGCTTGTATCATCTCTGTAGGTTCAAATGTGCAGTGTAAGCAGGATCACATGCAGCAGCGCATCACCCTAGGGCAACACCAGCAACCATGGGTGGGGCCTTGTCTGTGCGTGGTGTGCATCCAACCGTTGTCAGCAACAGACAATTCGCAGCCATTTTCTACTGCATGTTTTCCAACATGTCGCAACTTCAGTGCGTCGATGCAAACCAGCTCACATAAACTTTGCACGTTGCTAAGCAGCTGCTCTAGTCTGAATTCCTGACAGGCCACCCACCTTGTTAGTGAAAGTGATGGCCATGATTTTCCATGGAGGTACCCCTTGATGGTGTATGAGGTGGGCTATGCGCGCAGTTAGCACTCGTGTTTTGCCACTGCCTGGTCCAGCCACAACCCTACGGTAGGATATCCAGTCAGTGTCCCGGCCCACACATTCCGTACCAACATAAATCTCCAGAAATGGACGTATATTCACAATGCGCAGACAATACCATCGTGGAGCCCTTGGCAAGTGTCAAGGATATGGAGTACCAGAGGATTGGTGGGCCCTGCATATGGCTGGGCGTGTTTGCTGTGGCAAGTCTATACAAGCTTGCACGCGTCTTGGGGGTATTCAGTCTGCTTAAAGCATGCACAATGATATTGCTGCCCATACCTGACGCTGCCGTCGGGTGCAAAGGCAGCCTTTCTCTGCTCATCACTCAGCGTGTTGAAGAAGGCCTGCACTGCTTGCTCCCTACTGTGCAACTCCACACCATAGCCCGCCTGATCCCTCCCCGACGTCGACGGCAACGCAGGTGCATATGTGCTGTCACTGCCTGCCGCGCGTTGTTGCCAGCTCGGACTTCTTGCACACAACCTGGACTGCCTAGGCCACAGGGACCATAGTGACCTAGGAGCTGTGTGCAGAGCTTGCTGTGCGCCACTAACGCTCGTCCCAGGTAACCGGACAAGGGCGCTCAAGGGACGTGTGCGGGCCGTGTTTGTGTACGTCGTTGAGGCAGACCTTCCAGCGCGCCAGACCATGTTTCGCAGGCGGTGTAGCATGCCTGTCGGTTGCATGCAGTTGTAAGGAGACGTTGAGCTGACACCGCCCGCTGCCGGCAACAGCATCGCAGCTACGGAAACAACACTATGCCATCCTCGCTACACGTTCAGTTGCTAGTGGGCACAAGCAACAAGCCGTCGCAAGGGTGGCCACTGCTGCAGGCCGTGTGACGGCTGTTCAGGCCAGGTGCGACGACGGGAGTGGTGTTGCAAGCTGTGGCAAGTTTACATAAAAACTGGAAGTTGATAAGGCGGGCAATAGAATTGCAAACAGGCCTGGAAGAAAACAGGCCCAAACACGCGAGCATGCATTTGAATATGCATGCATGCAACTGCGAAAAAAGGCGGGAAATCAGTAACACAAACTGCAACGGGGGGCAGATGATGCATGCACATACCCTAAACCCCACACGGATACTGCACATAGCCACTGTACTACGGCGTTTGCAAACAATTTCCAAATTGCACAACCAGTCCAGGAAATAGCACAGTGCTAGGCAAGATTCAATTTGCCTTCCATGGCGCATGGGCATGACGCATTCAGCAGTACGTCCCGCACATTAGGTGGTACTTGAGCGACAGGTGGTACCACAAGGGGGTGAAACCACCATTGGCCATCTTGGGGGAGAAGGGGTCGAAGCCATGCTTCTCCAGCGCTGCCAGATAGAGGCGCGCCGACAGCAAGGGGAGGAACAGGGACCGAGCAGCTGGGGGGACTGAGGGCTGCAGTGCACAAGCTTCATCCACATGCGCCTGCAGAAGCGAAACCAGCAGTGGTTGCCATACCACATGCGCTGGCAAAATTGCGTGACGTTTTGGTGACACATATGACCGAATGCAGCTAAGTAAATAATAGCAACCATGCGGCATCAGCAGGTGGATGCCATCACACATGCTCTTGCAAAACGCACGGCAATTGATGACGCCATGTGACTGGATGCAGCCAAGTAGATCATAGCAAGCACCAGGGCCCCCCCGGTATGACCACCACTGATTCATCATGGTCCATCAGCCATCCATGCATGATGCTGACGCCATATCCTGAAAGGCTTCCAAGCCAACAACTCTGCCAGAGATCATATGCCATACCACAGGTATCCAGATATTCCTGCTAATGGAAATATGTACAGTGGTCATCCGGCCACCAGGACCCGCACCTTTGCGACCGCAGCCACCTCCAGCATGCAGTCTTGCAGCGCCTCACTGCTCTGGCCACGCAGCAGCTGGTGGGGCGACACATCATGCTTGCGCAGCACGTCGTATGGGAGGTACACCAAACCACTGCAGCAAGAAGAAATTGCATTCAAAGCAATCCTATTGGGCGCTGAGCACGCAGCGCAGGTCAGAACCTACCACGGCATCAAGTAAGTCCACATCACTGCCTTTGGTGAGTTTTCCTTGCAAGCGTGCATGTGGTCATGCAACCCAAAACCAAGCATCATATGGACGGCCAGTGCCGCACTCGCCTATCCAGCCAGACAACATGCGACACATACCGCTGTGCAAAGAAGGATGTCCCCCGCAGCACGTTGGCTAGCCCTGCCCCCTTGCCAGCATGTGCCACCAAATGCTCCACATCCCCAGTGGGCTCCACACCGGCTGCCTCCAGCTGCAAACATAAACCACCACTGAGAATAAAAATAGAATTATTAATGAAAATAAGTATCTGCATTCCAGCTTTGAGCCAGACGAGCATGGCTGGGTTTGCCTCACCACAGTCCAAGGACAAGGCTTGTCTGACACTGATAATCAATGTAATTTTACACAAATGCCGTTGATATGCTTTCACCCCTTTGGAGCGTGGTTGATCCACAAAAATTGCCTGGTTGAATCCAAATGTAGCCACATGACCCTGGCCTCCAACAGCCAATGCAACTTCCACCATGCAGCAGGCCGTACCTGCAGGTATAATAGCTGGCTGGTGGTATCATCTGCATACGCCTCGAGGGCTGCCAGCGACGGTGGTGGGTCATTCCCCCTCAGCGCATCCTCCTCCCTGGCTTGTAGCATGCGCATGAGCCGGTAGCGGGTGAGGTGCCGCACTGACAGCACCTGCACGGGGTGGAATTTACAGGGTAAACAAAGCGCCGCAATCGCAATGTCCTCCTAGCATCCATTGCAATCTTTGCCGGATGGTATGCAAAAAGTCACTCATTTGGACTGATGACATTACCCAATTGTTTGTGTCAGCCAAGCACAAACACCTGCATGTAATGTTAAGGGCCATGGATCATACGAGTGCACATGTCGGGTGTTGCAGCTGACACGTGTGGGGTGGTCTCCACACACGCGACTCTTCCTTGAGAATTGAAAAGCACCCACCTTTGACAACGCCTGTAGCACTGGTTGTTGCGCTGTTACGCCCTTGTAGCAACCGTTGATCTGATCACGCCACCACTGCAACACACGCGATGCATGATCAACCCCGCAAGCATGGCCACAGGGGATGCGGGAGCAGGGATTTGCAAAGCACATGCGTATGTGGATGCAGTCAATGTGGGTGCCCTGTGCAGCTTGCTTCACAGCCGCATAGTCTTTGAGGAAGATTCAGGCCATGCTGACACATGTGCCCCCTGGTCCCCTGTGATGCAAACGTGCCTGGAATCGCATCTGCATGATCGCCGGCTCCTTGGAGTGATCTGCAATGAGGGCTGTCTCAACGTTGAATGCCCGCAGGGCCATGAGAGCAGCTCGTTGGTCCTGCACACAGCAACAGCAGCCGGTGACGCGTGGCATGCCTGGGCAGTGCAGCACGGCCATCGTGTGTGCCATGCCTTGCGCCATGCCTTATGCACGGGCACAAATGGTCAATGCGGTGGGCAATGACAGCACATACAACCTGCATGTCTTCCTTGCTGTGATATGTGGTGGAACTTTGTGATGGTAGTTTCCTTCTGAGGGCGTCGAGCCAGGACTTTGCCAGGTGTGCAAAATGGGTACAAGACTATGGTCACTTACGGTGGGGAGCTGGGTGCACCACAAGTAGTTCTCATAGTCATTTGTCCTGCACATGTTACAGTAGGTAAACCACTTGCTGCTGGGCGTGTATCAGGCTGTTCAGGTGGCAATTACGTCAAGGCGCTGGTTTGCAATGGATGCCATGTGACATTTCCATGGCTGATTCATGCAAGAGTCAAAATTGCCAAGCAGGTCAGGGAGACCCCGGGCGGCGGAGCATGCTTCCCAGTTCAACTTACCTTACAAGGTTGACACAGTAGCTGAAAGCCGTTCTCATGCTGTCGTCCCCACTAGCCGTGGCATAAGGTGCGCGCTGTGCTAGCCACTGTAAATTTGGGTACAGCAATGCAGCCCCTCTGCTGCTGGACCTTAGCATAGTTACTGAGGTTTCCACACAAGACTGTCAAAACTGTGCTTAGGAAAGTGACCGCTGCTGCCTGCACTAGGGCCACACAGCGCCACCTGTAAAAAGCCTGGAGACGGCCAGCACCCCGAGGACTGCAGAAACTATGGCAGGGTTTTGTGATATTGTGGCGTGTACAGCATCTGTGTTTATGACCAGAGTCTGGTAGATACTTGGGTTGATCAGGTACTTGGGTAGATGGCAACCACAATCATGGCATGCAATAGCACTGACCACTGAAGCCACAAGTTTAAGCACAGAAAATGACAAACGAGGAAAAAAACACGGGTGAAGATAGGTGTGGGGTTATGTACTAACTCAGAACAACCAAGGGAACGGGCAACATATATTGCCAACGTTGCTGGTCCAGGACCATGGTTCAGGTGGTCGACCACCTGACCCCATGTTCCCGCCAAATTCACAAACCATTCGAACGCATATGCATGAGTTATTAAAGTAGCACGACGAGTGGTGTTTGACGTTAAACAACATTGCTGGGACCTGTATTATCGTACCGTGGAACGTGATAGGGGAGTTTGTTGGTGGCTGAAACCTTCACCGTCAAGGCTTTACCAAATGTTAAACTCCTCAGTAAACAGAAATTGTGGAGCTATGAACGTGTAGTTACATGTAGCATCACGTTAACACGCAGTTGACTGGGTAGGGTATCGAGAGTGCAGTGCTGTAGCTTATGTGGAGTTCAGCACAGAAAATTCAAAGCATGCATAGCAGCCTGGGTCAGCTCATTTGAGTAGCTACTGGCCTGTGAACGGCAGCACGCCCAGCATGTCGGGACAGACGTACAAGGTGGCTGGATATGATGTGCGCTTCCCGCACGCAGCTTATGGGGTGCAGCTTAGTTTTATGGGCAAAGTGCTGACCACCCTTGATGGGAAGAAGAATGCGTTGCTGGAGGCCCCCACGGGTTCTGGCAAGACCCTTTCATTGCTCTGTTCTGCTTTGGCCTGGCAGTTAAAGGTCAAACACGAGAACTCTGCTTTTTTGAATGAAATCAGCGATGACCCAAAACTCGCCCTGAACAGGGCAGAGTCTGAACCAGAAGCAGGGGAGGTGGAGATCCGTGAAAGGCGGAAGAAGAAGCAAACACCAAGGATCTACTACGCAACCAGAACCCACTCTCAAATTGCCCAGGTCTGGTGTATTTCATGGCTGATAGTGCTCATCTTGTTGTCTAGTTTTCATAGTGACACCTGGTCTTGGCACCATGGCTGAAGCACAACACCTGCTTCTTGCTTCAGGTGGTCAAAGAGCTGAAGAGGGCGGGCTACTCCCCCAGGATGGCCATTCTGGTAGGCATCTGGGATCTCTAGCTGAAGTTGAGCTCCACTGGTAATCTAGGCACTAGCCAACAATCTTCCCGCCTGTGCAGGCTTCCAGGGAGCACTACTGCGTGCACAAGACTGTGTCAAAAGCCAGCAACAAGGACGAGGAGTGTGACAAGCTGATCAAGGAAGGTGGTGGATGCAGATTCCACGGCAACGTCACCAAGCTGTATGGTGCTGCTATCAGCCATGAGGTATGTGCTCTTTGCGGTGGCAAAATCACATTATGGTGGACACTGAAACACCAATCAGCTTGACATGGGAAATCTGTTGGGGGTGACCGCTTGTCACCACCTGACAAAAGCTAAACATTGTCGTCTCAACCCAGCGTCTCGCTGCACGCCCAAGCTGAAGAACCATTGGTTCCAGAAGCACACACTGCCCTGATTGTGACCAAGACTTCTCTTGCAGGTGCACGACATTGAGGATTTAATGAATGCTGGAACTCGTCTCAAAGCTTGCCCATACTTTGCAGCAAGGCACTTTGCCGCTGAAGCTGAGCTGATCTTCACCCCCTACACCTATCTCCTGGACCCAGTCATTCGGAAAGCAATGGATGTGAATGTGGATGATGCAGTGATCATCTTTGACGAGGCCCACAACATTGAAGATGTCTCAAGGTGAAACACATTATAATTGGCATGCCTAAAAACCTGGCTGGCGCTTCCAATTGCCAAGCGCATGAACCTCGCTGGCCCCAACTGGACCTATTTGATCCAATGCTGACTCCCCGATTCCCACATCAAACCCATACCCCAACGGCTCAATCTGATTTGGTAGCCACACCCTTTGAACAATTCTCGCCCCACCTGTGGTCTGGTAGCCACACCATTTGACCAATTCTCCCCCCACCGACCAGGGAAGCAGCCTCTATGGACATTGAACTGGACGTCATGACCGAGGTGCACAGCGCCCTGGCCATTGCTGCGCAGCTGGGCGTGGTGCCTCACAAGTACAAAGTGATGGCCACTGCTGTGCAGAAGATCGTGACGTGGCTGCGAGGCACAGCTGATGGCGGGCAGTTGCAGCAGCAGGGGTTTGAGTGCTTTAGCAGCACGTACGCCGGCGCAAAGGCACGTATCTCCGACCTTAGGGAGTGGCCCTTTTTGCAATCTTATTAGAAAGGGAACCGTGGGCTGTGCACATTCTGACAAATTGCACTGAAACAAGGATGGCAGACGGCATGCAGACAAAACCCAACAAACTTCTAGTCCATGCTGACGTTGTGGCACCCTTTTCATGCACAGGCAATTGAGCAGCTGGATGCTGCTGGCCTGGGCTCTGGAGCTGTGAGCGACCTGTGGCAAGTCCACCAGGAAATCAAGAAAGCGGAGGAGGAATTTGCACAAGCAGCTAGTGCCAAGGCTGGGGAGGCTGCGGCAGCCAGCGGGGGTGCGGGGGGCATGAGCGGCATGGCGCTGGGAGCCATGTCCCGCATCCTGCAGGTCCTGCAGATGATGTACAAGGTATGTTTATGGTTTACTTTCTGACGTATTGTAGTACATGGAGGTGGAATCCGCGCAAGGACTAGCTTGCATCAAATGCAGCTGTTAGGCATTCCAATGCTGATACACTCTGGTCAAATTGTAGTGTAAACGGGGGTGCAGTGTGCAGCATGACCAATTTGGCCACAATGTATCACGCTGTATAGATTGGTCCCGCAATCCGTGGCTCTTGCCCTGTGATGAGGCATCCCAGGAACCCTAACCTGTATGGTGGAATGAAATACAGTGAAACGCTACATTTACATACAACGGCTTGTTGCCTAGGGCGGCGGGAAGCACGAGGAAGACTACCGCCTGGTCATCCAGAAGGTGATTCGCCGCAACCCCAACGGGGACAGCAAGCTGCGCAACAAGGGGCGCAAGTTCAGGGGCATGCAGGAGGAGAACTCAGGCGGGGAGGTGTCCGGTTGGGCTAGCAGCTTCTCGCTGTGGGCCCTCAACCCCGCTGTGGCATTCACCGATGTGGCTGAAAAGGCGCGGTCCATCATATTGGCCAGCGGCACATTGGCACCAATGGAGTCCTTTGCCTCTGAGGTAGGTGGTGGACATGGATTTCTTGGCAGCGTGTGGGTTGGCTGATTGTTGTGTAGTTGTACGGCTATCATGTAATTTTTAATACAAAAATACCATGTGTTGCAATCCTCCTGATGTTGTGCAAGCAGTTGCATCCTCTCCCTCTCTTGGCCATCTTCCAGATGCAGAGGAGTATTCCTGCATAAGGTTGCACCTGATAATGAACTCAGTAGGCTGTGAATGTGCAGCTGGGCGTGGTATTTGAGACCCGGCTGGAGGCGCCACATGTGGTCAACATGACCAAGCAAGTGTGGGCTGGGGTGGTCCCATCGGGGCCCGACGGCGTCTCACTGGTGGCAACCTACAAGAACGCAGACACATTTGCCTTCCAGGTAGGGTTGTGCATTGCAGTACAAATGCTTGTACATTACAGTACAGGTGACTGGCTTACTAAGTCTTACAGTGCGTCCATGTCACAGCACTTGAGGCGCACATTTTTTTCATTTGCGGCACCATATGACAGCGTGATAAAATAAATAAGTAAAGAAGGCTCACAACCAACATTAGGTACTGAACAAAAACATCTAGACGCTGCGGTTATAATGCATACAGTGTGCAACTATCAACAGCACTTATGTGGAAACATAAGGCAGCGCTTAACGCAAGATATATTGGCTTGGGATCAGTGATCAACACCCAAACCAGGCCATGAAAACAGTACTGATGTAATGTATCAGGTAGATAGGGTTGTACTCCATTGGACGATTCAGGCTGGTCGACTCATGCTGAACTTGTTTTGCAGGACTCTGTGGGTGCCTGCATTCTCACCGCCGCGCACACTGTTCCAGACGGCATCCTGGTGTTTGTGGCCAGCTATGCAATGGTGGAGCGATTGACTATGCGATGGAGGGTGCGATAGCATTGTCACACATGCAATCTAGGGCCCGACTTGAAGGCTTTATGTATTTATTGTGAATTTACTCGTACGCGACTGGATCATTGCCACATATGCTGTGCATATATGCAACAGTACCAGCTATCATTGTTTACCATTTGTGGATCAGATTGCACTTACCTGACAAGCGTGCTCTCACCCTGCAGTCGACCGGGGTATGGAACAGGATCTATGCAGCAAAGAAGATTGTGCTGGAGCCCAGGGGCGGAGGGGAGGCGTTTGACGCCATCATGAACGAGTACTACACTGCAATCCGGAGCGGCAAGGGCGCAATCTTCATCGCGGTGTGCAGAGGAAAGGTGCGGGCTGGCTGCTGAAACCAGACAATCACAAGATGATATGGATGGCCCTATCTTTGTCCTTATATTATATTAATGCGCAAGACTCTTATGGAAAGCTTTCTGAGGTACCTCCTCAGCCAAAGCCTCCATTGGTAGCAGCCCTCGGTGAGAATTAAAAGACTGAACTGTCCATCATCCAGCTTGTTTAGCGCAGGGCCTTCATAGCACCACCCCCATCGTCCCTTGACCCTAAAGCATGAACCTAAAGCTGGACTCGAAACCCATTTTCAGGTGTCGGAGGGCCTGGACTTCACAGACGCCAATGCGCGTGCCGTGCTGGTTTTCGGCATCCCCTACCCATCTGTGAAGTGCCCCAAGGTGGAGCTGAAGAAGCAGTACAATGACGCTGGCAGCCGCACCCGTGGCCTGCTGTCAGGGGGGCAGTGGTACAACCAGCAGGCCTTCAGGGCGCTCAACCAGGTGCGCGAGTAAGCATACAAGAGAAAGAGAGCCAGGGTGTAGGAATCTGTATGAAGGATGTACCTGGGTGCGCAAACCAGATGACCATGTGCACGCATTTTCTGCAAGCATATCAATACACTTGTCTTATAAAGTGTAACACCATGCTGTCATTACGCACACGGGGTTGAGAGGAAACGTCACAGTTGTCCTCAAATGGCTGTATCCTGCAGTGGGTGGGAGGCTGTGCCTATAACGTCAAATGAAGTCTAAGGAATACACCAAATACATTTCTATTTTATGGGAATGTAAATATATGATGTATTCCTGGATTTGACAATTTTCAGGCTGTGGGCCGCTGCATCCGCCACCGCAACGACTACGGCGCCATTGTGCTGTTTGACCAGAGGTTCACGGAGCAGCGCTGCCAGAACAGCATGTCCAGATGGTGCGCACATGCCCCGCATGACCCATTGGCCACTCCCCAGGCCCACACATGCCTCCATGTTGTTGGATGGGCGGATGTATCAAGTGCCCTGTATTTCTGCTGTCTGATGCTGATGGATATTCTTTGTGATAGTGTGTTGGGATGAGGGATGCTTTGCAATTGATCTACTGCTTAAAACCCTAATCAAAACCCTAAACAAATGGCATTGGTGACTTGGTGCAGGGTGCGGGGAGCGCTGCAGGTGCATCCGTCATTTGATGCTGCGATGTCATCCATGGCAGCATTTTTTGCCACCATCACCGGGAACCCTCCAGGCCCACCGCAGCCATTGGCGCTGCCGCCAGCCCCTGTGCAGATGCCACTGGCACTCCGTACGGCCCTCAAACCCCCTCACCCACCCCGTATTAACCAGCAGTTCCACCACCTGTTAAAAACGGCCATAAGGTTGTAGCTAGGAACAATGGTCTGCCTTGGTTAGAATGTGCTTAAAGCCCAATCTATTCAATATTAGCTACATGCAAAACAGCCAGGTTGATAGTTAACGCAATATGCGCACATTCTACATTGGGCAGAACAGTGCGTACTCATAATTTTCATCCCCCCTTTCCAACCACAGGTCAGCCCAAGCTGCACCTCAGTCAGTTGACCAAGCGCAGAGACCCCGGCGCCGAGTTCGCTACCCTGGCGCGGCCCTTCAAGGTGCCCAAGACGCAGACCTGCGGCAGGGGGGCGGAGATGGCCGAGGGGGATTGGGCAGAGGAGGAAGGCAGATCAGGCGCATCAGGTACCTACAGGGCCAGTGGGATTGAGAGTGATAAATTTTTTAAATAAATCCTGTTACAGAAGAATTGTCTTTGGTATATTTTGAAGAAGGCTATAATATACAGGTGCACGGCGCGTGCTGACAGACAAAGTGGATATGGGCTTTTAAATTTTAAGCCAGGCTAACATGGCGTGATGCGAAAGCGCCCAACTCTGTCTATGACCACAAACCTCGCCTTACATGATTGAAATAATAACCTATTACATTGTGGGGTAAAAATATAAATTCCCGCAGGGCGGGCAATTATGTAGGCACATGCATGAAGTTTGCAAGGGGCGTTTTTGGCACTGGCACTGACTGCGCCTCTTGTGCATATAGAGGAGAGTGGCGAGCCTTCGTGCACAATGCCATCCGCACCACCAGCCAGCCAGCAGCGGGATGCAGGTGCTGGGCCAGGCCCAGGCTCGACCTGGTGCCAGCAATCTGCGCCAAGGCCGCTGCAGGACTGGGGCGCTTCTCGGCACCTCAATGTGGTGCCTGGCGCAGCCACCACCACCACTACCGCCACCACCACTGTCGCCCCCGCCACCGCCAGCAGCAGCAGTGGGTGGCAGGGGCAGCAGTGGGGTGGTACCAAGCCACCCATGGGCGCCCTGCATCAGCTGTCACATGGATCCATGGGGCAGGCAGCTTGGGGCCAAGGAAGCATGGGGCAGGGCTGGGCCGGGCAGGCAGCTGGGGACCAGGGTTTCACAAGGCAGGGTAACATGGAGCAGGGACACGCATGGCAGGCGGCTGGGGACCAGAGGCGCATGGGACAAGGCAGCGAAAATGCGTACGATCCCCGCGCAGCAGCCCCACAGCCCTTCCAGAACATGGGTGCGCCTGCCACAACTGCAGAGGTGCAACGTGGCGGGCCTCATTCGGCATCAGATGCTGCTGCAAGCACGTCCACAGCCGGTCCCAGGCACCTGCAGCATGGCATGCATGCAGCCCCCAACCCCATACAGGCCGCTGGGCAGCCTGCAGCGCTGTCCAACCCCACACATGCGGCCGCGCCCTCCAATCCCCAGTTGGGTGGCAGGCCCGTAGCCAGTACCCACCCACACCCACCACAGGCAGCTCCGCACCACCACCCACAGCCCCAGCCCCAGCACCAGCCTGCGCTCACGCTGGACCAGCAGATGGTGGAAGGGTGGGTGCGCCAGGATGTACGGGACATGGCGGCCATGCTGCAGCAGCGCCAGGGGTTGCAGGGCCCCGAGGCTGAGGACTATGCGGTGCAAGGCATAGTGGAGGTGCTGTCGTGGGCAAGGTGCGCGAGCCTGTGTGTTCCTGTGGTTTGGACCATGGGTGGGCCTTCATGAGGGTTCCTGTGGTTTGGACCTTGGGTCTTCTGCGCCCCTCAATGTTGCTTACCACATCGCTGCTACCTACCAAACAGTGACTCAGCAATGAGCGCTGATGCATCGCAGTCATCTAGCAGATTACATGTATGCAGACTGCGTTGGTTGTGAAACCAACCATAGGGTTAGCGACCTTGTAGGTGAAGGCAGACTTTGCCAACTCCGTTGCTGCATGTGGGTTACAGTCGTGTATTAATTGTAAATGGACTAAAAGGATATTTGCTCTTGCAGGGACCTGGCGGCTGACGGCGAGGACATGACTGTGATCCTGCTGGGGTGGGAGCCGCTGCCACGTGGCATCCAGGCACTCACCCTGGCGGCAGGCATGGCGCTGCCGCCCGACCATGTTCCCTGCGCCGATGTGCTGCGAGCGGTCTCCCAAATGCAAAATGCGTGGCTGGGTCTGCTGTCAGCGGTGGAGGTAAGGCGCACCTCTCAAACGTCAAACCCTTTTGCATGCCATGCGTGCTGGCATTGGCCAAGGCCTGTGCTTGACCAGCCATTCTGGCTGGTCGCGGTGCCTTGGTGCCCCTTAACTTCGCCTTTGTGCTCCCCTTTCTAGCAATCTATGAATCGTGCCAAATATTGTCATTGATATGAATGTAGTGAAACTACCTGGCTGTAGGTGACGAAGGCCGCATACAAGCTGGCCATTGGTCCACATCCAGCCACAGCAGCGGACCTACATGCGCCTGGTGCCCATGCCAGCGCAGCCTCAACACCCGCCCTCCACAAGCGCACAGTGGCTGATGGGGACAAGGAGAATTTTGCAGGGACCCAAAGCACCTCTTGGGAGCAGGCACGCACCTTCCTTTCAGCCCTGGATGCGGTAGCAACCACACATGGAGCGCAGCACCCTCCCATGGCGCCAGGTGCTGCCACGTCGCCTGCGCAGGACCCACGTGCAGCCCTGCCAGCTGTACAGCAGTACAGCACAGCTCAAACTGGGTCCTGCGAGGAAGCTCAGCGACATGGGCCAGGTCCTGCTGTGGTGACTCGCCACGTCATTCCACTTACGCCCATGGGCAACATTGGAGTGATCAGGACTGGGCAGCCAAGTGGCTTCAAAGGCGCTACAAAAGGTGCAGCACGTGCAGGTGGGGATGTCATGAGCAATCAGGGCAGCGCACAGGCCCAGTCATGCAACATGTGCATTGCATGCGTGATTGGTGGTGTGAGGGCTCGCGGCATACGAGGTTTTTATGAACAGCTGCCATGGCCCCATGAAGCATGGTACCGGTAATGCAGGTTCTCTAGTGCATACAAAGTTGAAAGAAAGAAAATAGCATTGACGTGTGTGATGATAATGGGCAGGACCGCTGGTGTGCGCACCTGCGTCAAACATACGCCAGTGTCTGGGCATTAAAGCCGCTTTCTGCAAATGCGACGTACAGGTAGTTGTGGTCATCAGGTATACATGGGTTGTTCCTCATGCACACGCCCTGCTGCAGGTCAGCCTCCCAACAGCGCAAGCCGATGGGGCCCTGCCCAGCGCACTGCCAAGCTCAAGGCTGGTGATTCCGATGACGAGGACTTCCAGTGATGATCGATCCACCAGGACTTTTTCGGCATGACCTGCTAGGCATGGTAGCTGTAGTAGGTACCAGGATTTCTGAAGGAGCTGCACCGCAGCCTCAGAACAGGATTTTTTACTGGCCTCAAGATTGGTGTTTCATGTCAAATTTATTATGTATTACCACCGCTCTGTCTTGTGCTTTTCTTTGCTTACTAGGTAGGAATATCGCGATGGGAATATTGTTACAATGAATCATTAGATCCATTAAATTAATGGATTAAATCCAGAATGATTCTCAGACTCAACATTTTTCATGGATTTTGCTTTGCCATTCAGAATGGCCCAATGGGATAGAACCTTTGGCAACTAAGTAATTACTGGCATTTAGTAAACTTTATTTGACCACTGAGTGAGTTCAACCAGGGGGCATCGTGCGCATCTTGGGCAAGCAACAGCTGCTGTTAGTACAATTTGCTGTGAGCTCAGCTGCTGCTGCAATTTGCCTTCAGCAGGCAAGACTTTGACCAGGCTCCAAAGACACCATCATGGTGATTGCGATGTCATTTACAGTATGCAGTACAGTGCACTGATATTGTTTGGCAACTTAATTGCAGCAAGTGTCAGTGCGAAAGCAAATCTACGGAGGACCCGTTAGTTAACTACTAACATTGCAGGCATGATTAACGCAGTGGCATTCCTGCATGCTAACACGGTATCAATATTTTCCAAAATTCCAGTCCAGACATGCATTGTAAGTGCTGACAACAGATAGTACCCGTGTGGTCACATCTCTGATTGTGGCAGACAACCTCGAACAAATTGCAATATGGTTTTGCATCACATGTACTGTGGGCGTTGTCTTTCTTTCTTTCCTTCTACGTCCAGCATTGCAACACATCCTGCAGGGCAGGCTAAGCCTTGCCACAATCACCTCCCAAATTGCACAGTATAGAGATCATCAAGGCCAACCAAGCTGCCATCCATTCAAACACCTAAACGGCTATTTCCACCCCCCGTAGCAACAACCCATCAATTACCCTGTCACGCTCAAAGGATGTTGGTACCCTGCTACACCTTCTCCCGAAGCGGTCCGGCCCCACCAAGCTCCCAATTTCAAACTGCTTGTCCCAAATCCACTCACACCCCATCGCCCCGTGCAACCCCCCTCCCTACATCTGCGGCCGCGTCTGCACCACTGTGATGTTGCCCTCAGGGTCCACCACCCCCTCAACATCCTGGGCTGACCCCAGCGCCTCCTCAATGGCGGCACCCACCTTGCACACCCGGGACAGCAGATCGCGACGGAAACCCTCGTCCTGCGGCCATGGAACAAGAAAACAGTCAGGCCAACAAGTCCCAGGCAAGCACATGGATGACACGCACGTTGTCTTGAGGATATCAAAGATTTAAAGCAGCTACATGGCCCCAACAGCAAATGCAGGTCTGGCATCCACATGAGCAGCGCCTGGCGCACGCTGAGGCAGATATGCAGCCGCAAACAGGAGCCGCAAAGCAGGCAGGGTACAGCTCCACATATCCCGCTTGCTCTCACCGTCATGATCTTGTCCGTCATGTAGTCCACCTTCTCTGTGAGCGTGGCATCCATGGTGATGGAGTCGTACAGCCCAGCACCCGCGTACCCCTCCAGGTCCTCACCGTTGGAGTCTGATCGGAAGATGAGCGACTCAGGCACAAACATGCCGTCGCTCTTGGAGGGGTACAGCAGCACCTGCGGATAAGACGGGGTGTTATAAAAATATGCTTGTATTGTTTTATTGCCGGTTGAGTTCTACGATCAGTCCTAGTTACATTCCAATAGTACCTGTCCATTGTTCCACTGCAGCACCTGCACATGATTCTTCAGCACAGCAAAACTCGTAATGCTTGAGCTTAAAACAAGCTACACCGTCCACCCAACACCCTACCTTGGGGTTCTCCAGGTCGTCCTTGCGCCCCGTGAAGGCCAGCGCCGACCCCTGCACCTGCCCGCTCACAATGCTCTCCCCCAGGCCGCGCACAAGCTCCGCGTAGATCTCGCCCTCGTCGTTTGTGGCTGGGTTCTTTGTGTGGATGACGTAGGCGTACTGCGCCGGCACCACGCGCTGCACCAGCACCGCCATGCGGATGGACATGAAGTCCAGGCCCACCTTGCGCATGCTGATATAGGCGCGCTCGTTGAACTTGGAGGCCCACACGCCCTGGAGGGAAATAAGCACAGAGGGTCAGGCCAACCACAAGCATAGGTGCATATATTGCACCCTTTTTAGGGCTTGGGGATGAAGGCTGACAAACATGCACAGGGGGACACACAACCTCGCGCAAACATCAGCCCGTCACGAGTGTACCACAACCATCCAGGTTCACACAACTCCTGCATGCTGCCGCTCCTCTCCCGCCACCCACCTTGAGGGCCTGCATGGCCATGCCCCAGCGCTCCTCGGTGTCTGGCACGGGTATGCCCGCAGCCGCCATGGCCTTCTTCAGCTGCTTCTGCAGCGCGTCCGGCACCACCACCTGCATGGCCACCTCGCGCGCCTTGCCCAGCTGCTCCTCAGCGGTCTTCAGGTTGATGTCAGCCACCTGGGCAAGGGGGGTAGGGTTTAGGTTGACGTCAGCTGCATGGTTTTAGGGTTCAGGTTGGTGTCAGCCACCTAGGTAGCAGGGTTGCCCTTCAACCACCCATGTAGAAGGGCTAAATGATCAAGTGTGGATGTAGGTGGAGCGCGGAAAGGTATTACAAGGCGCCAGATCAGAACAGGCATGTCTGTTTTCGCTCAGTGCATGCAAGGCCACAGTGTCTGCAAGGCCTGGCTACTACTCTTGCTACGTGGCAGGGGTGCGTGTCACTCACCAGGTCATCCAGCTGGCGGGCTAGGGTTTTGTTGGCAGGCGCCTTCAGTGCCTGCTCAAAGGAGCCGAAGGGGATGGTGATGGAGGCGGGGAGGGAGATCCAGTCGGGCAGGCGGCCACGCAGGCCTGCAAGTTTGAGTCATTAATTGAGTCACTACAATCTTAATGGTAAGAAAACAACAACTGATATTTTAAACAAGGGCAGAATGGCGACGGGCCAAGGGCTGTTTGCATGCCAGAACAGGTAGATATGCCTGATGCTGGGTTGGCACAAGCTGCACTCCAAACCTCCTGCTGCCATCACGCACAACCCAGGTTCTTTGGCTTGCCCCCCACCATCCCCACTCGCTCACGCTACTCATGCATGTTCACCCTATTGCTAGACCCTAAACCCTAGCACACACCTGCCAGGTTCTTGGACTTGCCCCCCACCACGCCCTCCTTGTACTCGTCCATGGTCACCACCCACTTGCCGCACCACTTGGGCACCGTCACCTTGAGCATGTTCTTGCGGGGGGGCGCTGAGCCATTGCCATTGCCGTTGCTGAGGCTGCCGTCGGAGGGCGCCCACTTGACTGCCCCAGCGGCTGTGGTCTTCACGCTAACCACCTTGCCAGCCTGAGAAGAGAATAGATGGTTACAATGCGCTCCAAGAGCATGACCACATGCGCAGTCAGTCCTGGGACAGCTACGCTGCTTGTTGGACCAACTTGACAAGGCAAATAAATAAGGTAGGTCACTCAAGCTGTTCATGCAATGCAGAGCACTGCGAAGGGATGCACAATCAGCCCCCACCTGCATGCCCCACACCACATGCAGTGCCCAATGCACGATGCGCACACCCCCAAGTCTGCACAGGCATCGGGTGCAGCAACTCCATCATACAATTGCCCTCCTTGCTTGCGGCCAGCCAGCCAGCCACCCAAACCCCACACCCGTAGCGCAACCAACCCCCTACCCACCCCACCCACCTCCTGCATGAGCTCCTGCAGGGGCCCCTCCTCGTGGCAGGTGGCGAACAGGCAGTGCATGTTCCTGGCGCGCACGCTCACATGCGACAGCACGTCTGGTGCGTCAGGTGTGAGCAGCGCCACCACCCCCTCGGGGATCTCCTCCTCCCCAGACACCCGCTTGGCGATCAGCACGGTGGGCACATCATAGTCCTGCAGAATTTAGGGTTTAGGGTTAAGGTGGGCACCACGCAGTCCTGGGGAGTTTAGGGTTTGGGTTGAGGTGAACACATCATAGTCATGGGGGGCGGGGCAGGGTGCTTACTTCATTGTACCCAACTCTCAAAACCACACTCTATTGGTATGCTGCACTACATGCGCCTCGCAGACGGCTTGACGCCGTACATGCACAGCATGGCGCAGTCTGAATAAGGAATGCTGTGCGCCGAACCCTCCCCGGCTCCCTTCCACACAAACATGCACAACCCCCACCCGCCAGCCTCCCTGTCCCATCCCCCACCCCTCACCTTCTCCTGCACCTCGTGCAGCCCATTAACCACCTCCACCACCCCAACCACCTCCCCAGGGCTGATGACCTGCCACGCGCCCAGCTCCGCAGCAGACCGGATAGCCGGCTCGAACGACGACAGCGCCAGACTCACTGCAAACGCGGGCCCGCCGCGCACCACCTCCTCGGCGAACAGCTCCACCGCCCACTCGTCCACCCCAAAGGCGCGTCCAAAGCCTGTGGCCACTGGGTCCAGGCGGGAGGAGATGCGGTCCGAGGTTTCGGCCAGGGCGCGGCGCACGCGGTCAAGCACCGCCATGGTCTGCAAAGCAGGGGGTGATGGGATTGTTAGTACCCAAATATAAATGTATTATATATTTTCATTGACATTAGGTTATTTAACATTAATTTACTCAACATTATTCATGGAATTGTATTATATGACATAATCCATGCTCAAAAACACGTTTATATTGCGTTTCTATACGTGATGGAAGGCGGTACACCGCGGTAGTTGCCATCTCCCCCCTACTTGGTACTTCCTCAATTGTTTTTTTTCCTGGCACCCACCTTGAGCGCCTGGTCCTTGTTTGGCTGGCCCCCCTCGCGCACCGCCCGCGGCAGGTTGTTCCACGCGTTGAGGCAGAAGCACAGCTCCTCGTTGTCGCCCACAGACATGATCAGGTTCAGCAGCAGGGGGCCGATGAGGGGCGCTGCGCCGGTGCCGGTGGCCCCCGCTCCGCGCTCTGCGGTTGTGCGGATGACGTTCTCCAGGGCCAGGTCAAGGTACAGCAGCTCCCTGCAACATTAGGGTGTAGAGTGGTTGGCTGGTTCAACATTATCAGTGGGGCAGGCGTGCTTTTGCTGGCTCTGACGGCGCAATTCCACTGCGAGGGGCTCCTCAACAGGTGGATCAACATCATCCAGGAATTTTTAAGTACCAAACACGTGTGGAATGCTTGACCAGCCTCCTTGATTGCCCTCCTTGCCAACACTAGTGGATGCATCCCACATGGGCCAGACATGGGCCTGTGACTGACACTCGCGCATACCTGTTGCCTGCCAGTGCGGGCTGGATCTCAGCGCGCGCCTCCACCGCCGCCTGGATGAGCGGCAGGATCTGCGAGTCCTTGCGGTGCGACAGCACGTACCCCACCCAGCCCTTCGCAGACCCGGGCAGCACATTGCCCGCCTCCTTCACAGAAGCCTGCAGGTCGGCGCCTGCACACGATGCGCCACTAGGTGAGGCTCGATAATACGATGCGCAGCGATGACAGGCGCACCACCATGCTCATGACAGCGCATGTATAGATTCCCTACCCTGTCATTTTGTAGTTTGGAGATCCAGTGCATTGCCCACCAGCAACACATGCTGGGTGTACCACGTATAATCCCTCGCCAATGCTTTTTGGAGCACTAGCTCAGCAAGGGAAACAAGCACTTGACGACCTGGCAGTACGCACATGAGTGCACCCTTGAGAATGCCCAGGTAGTTCTGGAACCCCCTGATCAGCGAGTCCTTTTTGCTACCCTAAAATCCCAAACCCTAACATTTGCAATGGATTGCACACCCCCGCGCACCTGAGTGCACCGCCTTGAGGATGCCCAGGTAGTTCTGAAACTCCCTGATCAGCGAGTCCTTCTTGTCGGCGTAGAAGTGCGGCTCGCACACAATGGCGCGGTCAAAGCTGGTCAGGCGCTGGCGGGTGATGCCGGCGTCGGTGAGCACGCGCCAGTACTGGCCCTGGTCCCCGTTGGAGCGCAGGAACGCCAGGTAGGCCTCGCAGATGCCCACGTCGTCTGGCGTGGTGTTGTTGTGCAGCTTCTGATGCCACTCCTCCATCCAGGTGCCTTTCACCTCGGAGATCCTGCGCAAATTGCGTTAGGGTTCAGGGTAATGATCGAAAGGGGGAGGGGAGCCGAAGGTGGAAAGGCAGGGCAGGCAGGGGAGGGGCTGGAACATCCAAGACCAAGCGCAAAGTACTATCTGAGTGATGCAGAAGGGTTGGACGGGAGAGAGGATGCTAGAGGAACCCACTGTACTCAGTCCTGTGTGGGTGCTGGAATGAGGAGGGTGCAGGTGCAGAGGGACTCACTTGTTGCGGTGCATGATGTTGAGGATCTCGTCACGCACAGCCTGTGCGTTGCCCCCACGCCCCACGGTGGTCAGCATGAGGCGAGCCCACTCCTGCGCCTCGCCACCAGTCTTTGCGTGCGCCTGCACAAAGCCAGCAATGAATGATTAAAGCGGGGATGGAGGGATGGTTGGAATACCAGTTCCAAGGCTCAAGGTATGCTGGGTGCGCCCGCACAAAGCCTGTGGCAACGCCCTCCTCTTTGCTTACTGCACGCCTGGGCTCCAGAGCTCAAAGGCTGGCAGCATAGTGCTTTGCACGAAATTTCTCGTCCCCGCACCTCTGCAATTGCGTATGTGAGCCTGGACTGCGCCGCCCCCAGGATGCGCGGCTGCGTGTTGTAGTTGCGCTGCCAGGTGAGCTGGCGGATGGCGCTGTACCGCAGCCACACGTAGATCTTCACCATGGCGTCGGTCACATCCTCAGAGTCGCCCTGCAGACCACGATATGCACAGTTAAGGTTACTGACATGCAGCCCAGAACGCCAGCCAGATTAGCATCCTGCCAACTCACGCCGCACTCGAGGCTGGCCACGCACCGTGCTTAGTACAGTGCTGTGAGACTGTGGGTCACTGCTGTCCTGTCATGACTAACAATCGTGGAGATCCAAGACAGAGAATGCAATAGGCCCATGCACAAACATGCCCACAATTCCAAGCCCATGTGATCCATGCACCCTGCGTGTCAATTTCAGCGCACCCTGCCGGCACCCCCCAGGAGGTCCGCCGCCTTGTTGAAGCGGTGCATGAGCGTCCACGCGGAGGAGTTGCACTCGCAGTCGATGATGGTCTTGCTGAGCGCGTCGTCCATGCCAGGCGCCGCCTCCATCTTCTCTGGGAAGCTGCCCCCCAGCACAGGCACGTTGAAGTTGCTGCCGCCATCGCGCCACCAGCGGGTGCCGTCAGCGGCGCGCAGCACAAACGTCAGGCCTGTGGCACCGTTTAGTGTGCGTCAGCAGAAAGCAGGATAAATGCCTGGCCTGCAGCCGTGGTGCGTTTCAGCGCAGCGTGCCACAATCGCTAGGCCTACAGCCGTAGGATGTGTCTGCAGGGGACGGCATGCGCATCACATGCCCATCGCTGCTGTCCCAGACCTAATCAGGCAGTGGGTAGCATGCATACGCCAGCAAATTGGGCCCCCCTGCAGCACTCTCTTGCGGGACAATACGGTAGATGGCGGATAACATTGTGGGCTGTGATTGCCAAGCCTATGCAGATATAGTACATTAAGTATTTAAACCAGATTTTGGATTTTTTGTTGGAGCGGCCACGCACCTGACAGGTCATGCCCAGCGGGGATGCTCAGCTCCACCCGCTGCAGCGGCACCATCGAGCCCTCCATCTCCACAATGCACTCCTCCTCATTGCACGATGCAAAGTCGGTCTCCGCCGCCTTGCCGTCAGCCAAAAAGGTGCTGCCCTTGGGGACCACGCCCTCGGGGGGACCCACCCACTCCCCGCCCTTGCCGCGGCGCACGCCCCAGTGCATGACAAGGGCGTTGGGCTGGTCAGTGGTGATGGTGATGGCCACTGGGCCGTCGTCGCCCTCTGGCTGGCGCACCACCGCCAGCAGCTCGGCCTTGGACCCCAGCTCAAACACGCGGTACCACTTGGTGGTGTCGTCGATGGCGGCTGCCTGTGGGTGGCAAGAAGGAAGAAATTAAGACAAAGCCACCAACGTTAAATCCATCCCCAGGACTCCTTATTTCTTGTTAAATCCACACGCAACTATAGTATTTGAATGTACAAGGCGAAATATCTTACCATGACAGCAATGCTGTAAACCTGGGGTGCATGTGATTAACCCACCATCTAGTTTAAATTGCACAGGAAATTGGTAGTGATTCCCTGGCATTTCAAACGCACCTGCGTCAGGCCCTTGAGCGGCTTGAGAGGGTCTTGGGACAGCTCCTTCTTCAGCTGGGGCGCCTTGGACCGGATCATGCTGATGGGGTCGCGCTGGCGCACCTCCAGGGAGCCGCCAATGGTGGCGGAGTCAACTTGTGCGGGCTCGCCTGCATGCATAACATGGGTGAGCGCATGCGGATGCGTACAGGGTGAGGTTGGAATGGCTTCCATGCCCGGTAGGGTGAGGGATGAGGATACGTGCAGGTGAGGCATTGCTGGTGGCTGGAATGATGCACAGCCAGTGATGTGCTGGCTGAGCATGCGACAGATACCTTACTCATGATTAGTAGTTTTATTTTTATTTTCCGGTTCGCACAGGTAAAGTGTTGAGGGTGGATGTTGTATGGCAAGTCAGTGATGACTCACTTGGTGCTGGCGCCTGTTCCTGCTTCTGTTCCTGCTTCTGATCCTGCTTGTGTTCCTGCTTCTGCTTCTGCTGAGCTGGCGCCGGGGGTGGGGGTGGCGCAGGTGCCCGCAGCTCCTTCTCTATGTCTGCCAGGCTGGCACCCGCGCGCAGCTTGTCCTCCAGGGCCTTGCGCGCCTCGGGACCAAACTCGGCGCCCTGGGGGCGCCCTGCCTTCTCCCACAGGAGGTACGCCTCAATCGCAACCTGCAGACACGGCAGTGGTTGGCTTTCCATGTGCGCATAACGTACAGCAAGTCCAGTATGTAGTCGGGCAGTGCAAGAAGGTACAGGTGGATGCAACGGGCAGGGTATCGGAACTGAGGGTGTTGTGGGGCGGTAGTGGGTGTATTTGGGTTTTAAGGATGTAGGGTTTGGGTACCCGCAGCGCACCAAGTCATCGGGGATTTTGGGCAGTGCCGGCTCTGCAGGCTTGGCTGGTGCCTCAGGCGCCGCAGTGGAAGCCTTGGGCTCCACAGTGGCAGCTGGGCCGCTGCCGTTGAGTGCATACGCAATGTACTCCTGGTACTTGATTTGCCCCTTGGCGACCTTCCAGATCTCCTCCAGCGGCCTGCCCTTCACCAGCAGCGTCTTGATCTCCTGTGTTGGCAATGCATGACGGTCAGAGTTCCATGCATTCCCCGGAGGAATGCATCCACCCACGGCGACCACACGCCACGCAACCTCAGGACATGGGGTAGGGCAAGGGTATTCAACATTTTGTCGGCTTTTCACCCAAACCCTGTTCACCTCACTCCTAATCACATGCGCAAGTGGGTGCCGTGCGCTGCGCACCATCACCAACACCACTTTGTCAAACTCCCAGTCCTACCTGGATGGAGTTCTGGTACTCCCAGTCTGCCTCTGACTGAGAGCGCCTGGGGCATCCCGCCGCCTCCCACTTGATGTACGCCCAGATGCCAGCCAACTCCTGCGGGACCTCCACATCAATCGACTGCAGCGCCTCAGCCATATTCCCAGTGGTGTCGTTGCGCAAGGGGATCTTGAAGTTGCTGCTCTGGAAGTCGTACCATGCATTTGTGGCCTCGTCCTTGACCACAAACACCAGGAAGTCTGAGGCTTGGTCACGAGACAGCTTCACGTCCAGGGACTGCACCCCTGCTTTGCTCTCCCTGCAGCACAGTGGGTTGGGAATGTGGTGGGTTAAACCCACCAAAGACAGGGTTGCATGGACATATGTGCAGTGGGGCAGCCAGTATGTCCAGGACACTGTGCTCAACACGTACCGCCAGGGTGTCTGGATTGCACGGTCCTTGTACTGCACTGATCCCTCTGGCCGGGAATCGGGTGGGGGAAGGCGCCAGCCACCACGGTACCCACGGCCACCTTCAACACCCCAGTGCAGCAGTAGCTTTCCAGGGTGCTCAGACTCAAAGTGCGCAACCTGAGCCCCCTCATCTGTCTCGGTGACAGTCACCTACCACAAGCAGCTCATACCAGTCAGCAGTGAGACCTCAGAATCCTTTGCACTTGCCATAATCAAACCTCACACAACAACTAAGCCAAAAGCGAGCAGTGGACGTTTCTTAGCACACCTTGAGGTTGTGGACTGACCCCAAAGGCAGCTGCTTTTCATACACCTTTGATGCCTCTGGAGCTGCGACAGCCTGTACAAGCACTTGCCTCCTCTGCTGCAGCAGCTTTGGGCCTGCACAAAGTTGTACATCAAGGCAGGGATCAGCAAGTGACTTGACAAACCTTGTTGGTTCACTAGGTACATCTGCCCGGTTGTGATGGCGAGGACTAGCATGCTCATGAGGGACATATCGTACCTCCAGATCTCCTGCGAAGCGGAAGAGTGGAGGAAGTGTTCGTCCTCCGTCCCACACGCTGGCTTACACCGCAAGGAGCAAGGCTTGGCGTCTGGAACGACCTGCATCATAAAGTAGCCTGATTAGGTAGGGCACCTTTTACTACAGGTGAACGGCGTTTGATGGCTAGTACATACCTGAGAGCCGTGTCCCCACTACAGACTTGTCCCTTGGCGACACCTAACGTGTCCATGGTTCGTGCGTTGCTTAAAGGTCACAGTGGTGCGCCACTTCGATACAGCCTATTGTCTGTGAGCTGACGGCTTCAGGTGCAAGAGATCCTGTGATTGCAGTCCTTGCTTGTATTATATGCTTGATACGTGGAGAGTTGTGCTGTTGTCTGTAGACCGTTCCTGCTTTTAAGTAACATCAGCTTCTCCTCAACATCTACGGTTTGCCGGCAAAAAAACAGCGCTTTTCCCGAAAAGGCCCCGAAACCAACAAACCCTACAGAAGGGTTTTTACCGCCGTTTGGCCGCTAGAAAGGCGGCCGGCGCTCACAACGGCGGTACGATTACGTGCTTTGCCAAAACGGTGCACCTTGCGCACTCGGCGAAGGGCGACGAAGCCCCTGGCCCACCGCATATATATAGACGCGCTTCTGTCAGAGGCCTATCACAGCCCTGTTGAGCCCCCAAAACTTGCTCTTGTCTAGCCACCACTGCTCTACACCCACCATGTCCACTGCCTCTTTCGCGCGTATTTCCACCCCACTCCAGTTCAGGACCTCTCGCAGCGCTGCCTCCAGGACCTCCCTGACAGCGCGCCGGTCGGTCATCAGGATGACGTCGACAGTGCCCAAGATCGAGATCGTCAAGACCGGGGCGACGGACTCTCTGGAGGTGGGTGAACGAAGCGCACCTTGTCTGCCATCGCTGGGGCGTCGTGGGTGTTTTCACGGTAGGGTTTGCCCAATGGTGCAAGCTAAGGTATGGGCAGCTTGGCACCCAGCCAAATGTTGGTACACGGGCTAGGCTGAAGTCGGAAGTACCCAGTTCGGGCAGTTGCGACTGATCCATCTGCTGCTGATCCCTAGATCGGTTTGGTTGCACGTGCACCTGGCAGCATTGCACGTGGACGTAGGCTTTCAACATTCTGCTGCCCTTCACCTTCGACTTGCTACCTGCTACCTATGCTGTGATCTGCGGGATGTTGCTTAGTACTGGTGTAACCTAGTGGCGCACACTTGTATCAGCTTGTGGCTTGCAATTTGAAGTGCTTTAACCCCTGATCAAGAGTCATCTAACACCCGCGCTTGCCCACCCGCAGAGCTTGGCCAAGTTCTCCCTTGACGACTACCTCGCGGGTTCAAGCAAGGTCTGGACTTTCTGGAACTGCCCGCCCAGCGAGTTCCCATGGAGCTACGGGAAGGTGGAGTACGCATACGTGATTGAGGGCAAATTCTCTGTGCAATACCCAGGTGGGTGCAACAGTGTGGCAGTGCAATGGAAAGAAGGTTGGGTTGATTCTGCTTTCTTTCCAGCCAGGCGGGAACGTGAAATTGACAAGCTTTTATGTGCAGGTGCCGAGCCAGTTG
The DNA here is from genome assembly GCA_032358255.1 of Heterotrichella gracilis. Taxonomy (NCBI): domain Eukaryota; class Xanthophyceae; order Tribonematales; family Xanthonemataceae; genus Heterotrichella; species Heterotrichella gracilis. The sequence continues at coordinate 119,818 of JAULBX010004777.1, forward strand.
AGGTTGTTGCCGGCGACTTTGTGAGGTTCCCAGTTGGCGAGACACAGTAAGTCATGGTGACCTTTTTGCTTGGTGATTGCCGCACAGTTGGTGCCTTCGTGCTATGTTTGCCAGTGAGTGCTGCACAGTCACTGAAGGGTCACTAACACCGCTTTGCTTGCTTTGCGCAGGTTTGTGGTGACCGAGAACGTGCGCAAGTTCTTCACCCTTGTTGAGGAATAGAGCAAACCTGCCCAGTGCTGCCCCTGGTGTATCTGTCCTTCACGCACATACTCCACTACCCTGTATGACTTTCCATCTGTTTTGTATGTACATAGTATCAGCCCTGCGTTATGTATTGATATTTCCTTATTTGCCGGTAGCACATACTAAGACCTCCCCAGACAGTGGCTCACATGTGGTGCTGCAGCACCTTGTGCGCACCTGATACTTGGCCGCATTTAACTTACTATGTTGCCAGCAGCCAGTATGCCGCTCGTACGATATATGCAGTGCGGCCTGGTGCCCACTATGTCGCCGGATGCAATTGTAATGCTGTAACATTTACCCAAACGCTATTCTTGCCGCAGTACACCGCCTTTGCAACCTTGTGCACTGTGACAAACTGGAACGCTGGTTGTTGGGCTCATGAACATGCACAGGACTTGGTACCAGTTGACAGCCAGCCTGAGGTCATTTCCCTACAAGACGCCATCTGAATCTGCTTCAGCTAGGCCAAGCAGGAGAATGTATGCCAGTAATTAAGCAGCCCTGAGGGATTAAACCCGCAGCTCAGTCCATAACTGCGGCAACAGCGCCACTACTATTTGGGTGGTAGTAAGCACATACCATGCATGCTTCTCTTGTCAGCTGCTCAAGCCGCGACCAAGAACGAGGAGAGAAGGCAGTGCGCACCATCGAGGCAACAGGGATGCCACCCAGGCATCAAACAAAGCGGAGTATGTGCTACAGGTGTTCAAAGTTGTTTACAAGACTCTCAACAGCTCTGGGCATTCAACTGTGCAAACATATAGGTCTGCTTGATAACGTTACACCACTATGTGAGTTAGAAGCCAGCTATTAGTCGAAGGTCAGTATGGGCACCGGCTATTATCAGTCAGTGTTAAATGGGCCGCATAGCAAAAAATGTGAGGGTAGCTTACCTACTGTGGCAAGAACAGCAAAATGTTTGTTGCAAGCCCACCGATGTATACACACAAGAAAAACACAAATGAAGAAAGTGTTGGCAATATCGGCTTGCGCACTCAGCATCATATGAATCAAATGACCAAATAACCATTGCACAGTGCTACAGCGCTTGCTACAAGTGTCCACTGATAAGGACAACACTTGACACTGGAGAAAAACTGCAACTCCAAACAGGCAAAAAACAGTTTTTGCAGGCGCTGAGACAGTATATGGGATTGGCGGAGCCTTGCAATGCACTTGTTGCATTCTAAAACTTACAAACCGCCTGTACCCTCCAGGTGCTGCAGCCTTGCCACCCTGACCACCCTCACCACTCACAAGTACCCAGGCCCCTCAGATAACCAAGTCAAAAACCACGCTGTTCTTACAGGATTCGTTTTTTGGTAGGGTTTCGGGGCGCTACCCTAACTTCTCGGATCTTCTCAGCAACCCCCCCACCGACTGAGCACCAAGATTAACCTTCTTCATCATTTCCCACGCCTGGGCTGGGCCACCTTTGGGAGGGATGGCAATCACCTGCTCACCGTGCTCCTCCCAAACATCTGGCGCTCCAGCTCCAGGTGCATGGCGTTCTGCATCTCCAGCATGGTCTTGCGGTTCACCTCCAGCTCCTTGAGCGATTTGTTGAGCAGCATCTCAAAGTAGTGCGCACGGCGGCGCTGCTCCTGGAGCGCAAAGCGCAGCTCCCGCTGCTGCGCGTACAGCTCACGCACCTCCTGCAAGGGGGATCACAGCGTCAGGGGTCAGGGGTCAGCAAAGAGTAACAGGGCCGGTAATCCAGGGCGATTCGCAACTGGCTGCAGAAAGGATTGTACCATCCTTCGAAATGTTTACAAATCTCCATGTCCGGTGCAGTTTGCAAACAATGTAGGGAGGGCAAGGCAGGGGTCCAGCACAGGTGCCTGTCACGCGTGAGCATACCTCTGCCACCACGGCCTCCTCCCGCCCGGTCGCTTCCTTGACGGGCTGCTTCTTCAACTCCTCCTGGGCGGCCTGGGGGAGGCACAGCACATGGGGTCACATGGCAGTCAGAGTGGAATCGCACAGTGGCAATGGGCCAAATCGCAGGGCATCATGGCTTCCGCTAATGCGCACAATACAACATGTAGGGCAGACCAAAAGGTCAAGTATGGAGCCATGCTTTGGTGTCCACATCCAGATGGCGCAATCAGAGGGGAAATTGTCAACAGTACACGGCCAAAACCTATCAGATAGGTTTTACTGTAGGCAGCAGATGGTGCCACGTGTCCTCACCTCAGCTGCTGCCTGCGCTTCTTGCAGCGCCTGCTGCAGCACACCAATCTCCTGCTCCTGCTGGCTCATGCACTCCTTGGCAGACTCAGCCTGGGCCAGCGCCACCTGCACAGAGGCATACACACAACTTGAGTACCATGGCAATAGAAACCCTGCGTACAGGTGCAGATGAGAACTACAGACACCCAACGTGTGCTGCGCATCCCAATCATTTAGGCAATCGTCATGCTCTACCCATGCACACGGGCGCACGTGGGGACCAGCTAAAGCCCAATCACAAACTGGGGTGCAAGTGAGAGGTGATTGCCCATGGGCATACGATACTTACAGGTTTGCTAAAAGGGCCAAGTGAAGGCCTTGTAACCAATCTACAGGTACCCAACCACACCCAACTTTCACCACCCACCTTGAGGCGAGCCGCATCCTCGGCTGCCCGCTCCTGTGCCTCCTTCTGCGCCGCCTTGCGTTCGTGGATGGTAGCGTGTGCGCGCGTGAGCTCGGTTACAGCATGGGTCAGCTGCGTGCGCATGTCAGTCAGCTGGCGCCGGGCACCCAGGATCTCGTCTGCAGGAGACGACACAAAGTAGGGTTTAGCAATAATGGTTTCAAAACCTAAAGGGTCTTGTCAGCCTCAGGCTATAAAATCTGTCCCACTTGCACAATCACAGGGCACAACATTGCATGCAGCGCACCTCAGTGGGACCGCAAACCCTAAACCCTACAGCCCCGACCACGTACCGTTCTTTGTGTCCAGCTCTGTCTTGAGCGTCTGCACCTCCTTCTGGTTGGCCACCTTGAGCTCCTCAAGCTCCTGGCGCAGGGAGGCAACCTGCACAGGCAGCGCCACATTAACACATGGCAACACACAGTAGGTTTTGTACACACATCTCCAAAGAATGTAACCGCAACTGTAACTCTACTCCAAAGCACGTCACATCCACAGCGTGAAGGTGCCGGGTAACAATTAATTGTGCTCTGCGCTCGGTGCCTACCTTTTGGATGCAAAAATCTGCCAGTAGGTCACACTGCAAAACTCACTCCACACCACCATTGCACCCCAGCGCCGCCACCCCACCCACCTCCTTCTGCGCGGCCACCAGCTTCTGCTTGGTGGCCACCAGCTCGTTGTTGTCTGCCTTGAGCTGCTTGTTGAGGTTGAGCAGCGAGCGCTGCGCGTGCGCCAGCTCCATGCGCAGCCCATCCACCGCGTGCTGGTTGTCTGGCGAGGCCAGCAGCTGCGCCTGCAGCTCCTTCATGGAGGACAGGGCCTCGCCCAGCTGCTGGCGCGCCCCCTGGAGCTCGCGCTGCAAGTTCTCGTTGCGCTGCGGGGTGACAAGGGGAGAACATTAGAATATGAATGTACATGGCACTTCCTTTATTAAATCGATTGCGTAATGACAATATTGAGTACCCAACTAGTGTTGGCACGAAACTGCTTAGCGCCACAAGTGCAACACTGGCTGCTATCCTGGCCTGATTAACCTTCAACCCTGAGTAACAAAGGGCGAATCGGATAGCAATGGTCTGTTACGCTCTTTGTTCCTTGGCTCACCCTAAACCCTAACCCTGTGCATACCCTCATGCAACTCACCCGGTCCACCGTGCGCACAGAGTCGCTGAGCTCCGCCTCCCGCTTCCTGCTGGCGCGCATCTCCAGGGACATGTTCTGCAGGTCGCGCCGCAGGTTGGGCACGATGGAGGCATCCGCCGCGCGGCTCTGGAGGACACGGATCTCCTCCTGCAAAAGGGGGGCAACCGTGAATGCAATGATGTGTGCTTGACCCATCAGGAATCACCAGACACCACTACCACGGGCTGGGCGCGACCACATAGTGCGCTCAAGTCATGCACTGTGGTATATTAATGCTTTGTGTAGCGTTGACCCTCATTCATCAAAACACCACCACCCACCTGCTACACAGTGCTGCGTACATAATTTTGAGCCACCCCCCCTCCCCCTTCATTCAGCCACCTGGTACCCAGCGTTGACACCCCCATCGATGATCCATCGAAACACAAATGCCGCCATTTCCCGCTGCCCCCACCATGTAAGCTCCAACCACAACCCACCCACCTTTGCCTTTGCCAGCTCCTCCTGCAACTGCTTGTTCTCCTCCACCGACCCCCCCGCCTTGCCCTTCATCTCCGCCACCTGGCGCCTGCTGGCATCAAGCTCCTTGAGCGAGGTCCTGAGCAGGCCCTCGTAGTGCTCAACCTTGCGCCGCTGCTCCTGGACCTCGTAGCGCAGCTTCAGGTCCTGGGGGGATAGGGTTTGAATGAAGGGTGCAGCTGGGTTGGAGGTGGATCATTTCTATGATTCATTTCTGTGACTTTCGCAATGGTTTCCTTGTAGCGCAGCTTCAGGTCCTGGGGGAATAGCGGGCAGCATATTGGCTGTGGGTTCCATTTTGTGCAGGTGCTGGGAATAGCTATACACGACAAATGTATAGTGGCTCCTCAACAGGGTTGCTCTGACATGCAACATGCACTGGAGACTCACCGGCTTGGCACTGACTGCCACCACGTGCGCGTTCTCCCGCTCTGCAAGTAGCTCAACCCTGGCAGCCTGCACAGGGAGGTACGCACATTACTGAATTGGCCCCGTCTAACCACAGGCAAACGCGACAGTGCATGACACCAACGCCAGTAAAGCCCATGTCCTTCTCCATGCCATACGTGCGTGCGCGTATCGACGACCAATTGACTGGTTGCAGGCTGCACCCTTGAGCAGCCGCGCCTTACCCACCCCCGCCAGCAGCGTGCCCCTGCACACACCCCCACCCCCGTCACGCCCCACCTTTGCATCCCCTTCCGCCACCCGTAGCGCCTGGTTGAGCTGGTCGATGGTGCGCTCCTGCATGCGCACCTGGGACACAGCCTGATCCGCCTGGCGCTGGAGTTGCTGCAGAACAAGGGGAAGGGTCAGATGGTGCTACAAATACAGGGTACTTTTATTGCCTGTGGTATTTGGGATTTTCACATAACCTACTCATGTTTGAGACCCTGATTCCCCATGTGTGCAGGGACATCTCAGCACAATACACCCCCCCAACATCCATGCGTGCTGCCAGATTCACTTCACTAGATCTGGACGAGCAAGCAATCTTGTGGTATGGTCTTTGAGCACATTTCATGAACAGGCGCAGTAAAACGTACATCAAGCTTTTGCAGCATCTCCTCAGATGGTTTTGTCTGCGCCGCTGACTGTGCCTTGACAAGCTGCGCCTCTGCCCGCATGACCCTGGAGCGCATGTCTGCAAGCTCGTTCTTGGCCGCAGTGAGGTCACCTGCAGGGCGTGGGAAGTAGGGTTTAAGCGTACATCAAAGGAGCTGCTTGTAGGTCTTGCGGTACTCAGGAGATATAGGGTTTAACTTTCATTAAAATCTGTAATGTTTTGAACCAATACATTAGTTCTGCGGGTGGTGGGTATGAGCTGACAATGGTGCACTAATTGCAGGAAGGGGGGTGGCTCAAAGAGCTGTTGTAGCTAGTGTTTTCAGCAGCGAACCGGGCTAGCGGCTCTATGCTACCGTCCTATGTTTTATCTCATTGCCAACCCCCCTCCTGTGGCGTGTGAAGGACAGGAATGCATGGTGCGCGGCCACGGCTATGGATGCATCCCTCTAGGAGCACGCATATGACTGTGACTCACCCTTCTTCTCGATGAGCTCCCTATTGAGCGCCCTGACCTCGTGGTTGGTGTTCTTGCTCAGAGCAGCAACCTCGTCCTTCAGGAGCTCAACCTGCACACAGAAAAAGCAAGTTCTATTTAGAACAATTGTGACATGCAACAGTTAAGTGCATCAGATCCTGCACATTACAGACACAGCATCAATCCTGCCACATGCCAGGATTCATGAATCCTTGCCACATGCCAGCATTCATGCACACCAGAAGTCCACTGCTCGACCACATGTCTGGCTCGCTAAATCTCTGGCCCGCTTTCCTCGTCAAGACGCACACCCCCCCTTGCCCCAATCCCACCTGCTGCTTGGCCGCCGCCAGCTCCTCCAGTGTGGTGCGGTTGCTCTGCGCCTTGGCAGCCGCCTCGGGTGTGATGACCACCCCGTTGTTTGCATCCAGCAGCTGGTGCAGGTCGGAGATGGCGCGCACAGCGTTGGTCAGCTGGGAGCGGGTCTCCTTCAGGTCCTGCTGCAGCTGGTCGTTCTTCTGCGCCAGGGGGAGGGGGCAGGGAGGTGAGGCAAAGTCGCGCGAGGCCAAACTGGCACCCATGGGTGCACATTGGCCAAGTGATGTCTCGTGCAGAAACAAGTGCCATAACAGGTCATCCATCGCACGAGTAAAATGGTGCCCTATGTCTGCAGTCACGACTATCGCCCCCCGCCACCATACCCACTATGCCTGGCGCAAATCATAAATCAATTAATTATCACATGGTGGCCAATCATTCCCCCACACGGTGTTAACAATGCACATGGTCATAGTTTTACGGTCAGAGACCGCCGTTGCCGCCGCCATTTTAGCTAGCTCCCAGCCCCTAAAACCGAAATCCCACACCCACCTCCTTTGCTGCCGCCACTGCTTCAGCCAGCTCCTCCTCTCTGCGGCTGGTGAGCTGGGCCTGGTGGGCGGCGTGGCGCTCAGCAGCCACACGGGCCTCCTCCTGCAGGGGATGAGGAACGTTATGAGGTGGGTTTGCAGTGCAGATGGTGGGTGAAACGAACGGCTGTGAACACACAGCCATCTGCAACTCCATGTGGTTATTCGCTTGTGCAGCATCCGCATCACATCCACCACTGTTCAACCCTCCCGCCAACCCCTGTGCGCCAAACCCTCCCGCCATGCGAGGCTTCAGGCACCAAACGCATATACCAGGTACATGACATGCCACACCACCCACCTTTGCCCTCGCCAGCTCCGTCTGCAGGGCCAGTATGTGGTCGTTGGTCTCCTGCGCCGCCTCCTGCATCATGGTCATGGACCCCCGGTTGGTGTCAAGCTCCTGGAGGGACCTGCACAGCAAGGAAAACAGGTTAAAGGTGGATTGCGGATAACATGGAATCCAATCCAATCTATTTATATGGTTTGAATGCAATACACTGCAAACCCTGCCCCTGAAACAGGCACGTTGGCCATGCCGACTTGCGCCATCCAAAGGTCCCAGATTTTATCGCTTGGGGCAATCCTTGGCCAGGGTCCTTCACTTGGAGGGCGCTGCAGAACTGTCTACCCTGTCACCTCCCAGCCATACCTTGACAGCAGCTGCTCGTAGTGCGTCGCCTTGCGCTGCTGCTCCACCAGCTCAGACTCCAGCTCGTGCAGGCCGCTGCGCAGGTCCTGCGTGTGAGACTGGATGTACGAGTATTCCTGTGGGCAGGGGAGGGGAGGGCAGATTAGGCAAGTGCGCTACAAATCGGAGGGATGAAACACAGGAAGGTGACTTCCCTCCCCGTTTCATTCATCTTTGCAAAGACAATCGACACCACAATGAGCCAAATTACATCATTGGTGATAACCATAACCCTGAACCCTGAAACCTACATACTAAATTTAACTCACAACAGGAGGGTTCCATGTAGCAGCGCTGGACCTAAACCCTAAGAACATGCAATATGACCCAGCCTGCACTGCCCGGGCTTTCGCCTGCTCTAACTCCTCAACCCTGGAATCCTTCATGCAGGGCATGGGCCTTGCAAAATAACATCCCGCACTGAAAACCTACCTGCAGTGCCCGGGCTTTCGCCTGCTCCAGCTCCTGCACCCGCGCCCTCTCCTGCTCCGCCCTCTCCTTGGCCACCGCAGCGTCCCCCTTGGCGTCTTGCAGCGCCGACTGCAGCTGCAGGATCATGCGGTCCTGCTTCATCAGCTTCTGGCGGGCTTCCTCCATCTGGGAGAGGGTTTGCTGCAGGGTGTGAGAGGGCTGAGGTTAGGAGGTGGCCACGGATGGGGTGGGATTAAGATCATGTTGTGCTCTGGATGTGAATGCAGGTGCCAGCACGGATCTGCGCCACAAAACTCACGGTGCAGGTGCCTTTGCTGCTGGTTGGCATACTGCCAGGCCTACTTGATCCCCAGCCTGCAACAAAATTTGTACGAACACATTCGTATGCATTCGCAGCTGCTCCTCGCTGGCTTCCTGCACCGAGGACCCTATCTCCCAAACCCAAGACCAAACCCTACACCCTGCTCCCCACCTCCATGCGAGTCTGCTCTTCACTGGCCTCCCGCAGCCGTGCCCTCTCCAGTTGTGTCAGCTCCTCGTGCAGCTCAACAAGCTCCTGCTGGGCCTGGCGCAGCTCAGCTGCAGGGCAAGTGGGGGAGGGAGACATAAGTAAAACATTAACCAAATTACCCGAAACCCTAACAAGCTCCTGCTGCGCTTGGCGCAGCTTAAGGTGAAAGGGACAAGGGAACTCATCTGCTGATATATATTAATCTACCAAGACAAAGGCATGGCACATATTTCTGTGTCTAGAAATACTGGTACAGACTGGGCAAGGGCGACTGCTCATCCGGGAGTACTGCATGCAACAGCGGTTGTGACAGGATAACATAGCATTGCAACGGAGCTCCCCTCCCTGTGTGGTGTCAGTGTGTCACTCACCGCTTCTATTGTTGAGCTCCATTGACAGCTCATGCAGGTCTGCCTCGCTGTGATTGCGCAACCGAAGGAGCTCATCAGACAGAACAGCAACCTGCGCACGACACAAGACTCGTCAGCGGGATGGCATGGAGCAATCGTGTGGGTGTACATGATACAGGTGTTATATGCCCAGGCAACAAGACACACGTGGTGGTCAGTACATAAGTGTCCAATGTACCCCATACATGTGATAGCCAAACACAAGATGCAGGTGCTGCACGTCAATATGCGATGGGCAACACAGGTTACCTAACAGACGTGCTGCACAGGCATATTGTGGCACATGCAACACAGCTGTGGGTACTGCACCACACGCCGACCCAACCGGCACCCTAAGCTGGGTTTCCCACCTGTTCTTGGGTGGCCTCCAGGCGCTTGGCGGGCTCGCCGCGCACCGACTCCGTGGCCATGCCCATGGCCATGCCAGGTGGCGCATCCAGCAGGTTGTGCAGCTCGGTGATGGCCATGAGCGCCTCGTCCAGCTGGGAGCGGGTGGCGTTGAGCTCGTTCTGCAGCCAGTCGTTCATCTGCAAGGGGGGCAACAATTTAGTGAGGGTGGGGATGACTTGGTGGTGACTAGGAGCAGCGCTTGCACAAATTTAATCCTAATATGGGTAAAAAGCCAAATTAAAGGATGTGCGCTTTGCACCAATGGCCAATACGCAGTGCACTTGGCTTTGGATCCTGCATCTGTTGTCAAAGACCTCTCACCAGCATGTACCAGCAGAAACAAACAGCGGCCTTGACAAATCCCTGCAAACTTGAGGCTGACATACATCAGCAGGACCTATTTGACCAAACTGCCTCTCACCTCATTTGCAGAATTCACCGCCTGGATGAGCTCCCGCTGCCGCTCCGACTCCTCCCCAATCTCCAAATCCCCCGGCAGTTCCACCATCCCCGAAATGCCCACCTCTGCCTCCCCGCTAGGCTGCGCGTCCTCAACAATCGGCGCCGCCCACTGCCCAACCCCCGTGGCCACCTCAGGCTGCTCTTCCTGCCGAGGCTGTGCCAGTGGGGGCAGCGGCTGCTGGGTAAAAGCTGGCGGGGTACTATTTTGGGCAGTCTCTCTGCCCGCACCCTCCTCCTCCGCCCCGTGGGGCACCGGAGTCACCAGATTCCAGGAGGCCGGCTGGTCCGCCGCAACCCTAATGGCGGGTTCAAATGAGTTGAGCACCAGGCTGATTGCAAATGCGGGGCCCGCGCGCACCACCTCCTCGGCAAACAGCTCCACCCCCCACTCCTCCACCCCAAAGCTGCGCCCCATGGCGGTGGCGATGGGGTTGAGCCGCCGGAAGGCGCGGTCCGAGTTTGAGGCAACAGCCTGGCGCAGGCGGTCCAACACCTGTACGAGATTAAGAACGGTTTAAACATTGCTTTTGCAGGGGTTTACGCGGTGGCATTTTAGATGTGCATGGGGTTTGCATAGAATGCATGACACTGGGGTTCATAACGGCGCTGTGTTTTCCCCGCGGCATGGGTTGTGTTGAAAATGCTCCCAGTGTGCGCAGGACGTTTGCGCGACAACACACGCCCGCCGCATGGCAATGACTATTCCATCAATTGCCATTGTCCTGGCCTGCAGCGCTCTACCCTAAAAGTAAACCAATAACCCTGCGCCACCCACCTGCATGGTCTGCGACGCCTCCCCCCTGGTGGGCGCCCGCCCCTCCCGGATGCTCTGCGGCAGCTGGTCCCACACCTCCAGGCACTGGCACAGCTCGTCGCTGTCAGCCACCGAGGGGTGCGACATGATCAGGTTGAGCAGCAGTGGGCCGATGAGGGGCGCGGCGCCGGTGCCGCTGGCGGATGCGCCCCGCTCGGCGGCCTGGCGGATCACCTTCTCCAGGGCCAGGTCGACATACATGAGCGCCCTGGAGAAGGGATGATATACGGTAAAAGGAGTTATCATGGTAAGGGTGTATTGTGGTGCAGTAGGGGAGGTAATCAATCCAGTCCAGCTGAAGAGGTGTTATTCTGATATTATTCTGGTATTCTGAAGAGCTGTGTGCCTGCAACACCTCCCAACGAGATGAAGGGTGGAATGTGTGCAATGAGAATGGCACTTGGCATGGCACACCCTACTCTCCACTCCCTACCTGTTGCCTGCCATCATGTCTGGCTGGACCTCTGCGCGCGCATGCACCGCCGCCTGGATGAGCGGCAGGATCTCGGTATCATCCACATGGGACAGCACATAGCCCATGCAACCCCTGGCGGACGCGGGCAGGTCGTCCCCGGCCAGCTTGACAGCGGTCTGCAGGTCGGTGCCTGGTGCAGGGAAGAGCGTGCGGGTCATGACTTGCAACGCATATGCACCTTCACACTGTGTAGCATTTTGTCGCCAAAAAAGTGGGCTGGACTGGGCCCACTTGAATAACCAGTCCAAAATACCTCAGTCATTATTAATGATCCTAGCTGGGTGATTGTCAACGGTGAGGAATCACCTGCAGGCGATACAGTAAGGGCGCCATGGCCCTATGCAGTTTTACTGCAGCGTTGCATTTGGAAGACATGAGATGCAGTCACACCGTTGCCTGACCCCCTCCCATGCACATCCTCACACACCCAACACCCCTTACACATACCCCACACCCACCTGTGTGGATGGCCTTGAGCACCCCCAAATGGTGGGTGAACTCGGCTGCCAGCGCGTCCTTCTTGTCAGGCATGAACCTGGGCTCAGCCATTAGCGGGGGCTCCATCTCCACCAGCCTGCCCCTGGGGATCCCAGATTCCGCCAGGGACAGCCAGTACTGGTCCAGGTCCCCGTTGGACCTCAGGAACGCCAGGTAGGCCTTGCAGATGGCCACGTCGTCCTGGGTGGTGAGGCCGTGCAGGCACTTCTGGTGCCACTGCTCCAGGAAGGTGCCGGGGGACTCGGGGATCCTGAGGTGGAGGGAATATATGTGAGCTCAACCCTACACTCTGACCATGAAACGGTTCCATATACGATACCCAAAGCTGAACCTAACATATAAACAGCAATCAACTTTGATGTCGCACAGAATGATATGGAGCGCCATGGCGACAGTTTCATAGTTCCCTGCGACCACCTTCCATCTGCACTAGCATCATGGCAGTGTGTGCGCGTGGGACGCAGCCCTGACGGCCACATCCGCCACTTGACGATTAGGGCCAAGCAAATGCACCCAACATGCACCTCCGATCCTAGCCAGGGGTACGTACTTGGTTCGCTGCATGATGCTGGGGATGTCATCCCTGCTGGCCAGCATCCCCCCTGGGCCCACCACGGTCAGCATGAGGCGAACCCACTCCTGGGCCTCGCCATCGGTGGCGGCATACACCTGCGGTGCACAAACAGCGGAAATTCACATGGGCACAGGTGTGGAGTAAAAAAGGAGTGGGAATGGTACGCTGTGTGGGATTTGGTAAAATGCCGAGTGCTTACTGCCTGGCCAATAATGAGTCCTAGAGTACACTTGCTGCAGTCTCAACTGAGCCATGCTGCCACCCCCCATCGAACATGGTGCATGATCTGCAAGCCCACATCATGCCGACTGCTGCGCCGCGCTCTACATAGTCGCCCCGCAAGCCCACCTGTGCGATCGTGGCTGTGAGGTCCTGCTGAGCAGCCGCCAGCTCCCGCGCGTTCATCTTGCAGTTTCGCTGCCAGGACAGCTGGCGGTCGCTGCTGTACTTCAACCACGAGAAGATGCGGGCATAGGCGTCGGTGGGGTCATCCTCGCCGCCCTGGAGGGGTGATTAGGGAGAAGTTAGAGGGTTATGTAGGGCTGGTGGGTGGGGTGGCCGCAGGATTAAGATGAGGTACTTTACAACCAATAAACCCTGAAGGCCAACGCGCACAATGCAAACAGACTTCCGCACTGTATGTGGGTAGACGCAGGATGGGGTGATAGGTGATGAGGCAGTGACGTCCGCACTTAAAGCAACGTTTTTGACGGTTTGCATCACAGAACGCTGCCTGCTCCTGTGCCGGGGGGGGGGGGGGGGGGGGGGGGGGGGGGGGGGGGGGGGGGGGGGGGGGGGGGGGGGGGGGGGGGGGGGGGGG
>JAULBX010004888.1:0-131970 GCA_032358255.1 Heterotrichella gracilis
GGGGGGGCAGGGGAGGGTGAGCCGGGGGGGATGCGATACGAGCAACCTGGTGTGGATTCGCCTTGTGGTGCCGGGTTAAGGGGTTTAGGGTTTAGGGTACGAAGGTAGAAGGATCTTGCAAGGTGGTGCTGTGGACCCATGCACCTGGTGCACCTGGTGCGCGTCAGTGCACACCGCCCAGGCGGCGTGTGACACGGGTGGATGGTCGCACGTGGTGGGTGGTCACGTGTGACTAATGCCAAGCACTTGGCACGAATATGAGTCTTTGAACACTAGGTGGTTGCAGCTGGTGGGTTGGTGACATATAGGTGGTTGGCCAACCTCCCATGCACTGGGTGCAAAGCGGGTGGCCCTACAAGGATGGCTGTGCAATGACATAGGTGCATCCTGTTGCATATGATGCATTCAGCTGTATTATCAGCTGGTTGCCGTTTGCAGCCGCGGTTGGGTCCCCGGTTGACATGCATGCATATGCAGTTGATGTACCACATGCATGCATGCATGTGCAGTGGGATGTGTGCGAGATGCACACCCACGTGAAACTCCGCTTGCTCGGGAAGCTCTGCCGTCCCAACAGCCCCCACCGCCGCCTGTAACCGGTCCAGCCACTGGGGGGTTTGCTCCCCACCGCCAGCCATGGCGGCGGGGGTGGTGGGTATTCCGCCCGCTGCTGAACAGAGACCACCTTTCGCGGCGCCCTGACTGTCACTTTGGTTGATGTTGCTACACCTGGTGCGTTCTGGCAGGTTGCTGGGGTTGAACTTGTTGCTTGTGTAGGTGGGTAAGCGCAGTAGGCGACTGCTTTGAGCTAAGCTTGTAGGGGACCAACACGACCTATGGCAGTACCCTACTGGCTAATACTGTAAGTAATAGCACGGGGCCCTTTTGGAGCTTTCAGTGAGGTACAACAGTGCTGACCTTGTAAAGGTCAGTGATACCAAACCTCTGATTGGCTTTTTTTTTGCAACACATAATTAAAGTTTATTTTATTGAACACATATTTTTGCAAGCATTTTTTGACGTCCCTGTTCTTGAATGCTAATTTGGTCAACCCTCAATCATGAGTTAGCCTTGTCGGGTGGCAAGTTTTCAACTGTCTGAGACATCTAGACTCAATAGTGGGTTTGGAGCAGGGAGAGTTATTTTCATGTGGGTCAGTTGGCGATCCGCAGCATAATCCCAAATCAAGGGCTGAATTTTGTTACTGAATAGTATCCTTACTTGGACCCAATTGAGTTGACACTGTGCGTCTGCAGATCCTGCAAGTATTCCGCGTGATTAATGTGCGCGGCTCCTCCCCTTGCCCTGTGCCCCGGGGCACGGCATCGCCCTCCAGGATATGCTGCTGAGGAACGCTGCCGATAGCCAGCACAGTGTTCATCATCAGTGAACACCTGTGGGCGGAAGGCCTGCCCTTCCCTGGGATAGTCTCATGGCCGAGCATGGTGTATGAAGTGGCCCATGATTTTTCCCTGAGCGCAGCACGGGCCATTTTTGACCTACCGCCGGAGCGCCATGAGCGCAAGCTGAAGGCCATTCAGCGTCATTTCCAAGATGTGCTGTGGCACGCGCCTGGTAGCCGTGTGTTTGACAACATCCTCACACACGCCCAGGAATATTGCATGTAAGCCCTAGGGTAGGGCATGCCAGGATGTGAGGGTTTGGCCAGAGTCAGGGTCAGGGTAGGGCAACTTCATAACTCCACTCGCAGACTCGTTTTACTGGTCCAGGTTTAGTAAGTTATACTGAACAGACACCTCGGCGTGTACCATATTTAGGTGGGATCAGGTGAGGCAGGACACTCAGCTTGTAGGGACTGGGACTGAAGTCTGGAATCTTCTCTCTAGAGAAAAAAATTCAGGCCTTTGTGTCATCAGATGGAAGGCTTTTTCTCCATCTTTCTTGGTTGACGCTTTGCTTTCGCGATCCCGTGTTTCTTCTACCTTAACACCTTGAAAATCTTGGTAAATCACTGCTGCTGGAAATCGAAGTGCTTGTACCCATTTTCACAGTTAATTGCAATATCAAGCGTAACCACGTTTATCGCATTCAGGATATTTCGAAGGAATAATATTATTATATATTGTGCTGCCCCCTGCATCAATTTATCGGTTTCTATGTCTTTGAAATAGGTTTTATAGACTTGAAAAAGTTTATGCCCCATACGGTAGCGCCCAAAGGTGGAGGAGAAAATGATTTTCAAAGTCGAGTGTATTTCAAAGGGCTGACCATTTTGTTTGATGTATTGGCAGTCCCTTGCAAGCAGGATCAGTTTCAAATTTGTTCTATTGCAAATGGTGCTCTATTTTTCAACTCGGGGTGAGGAAATAGTCATAACAGAACTATGTGTTTTCCAACGAACTTCATCACTCAGTAAGTTTTGTCTATTGGTATGTACTACAGTATAGGTACCTAGACTGCGTAAGGGGTTTGGAGGCGGGGAGATGTTTTTATGTTTATTAGGTGGCTGGCCATCTTCTGTTGAACATGATGGGTAAGATATTTGGGATTTGCTAGAAAATCTCAATTATTGAGCTGACCTAGAAAATCTTCATTGGCATGGTAGTCTTCAACAATACTGATCAGACTGGATTGAATTGACAATGTGTGACGGACTGGGTGCATGCTGGGTGGGCGACTTCGTGTAACTGACTGATTGAATGTCTGAGGCCCTAAGTTAGGGCTTAGCCTGCCCACCACAGGTTCAACCGTGTGGCAGGGCCTGCTGCAGCAACAAAAGCTAGTACTATATTATAAACTGAAATTCCAGGCCCTGCAATCATTCAGTGACTGAATGATTGCAGGCAACATGCAGGGTGATTAGCTGCCGGCCTTTAGTGTCGCTAACACATACAAAATTTCTTTCTTTAAAAAAAAAATGGGTCTGGACAAAGGTGTATGTTTCCCACAATATGGTATGGGGGATAGAGTATAGGGGATCCACGCCTAGGCCCATCCCAGGGCCAGTGGCACGCCTAGCCGGCTTTAAAATTCAAAGCCTTTGAATGGGTTAATAATTGCTGTTAAGATTTCTCCGCAGCATGCATGTTTGACGACAGGCTGCGCACTTTGCAGCATGCATGTCTGACAACGGGCTACGCATATATTTTGTTATTATCATTACTTTTATCCTGTCATCATGACAGCTTGTAGTACAGGGGCAAAGATCTGCAAAGGGACTTGCCCTTGGGGTTGGAATAATTCATTGAAATAATTGACAACGATTACAAAGAGATGATGCACAAAAAATGTTTATTGAAAGTTTTAAGAAGACAAGCAACGCCAAAGGCAAAAAATTGAAATAATCAACGGTTTTACACATTGAAGCTGAATCCTTGGCAATAACCAACTCTCAAATTGTTGAAACCTAGCTAACAATCCGGATGTGGTTGTTTAGCACTACGTTTATCGCGCGGCGGGCGCTCTAAAGGTAGGTGCGTAAAATGCTTGACAAATGCTTCCGTGCAGGGAATGTCAACGTGCGTCATTGGCTTATGTGTTTGCAGCACAAAGTGCATGCCAAGGGCAACTACATGCTCTGGCCTGAAAATGATTTTGGTACGATGATAGTGAAATTCCCCATTAAGCTTCCAACTTAACATAAAGCACCCACGCTCGCGTTCCGAAAACTGCATCCAAATTGGTTCCTGTAAAAACGAGCTATTGCTCTTCAAAGATCGCTGGCATGGGCCCGGGTAGTTCCAAGTATGGAACACCAGGCTTGCAATGGGCTGGCGCAAGGGCATTTTTGCAAGAAGAAAAGGGATGATGTTTTCTTGTGCAGAGGCAGATGGCCACTCTTGGAAGTGAAGAAACTCGTCTAAATCAAAATACCCGCTGTATTGGTATGTGTACCTATACTGTAGCGCACAGTGCTGCATCATGGGCCACTGGCCAGAATAAAACCGTTTGGGCGACGGGGCAAACTTAACTATGGTAACCAACGGTCCAAACTTTTTACGCTCCCAGTTACTAGTCACCTGTGTAAAATGCTCATAATCCACGTAGACCCTGAAATGCTGGAACCCTAGTGCGGTGTAATGCTGTAGATAGTTCTCCAGCAGTCCAGTCTGGCGTGCCTGATAAAGTGGTCCGACGCACATGGAAAGTGTCCCGACAACATATGTAGTAAGCCACTCCACTGGCTTCAACGGTAGAGAGAGGGAGGACAACCGTCCCGAGAACTTCAAGGTGACTCCCATGGCAGCTCCAAATGACATAGCAGTAGAGTTGAGATGACATTCCACGCGACTTGGCCCCTTACGGCCAATCACTTCAGGCACGTGTGCAAAAAAATGCACATGGGCGTCCACAACACTGACACTCGTGGTTTGTGGTCCTTGCGTTTCCACAACACATTGTGAAACTTCGTCGGCATGGACACGATCGAAATCAACCAAGACGTACAAAACTCCCAACTTGCTGTCATACAGTGCGCTGTAAAACCAGAGAGCGTTGCCCAGCTCAGCCCCCCAGTTTGGTGTTGTTGCGTGGTCCACCGGCACCACCTGGTGCACGCTATCAGCTGCCAAGGCCCGCTCCTGTGCAGCATATAAGGCCCTTGTTAGCAGCTGCCTCATGCCATGTTTGCACAAGTCGGCGCAACAGCTGAACAAACCAGACACCTGTGCATCTTGAGGAAACCATTTCACAACCGCTAGCTGAATTTAATGCACTCGTACATCTAACAACCATCATACTAATTTTCCCAGCGACACATACCTGGAGTCCACTGAAGCACAGGTGGGTGAGCAATAGCAGGGGCACCACCTGCTGTAGCGCGTTGCAGTTCATGACCAGTATCTGCAAATTGCTTGCCCATCCGCACGTTCACTGCAATGATCGACACACAAGTCAATCCTCATTATGTTCTGTACTTAAGCTAAGCCCTTGTGAACCAGGGCATGCTTACTACATTTAAGGTTGACGGGGGTTGTGGCACAATTTGCAAACTCACTGACAATATCACACAAGCAGCTTGGACAACCTAGGATGTGCACCCCCAGTAGTCATATTTCTCAGTGCCAGTAGCCTAGACGCTGGTGAACTTTGCCTACAGCTTGCAGATACATCATATTGGTAGCCCAGGCACATGCAAGCGTGGAGATGAAGCAACGCGGCATGCAGCAGCAGAACCCGCTCGCACCCGCTGTACAACACGAAACCTTCAGCGTATTCCGCTGAAAAATCGGTGGAAAGTGTCCCTAGTAGCCCGCTGCACTGGAATTGGATTTGCTATGTGCATGCATGGCCTACAGGGGCTACAAACACCTGCTGCATATCACGCTGGATAACCACTGCACAACCCGTGGAATAACTTACTGCATATCTCGCTAAGTAACCCACCAACCCACCTGCTTTTGAACTCTGAAAAGCCACAACATGGCCAGCCGATTTAACCCCATGCAAGCAGTTGCCCCTTCTCACCCACTGCAACGCCCACGTATTGAGGAACCCGGCTAACAACACGCTTTAATATCAGTTTTGGAGTCCAAAGAAGCGCGCAGAAGTTTCTGTCCTTGGTTTACAACCAAAGCTAGAACCTGCTTGCATTGCCTGCACCTCCAGTGCCTGGCTGCCTCACTAGGGTCAAGCTCATTAGCAGTGTTTACTAGTAAGCTAAGCCAACAGTCAAACCAACAGCTTAACCAAAGCTGGTATAGTAAACAGAGCCGTATATTTCGCGTGCGTATCGATCGTGGTTGCAATTGCATATTTCACGATGCATGCATCAGCTAGGCGACATCTAGACGACATACGCCTTTTAACTGTGCCTACACCCAGACGTCTGGAATACCCTTCTTGACTGCTGCGTATCATGACCCTTTATGTACGGCGTTAAGCGTATTTGAAACGAAAGAGGTTACTTGGGAACTCGATGCATGCATATGGGACAGTGGCCTGTAGTTGCTAGCCACTGGTTGTTGCTAGCCTGTAGTTGCTAGCCTGTTTAGCCTTCTGTTTCCTCACTGAAACTCAGTGTAACTCTTTTCAAGACGATTGTTTTAAGCTTCACTGCACGTATTGTGGCTTCAATGCTTTACACATGCCATGCCTAGGGCATGGCGTCACCACTTATTCACACTTTCAATGCTTCACATGGGCCATACCTGCAGCATGGGTTCATCAGTTGTCCACTTGACTTGAGTTACTGCTTCAATTTGCCATGCCCCGCAGCATGGCTTCATCAGTTTCCCCCCTTCAATGCTTGACGTTTGCCACGCAGCATGGCTTCATTGTTTAGTTTCAGTATACTGCTGAATTCACCAATAGCGTTGTATCTTTCATTGCTTCACAGCAGCTGGTTGTCACATACAGCCATCAGATATCTGATGATCTGTGCATGTGTTGGCGTTTGCCAGCCATGGTAAATGATGGCCGCAGCAGCCAAGCATGCCAGCTAATGCATACTCACCACCTGCACATCCCGTTTAAATCAGCAGCCTTATCCATATCTGCACGACTATACACGTACCTGCTAAGCAGACATATATCATACTGCCTTGGGGCCTTGGAATGGGCTTTCCAGCGCAGCCATGCCACGTGGCGACCAGCGGTGGCTGCTGCAGGCGGCTGGTGGAGGTGCTGGGGTTAGACGTGTTGGTGGGGGAGGGGGTGGTGGCGGCGCTGCAGGGGGAGGGGGCGCAGGGGGAGGGGGAGGTGCAGGCAATCGTGCAGGTAGGGGAGGAAACCTAACAACTAGCGGGGGGACTACAATGCAACTGTAAATGCAATGGAAGAGTGGACTGCCTGTGCTACCTCCTCTCAGCGCGGTAGTTCGTTGACAAAGATAGGCTGCATAGTTGTTTAAAATTTGTCCTGTCATGGTATACAGGAAAGGAATGGCAATGGGACTTGTCCTTGGGAATTGAGATTAGACGTTGCAAGAAAAAACGAATTTTTGAATATTCAAAACAATAGAGGAAAGTAACGCCTAAGGCAAACTTATAATAAATAACGTGCTTTCACAATCAAGTTGAAGCAGATCCTGAACCATCAACAATCCAAACCATTCAAGCAGCATGAAGCATGTTTGAAACTAGCTAACATTTCGGACGTGGTTGTTTGATACTACGTTTATCTGGCGAGGGGCGCTCTAAAGGTAGGTGCGTAAAATGCTTGATAAATGCATCCGTACATGGAATGTCAATGTGAGCCATTGGCTGAAACGTTTGTCGCACAAAGTGCATGCCAAGGGCGACGACATGCACAGGCCGGAAAATGACTTTGGTACGCTCGTAATGGAATTCCTTCTGGAGGGTGTAATTGGCCATAACGCACGCAGGCTCACGTTCCAAAAACTGCATCCAAATTGGTTGCTGTAAAAACGAGGCATTGCTTTTCAAAGACCGCTGGCATGGGCCCGGGTAGTTCCACGTGTGGAACACCAGGCTTGCAATGGGCTGGCGCAAGGGCATTTTTGCAAGAAGAAAAGGAATGATGTTTTCTTGTGCAGAGGCAGAAGGCCACTCTTGGAAGTGAAGAAACTCGTCCAAGTCAAAATACGCACTGTAATGGTATGCATACCTATACTGTAGCGCACAGTGCTGCATCATGGGCCATTGGCCATGATAAAACCGTTTTGGAGACGGCGCAAACTTAACTATGGTTACCAATGGTCCAAACCTTGTGCGCTCCCAATTACTGGTCACCTCCGCAAAATGCGCATAATCCACGTAGACTCTGAAGTGCTGAAACCCTAGTGCGGTGTAATGTTGTAGAAAGTTCTCTAGCAGTCCAGTCTGGCGTGGCTGGTATACTGATCCAACGCACATGGAAAGTGTCCCAACAACATCTGTAGTAAGCCACTCCACTGGCTTCAACGGTAGAGAGAGGGAGGACCACCTTCCAGACAACTTCAAGGAGACTCCCATTGCAGCTCCAAATGACATAGCGGTATAGTTGAGCTGACATTCCACGCGGCTTGGCCCTTTACGGCCCATCACTTCGGGCATGTGTGCAAAAAAATGTACATGGGCATCCAAAACACTCGTAGATTGCGATCCGTGCGTTTCCACAACACAGTGTGTCACTTCATGAGCATGGACGTTGTCGAAATCAACCAAGACGTACACGATGCCAGTCTTGCTATCATACAGTGCGCTGTAAAACCAGAGAGCGTTGTCCAGCTCAGCCCCCCAGTTTGGTGTTGTTTCGTGGTCCACCGGTACAACCTGGTGCACGCTGTGAGCTGCCAAGACACCTTGAGGGAACCCCTCCTGTGCAGCAATGAAGCCCATGTTAACAGCTAGACCCAGCATGTTTGCACAAATGGGTGCCAAATTAGACACCTTTGCATTTTGAAAATGCCTGGTGGGCAGCTGGACAGCAACAACTTTTTTATACTGTCAACAAGCCCGTGCATCATACCTGGAGTCCACTGAAGCACAAGTGGGCGAGCAAGAGCAGGGGCACCAGGAGCCCCATCTGCTGCCCCATTTGGTTGCACCTCATAATAGTAGCTGCAGTTGCTTGCCCATCAGATGTTCACTGCAGTGATAGGTCAAGCTCAGTACTCTCTGTACTCAAGCTAACCTGATGTGAACCAGGGCACTATTTGGGGTTTTGCGGTTGACCAGGGCATGACAAGCGCTTTGGGGTTTGCGGTGGCGGTGAGCTTTGGAAGCGCACTTGGCACCAGCAGGTAGTGCAAACGTAGAGCACAACTCGTTGAGCAAGTTGCTAGTAGCCCACAAGCACGCAAACTGTGGAAGCGAAGCGTGGTGTACTAGGGTACTTATGCATGCACTGCAGCTGGTGCAGCAGCAGATCCCGCTCGCACCCGCTGCACAACCCCTTGAAACCCGCTACTTAGTCCGTTCAACAACCCGCTGTAATATGTTCCTGATAGCACACGGTGGGTCACCCCTCGAACTGTACGAGGGAGTGGGGTGACCCACCGTGTTGTGTGCATGCAAGTAGCTAATCTGCACAGCCCGTGGCATACGTCTCTGCATATCTCCTTAAACTAATCGCCAACTCACCTGCTGCATTGAGCTACCCGTTCAAACTCTGGAAGGTCAAAACTAGCTCCAGCCGGCGCCCAAGTGCACTGCCCATAGATGCATCTGCTGCAGAGTGTTTGCAGCTTTAGAGATCTCAGACCAGATCTGCAGCGCTCGTCCACGCCTGCTCGCCCGTTGCAAACAAACGCTGCGAACCCGCTTGACAACCTGTTGCAACACACTGTACACCGATCGTACAGTTCAAACCGTCACTCTGCTGGTGGGAGTGGGCAAGTTGGAACGAGCGCTGAAACCAACTACTGATAAGCTAATAACTTTAATGGTGTCAACAGCGAGTCCAAAGCATCAAAGGGAACCAGCACCGCAGCTTTTTTGCAGCGTGGTATTAGATTTCTGTATAAGAGCCGAAGACGGCTGCGGTCAGCTGTGCAAAAGGTGTGCATGCATATCATCTGACTGCTGTTTGCATGCATATGGCCATACCCGGCAGCATTGGGAGCCCCAGGCTTCATACTTTTCACAAGGCACGGTTGCTGTGCGACTGGCGCCCTGTTGTCTTTGGTTGATGTCAACAGTAGCAAAGGACCCGGCCTTACATATAGGACCCTTATATGGTGAATGCGAGGAGCACAGTTTGTTGCACTACGTCCACCCAGCTAATTTTATGTTAGGTACACAAATTGGCTGTTCACCCATACCGTTGCTAGCCTTGGTCTTTGCCCGCTGGGTGGACCAAGCGGCAGCAGTTTTGCCTGTTGCTAGGGCAATCAGTATCTCTAAGTTGCTCAGAACCACAGCAACACGGTAGCAGCCACCCGCACACTGGCATACATACAGCACAGCTTGCGCATAGGTGCACGGCATGCACACTACACATACAACGTACATATTCCACATTGTCCCGGTACCAGACCCATCTCTCCGATGCCACCACCTACCCGCCATTCAGCATAGCCTTGCACAACATATACACGACACATTATACTTGTACCCATGTTGCCCCTGGTCAATACAATTCCCTCCAATCCCACCACTCACCCATGGGTTCGTGCACGCCAGTGACCTCACCCCCACACCCTAGCCCCTTGTGCCATGGCTGCGCAGCTCCACACACAGCAGCACCTGAAACCCTAAACCCTAAGCCCTTGTGCTTGCCGCTCAGTGACACTCCAGCGCCTGAAACCCTACACCCTGAAACCTCAAATCCCTTACTGTGCACTTGCAGCTTTGTGACACAGTAGCGACAGAAACAAAAGCTTTCCGAAAAGCGGCAGGGACCCATCACCCGCGCGCTGTGGTTTGAGGTTTCCTAGGGTCTTGGAGTAGGGTTTCCAGGGGCAGCCATGCCACGTGGCGACCAGCGGTGGCTGCTGCAGGGGCTGGTGGAGGTGCTGGGGTGGGACGAGGTGGTGGGGGAGGGGGTGGTGGCGGCGCTGGTGGGGGCTCATGGGGAGGGGGAGGTGCAGGCAATTGTCCAGGTAGGGGAGGAAACCTGGCAACTAGAACCGTCCCTATGGGTCGTGCAGACTCCTGCGGGCGTCTCATCTGCCATTCTCGTCGATGTGCATTGGTTTGCAAGGAGTGCAGTCTGCCCTACATGCCTCCCCATGTGCCAGCCAGCCCTGTGTACAACACTTCGGCACGCCTGCCTTGGTTTGTGCGCACAAGAATACGATGGCAACTGGATCCTGCAGTGGGTGCAAAATCCCTGTCTGTGCTGCCAGTGCCCGTTTTGCTACCATTTTATTTCCTACCATTGTATTCTGATGTATTTTGAAATCCACTTTGTAATCCACTTCCAGGACTACATGGGGGGGGATCCGAAAGCGCAGCAGCTGATTGACGAGTTTTTCGGCAAAGTCCCCGCGCCGATCAGGGCCATCCCCAGAAGCGCTCCCGCAATCCCCGCCCAGTTCAGAGGCGTCACCGCCACCCCCACCCCCACCTACACCACCAGCAGCAGCGGCAGCAACTCCAGGGCGGCCAGTGGTGGGGTGCCACGTGGCGGAGATGGCACAGCGGGCAGGTGGGGCGCGGAGGTAAATGGGTGTGGAGGGTCAGAGACGGGGAGCGGGGTGCACTAGAAAGGGTTTAAATATATTGTTTGAGTGGCAAATCTCCATAGTGGGGCCTCTTAATATTGCTTTAGTAAGTTGCGGGTCCAGGGTTCCAGCTTGGGAATGGGGGGAGGGGGGCAGGGAGCATGCAAGAGTCCCACCTTCGTGCAACGTGGGGCAGGGCCAGGAGTTACATGCATGGCCACATGGCATAATCACATGGGCATAATCACAGGCCTGACCATGTGCCTAATCGCCTGAATCAATACGATGTCTTTTTGTGTAACATCTGTTTTGCAATTTTTTTTCTCTACAGTGAATGTACACTGTTTGCCTGATTTTGCGTTGTAGCACGTTATCACGCATGTCACTTGTTTGATGGGTGTAGGAGTGGCTCAGCATTTACCAGCCAGCCACAGCCCCCACCACCCACCACCAGCCAGCAACAGCCCCCACCACCCACCACCAGCCAGCCAGGTGGGCAGCAGGGGAGGGGCAAGGGGAGGAAGAAAGGGGCGGTGTCACTGGGGGAGTTTTACCAGAACCCCTCACAGGTGGGCATCCCCATCGTGTTTTCTAGTCGGATACTTGCATTCTGCCAAATTGGAATTGTCGCTGGATCTACAGAGCCATGCAGGTCTCCCCTGACATACACACCCCCACTTGCCATGAACAAACCATGTCTAA
Organism: Heterotrichella gracilis; assembly: GCA_032358255.1. Taxonomy (NCBI): domain Eukaryota; class Xanthophyceae; order Tribonematales; family Xanthonemataceae; genus Heterotrichella; species Heterotrichella gracilis. The sequence goes on from JAULBX010004888.1 coordinate 11,711, forward strand.
AAGCGTTAAGCATGCAAGCGTACCACAAGTAACAGATATCTGCTGAAACGTTTGCGCTGGCTTGGTGTGATTCCTCCGAGTAGGGCTCATTTAGAGTGTAGGGTGTAGGGTTTGTTGTGGATGCTGGCGGCAGCTTGTCCAAAATAGAAGCACACACCCGGTACAGAAAACTGCCGCTGTCATTCCCAGATTTGTGTACCATCTGCCCACAGGCTGTTGAAAACGTGAAAAGGCAGCAGCAGCAGCAGCAGCAGCAACCCCCGGCAGGGTCCCAGCAGCAGGCGGCGGAGTCAGGGGGTAAACCGGGGTCCAAATCCAAGGGGAAGTCACAGGGCCCGCCCCTGCCTGACCGCCCCTTTGTCAATTGCCTGGGGTGCGGCAAGATCTATGATTGCAGGGGGGCAAATGCAGACACAAGGAGGTTCCTGGGTGAGTGGTGGGGTGGTGGGTGGGTGTTGTGGTGGGTGGGTGCCTTGCACATGCGCGTCGCTGAGCTGTTGTTGGATTTTTAATGAGAGAGAGAAGTGAAGCGTTTTGATCTCGGCACATTTCATACCATAGGTCATCATGCGCAAGCTCCTGCTTCACTGCATGTTTGTCCAAGAGTTATGATGTCATGCAGGGTCGGGAGGGCTGTGCACCTTCTGTGGTCGCCAGGTGGCGCTCACCTATGCCGACAGGCTGGCAGGGGGGGAGGGGGGCCAGGGGGAGGCAGCGGCTGGCGGTGGTGACGAGGGGGCATATGAGGTAGGGTTTAGGGTTCAGGGTGTTAGGTGAGTGGCATATGAGGTAGGGTTTAGGGTTAAGGGTGTTATGTGAGTGGCGTATGAGGTGGGGTTGACCAACTTGGTCAGAGTGTGTGACACTCAATTCAAGTGTCACACAGTCAAGATGCATCGACATTGGCAACCAGATCCCCACCCCCTACCCCTTGTGCCCTTGAACTCACTCCACCCCCCCACCTGCCACACGAACACCCCACCCCTGCCAGAAGGTGCTTGCAACTCAGGACCCCCGGGTGAATATCACGATTATGTCGTAGGGCAGCACAGTGCGCCAGCGCAGGAGTTTGATTACCCGATTGTGCGACCCCAACCCCCAAAAAAGCAAAAAATGAAAGCAAATGCCGCTGCTCAAATCCCTGGATTTGAAGCAGTGGCTGCATTTGGGGCGATCATATCCTGCTGACCCTCACCCTCTGCACCTGTAGGAGGCGCTTGCCCTGAAGGACCGGCTGGTGGACTACGACCGCAACGCTGCGCAGCGCACCAGCGTGGTTGACGACCAGAGCGACTTCTTTGAGATCGACACTAACGCCTGGCTCACGGAGGAGGTAGGGTTTTTGTGAGGGTTTTCAACCGTGATGTGGCCTTGAAAAGTATTGAAAGATTTTGTAAAAACCTTCTTCAACATTCTCTATATACTAGTTGTTTATTTTTTGAAGATAGTATCCACTCGTAGCCTCTTGCAACAGTAGGAAATGAAGGGTGTCTGTTTCTCGACTCTATAGACTATAGAAAAGGCTGCTGTTGCTGGAGTAGCGTTAAGCCCTGTTGGGTCCAGGAGTCCTCATGAGGGTTTCAAAGGGTTTGGCGCGCAGGAGGAGCGCCACTTCTGGCTTCTCAGAACTTGGAAAATTAGGGAATCAGTCAGGTTTCAGCCAGAGTTTCCCGAGAAGTATGAACATTAAGTAAAATGCGAGATAGAGTATTAAACCAGGAAATCAGCCAGGATGAAGCGAGGTATTCCGTCTCTTTTTGTGCAGGAGCGAGCGCCAGGCTCAGCTGGTGGAGGACTATTGCTGCATGTAAAGTTCTATTTAAAAAACATTTTCAGGGTTTAACTTGCAGGAGCGTGCAGCGAGCAGCGCCAGTTCTTGGCTTTTCAGCATCATGGAAAATGGGGCTCAGCGAGAGTTCCATCTCCGTTTGTGCAGGAGCGGGCCCAGCTGGTGGAGGAGGAGCGGCATTTGTGTTTAGGGTATTTTAAGGGTTTGAGTTGCAGGCGGAGCGCCACTTTTGGGGCCTCTCAGTACGTTGTAACATTCGAGAAGGACCTGCAGATGGATTCGCTTAGTGTGGATATACTCCTTTTGTGCAGGAGCGGGCTGTGTTGCGCGATCAGCAGCGCCAGGCCCAGCTGGCAGAGGAGGAGCGGCGGCGCAGGGTGGTGGTCACAATCGACCTGCTGGGGAGGAGGGTGATGCTGGAGGGGGGCGAGGAGGGGGGACAAGGGGGGGAGGGGAGGGCGGCCAACGCGGGGCTGGCGGCAGACGCGGCGCTGGCTGCCGCCGCCACTGCAGCGCAGAAACCCCAGGTAAGGGTTTGTGCACCCACAGTCTCTTTGTGGCATTTCACGCGTATTGGTTTCGTTCTCTACTGAAGACACTCTCTATTTTTAGACGATAACAACCAATGATTGATTGCGTGCTTTACCTTTACTTAAATCTCCCAATTTATGCACCGACGTGGATTGGTCACATGGCTTTGCAGGGTGGCGGCACAGGGGCAGCGGCAGCGGCTCAGGCAGCAGGAATCGACTCAGGGACCTCCCGAGAAACCCAGCTACAAATGCACATCGCCGCCAACCCCTCCATCCCCATCGCAGCCCCTGTTTTCGTCCCCCTGGCCAATCGGGCCAGTGAGGTGGCGCCACCTGGCAGCAACAGGCAGGGGAGTAAGAGCAAGGGGGGCGCAGGGGAGAAGGCTAAGGAGGGGAAGGGGAAGGGGAAGAACCCTAAGGGAGGGTTTGGGCTGAGGAACGCCGCTCCCAGCCTGGGCTATGCAAGGGTGCAGCATGATGGTACGTGTGCAGGGTGGTGATGGGGCTTAGCGTCTCACCCCTGCAGCCTCATTAAAGCCCTATACCCCTCAACACTCTATAACTTCAGCCATCCTATGTGCACCGCTCTACATCCACAAATTTCTTGGTACTTTGTCCGTATGCGTGGGCAGCCCCGGGAACTTCGAGCGATAGAACCAACACCAGGCCCTTTACCCATGCACCAACCCCACCTCCATCATGCGCCAGGATTATACACTCAAAACAACGTTCTCATATGCCTTGACCCCCCCCCACCCATTACCCCAACCATGCACCCATGACATCTTATATGACATACCCTGCTCCTGCCACGTGCGCAGAGTACACCGGTGATGTGGACACATTGGCCGCTGACATGGATAGGGCGCTGCGCCTGACCAACGGCGACGCGACACCTGGCGCACCACTCACGCACCACCACCCCTCCCCACCACCCCAGCAGCCCCAGCCCCAGCCCCAGGTGGCGCTGGATTTGTGCCCCCCTGTGCCCCCCTCGGATTTCAAGGCGCTGAAGGGGGCCAAGGGGGCCCAGCGGCCGGCCACCACTGTGAAGCAGGCTCCCCAAGGTGAGACACATGATATTAGAAACCCTGAAGATGACTGCAGGTGACTTTTAAAACATGCGTGCGCATCCTAAATATGTACTGTTGCGATGTGGCTGTGCCCACCCATGCCGCCAAATACATGTACCACATACGCGCATCTGGTGCGCGTTTCAATGCAACATACAAACCAATCTCAACCGTGGTGGAAATGTGGCACGATTAGTTGCAAGCTTTTCTATCGTCAATTTACCCCCCTCTTTGCCCCAGTGATCCAAGACGGGCTGGTGCTGCTGCGTGGCTGGCTGCCCCCCTCCACCCAGTGCGACATTGTGCGACAACTGCGGGGACTGGGGCTGGGTCCAGGGGGGTTCTACACGCCCACCTACGGGGATGGCGCGCAGCTCAACCTGAGCATGATGTGCCTGGGCAAGGTGGGTGGTGTAGGGTTTATGTTTTAAGTTTAGGGTTTTACACGCCCAGGTCAGGGACGGTGCTCAACCTGCACATGATGTGCCTTGGCAAGGTGGATGCGGGGGGTCCTTTGGGTGGGTAATGGAGGGTGCATGGTGCATTGTTGTGTTGGTATTACAGCCAGGAGAACAGGGGGGGAACTGGTGGATGCACACACACCAAGGGGGTTCACATGACGGGTGCAACAGTGTTTCTTCCCGCCCCATTCTCACTCCACAGCATAATTCACACACCACACACCACACACCACACACATGCCTCCAACTTGTCCCCATCACCACCACCACCCCACCACCCTTTCCTACAGCACTGGACCTCGCACATTCACCTACGACACCTCCCATCCCTCAACCCTAAGCTTTAAACGCTAAACCTCCCTGCAGCACTGGGAGCCCCGCACCTCCACCTACGACACCTCCCGGCCCTCATTCGACGGCGCCACCGCCCCCGCCATTCCCCCCTCCCTCACCCACCTGGCACGTCAGGCAGTGGAGGACGCCAACGCAGCCATTCAGGAGCTGACAGCTGGCAACAGGCTGCTGCCGCTGCCCACCCCTGACGTCTGCCTGGTCAATTTCTATGAGCGCTCAGGGCGACTGGGGCTGCATCAGGTGAGACATTTTTGGGGGGGAGGCGTGGCAGTGGTATGTGATTGTGTGTGCGTTCGGGTTTGGGGGGCATGGAATTTGCCTGGGCTCTATTACTTGGCGCGTAGAGTTTGGCGTAGCACCGGCCGGTTAGGAGCTGACAGGTGGCAGTATGCCTGGTCAATTGCATGAGGTGGGGCTTTGTGTGTGGGGTATGGTGGCGTGTGTTCGATGGAGGGGGGGTTTGCTTGTCTGCATCACATGTGGGCTGTGATGCCCGCCCGACTGCAATGTATTAAAGTGTCGGCTTGGGCATTAGGGATAGTTGTGAGGAGGTTTCATAATTGGTTATATCTTTAATTGAAATCATTAATTGGATTGTGCCTCCCTTGCCTCCCCCAGGACAAGGACGAGTCTCCCGCCAGCCTGCGTGCAGGCATACCCGTGGTGTCATTCTCTATCGGGGATGCCGCAGACTTTTTGTGCAGCCCCACCCGGGACGAGGCGCATCCCCAGGCCCGCACGCTGCGCCTGGAGTCTGGGGATGCGCTTGTGTTTGGAGGCAAGTCCAGGATACTGTTTCATGCAGTGACAGCCATCCACCATGACACCGCACCCCAGGACCTTATTGACGCCTCTGGCCTGCGGCCAGGGAGGCTGAACCTCACCTTCAGGCAGCTATAGAGTGGGGGAATACATTGCAACTCGTTTGGGGATGCAAGCTGTTTGGAATTGGAATATACGGTAGGCCCCTTCCTACCGCATAGGGTGATATTTAGGGTTTAGGGTTTCATGTTTTGCGGCCCCATGGGGTGACGTGCATCCCCAGGCTGGGGCAGCAACCAGGGAGCACTTCATGATGAACCTGGCCTTTAGGCAGCTCAAGGGAGGATAAGACAATGAGAAAAAGAATGAATGTGAAGGTGATGTCCCCGTTTCATATTTTGGGCTGGGCCTGGGAGGTTGAACCTTACCATTAGGCGGCTGTAGAGAGGGGGAGTACTTTGCGACTTGTTTGGGGTTCCACCTTGTTCAACAGTGGGGTTGCAACATTGTTTGTGGTTGCAGTAAAGGTCCCTCCCAGAGAGAGCAATGCACGGGTTGCAACTGCAACTGCAATGCAGCTGTGATGCGACTGTAATACTAAAAGGAATTATCCAACTGAACGTCTCAAAAGCCTATAAGGTAGCTAGCTGCCTGTTGAGCAAGGGTGGAGGGGTTGGCCCCAAGCTTGTCTAGACCTGGAGGGGTTGACCCTCCCCGGGACCAGTGGATGACTTTTGATGCACCCAAGTAGTCATTCAATTTCTTCCCTGAATGATTACAGGGCTAGATGTGCCTGCCGCGCCATCTACTGAGTAAGATTCCGGCCCGGGTATACCGGGTATTGCAATGGTATTCTGACTGATTTGCCAATGCTGTGCCATCAGTAGGTCTGGTGGCACATATATGGGGGATGTGGGACTGGATGTGAATAACCCATACATGTGGGTTACTGTAAGACTTTCTGTTGCCGGAGCCCCTTGCCATGTGTGCACATAATGATATACTATTGGCTTTGAATTGTATCTGTGGATTCTCCTCATTGATGACATTGCAATGGACAATTGTCCAGTGCTACGTTTGGAACTGCTGGACACTGGCTTCCAAGATATCCGCACACGATCATCGTTTGCTGAAAACTCAAAGCCGCGTCCAAGCACCTCGAAACTTGGCACCCAGTCTGGACATGCGGCAAGTCATCAATAAAGAGGGTCCACTGATACAATTGATGCTACCATGTATTATAATACAAATCCTTGCACTTCCTTGGTCAATCGATTGCATATATATTTCTTTTCTCGCAGCACAGGGATGTCACCAATAGGTTTGCTGCAAATGATAATCAATGATGATGATGATCCAACAGAATGACCATCCCAAAAACCTGCAACCTGGTTGATACATGAAAAATAAATAAATAAATAACGACGCAGCCCGTCCTTGGACAGGCGTGCTGGTGAAGGAAGAGGATCAAGCAAAGAGAAGAGCATTGCCCCCTGTCCACTGTTTCCCCTACCATATTTGGATACATGAACTTCATGCTGGCAGCTGTGAAGCAGATGTCGTTGGGCGGGCGCATCATGACGGTACCTGTCCAAGCATGTGCGAATCGTACAGCTGCTCCCTTGCCTTTGTCACCACAGCAACAGAAGCACCAAAAACCATTTGCTTCTTCCTGATGCAAGCGTTGGTCCTGTCTGTGCACAGGTTTGGCACTGCACACGCTCCCCTGCGTTGGACTCCATAAGTTCTTGCCAGTCATCACAGATCTTCTTGTTCTGTGAGACTTTTGGTTGAGGTCATTCGGGTCACGACCGACAATCTCCAGCCTCAGAAATGCGGTGAGCCAGGCCTCTGCCCAGCGCACCTTGCCGCCTGCAAATCGCACAAATGATGCATCAGGCCGTACACAATTAGTTGTTGATTACAGCTGCATTGTACTTTCACTTACCCTAGGGTTTGTAGACTGCATAACAATGACGTTGGGGTGCGCCTGTTGGACACTCCTGCCATGTGGCACGTGCAACCGCCTTCCCCGCATCCCACATGATGATCCTCTAGCGCACACTTAGCTGACACGGCAGCCCCCTGGCTAAGTGTGCGCCACCCGGTACTAGGGGTGTTACTATATAAACCACGAACGTGGTTTATATACTAACACCCCTGCCGGTACCAACAGCACAAATGCTGCCCCCTTCAGATACACCATGGCCCCGTCAAATACACCAGCAGGCTCTGCAAAACCATTTTTTCAGGCCAAACAGGAGATCACCGCCACGCTGCCCCTCGTGCCCTTGAAAAGGGGGTACGTGGCGCAGTAGTGGTGCAACGCAGCAGTGCAAGTGATACCCCCCACCTGGGCCTCCACCCTCCCGCTCCAGCTGAAGTTGTATGGGCAGGACTGGGTGGCGGCGGCGATGTCCTCTGCCGCATTCATCGCGTGCCCGTCTGGGGTCCCATATGTAGGGGGGAACCCCCAGCAAGGCAGTCTTTCCCCCTACATAAAAGACCAAAGGCGGGCGCGCGGAAGAATGCAGCTGAGGAAATCACCACCGCCACCCACTCCTGCCCATACAGCATGGGAGCGCTGGTGTCTGGCCCCATGACGGGCCTCACCCAGGTCACACCAGAGCGTGAGGTGCCCATGGACCTGGGCCCGTCATGGGCTCCAGAAAAAGCCAAAATAATAATAACAGAAGAAAGATAAAGACAAAACAAAATAATATCAGGAAATAACAAAAGGCACCACATGGAACAGCGCCCCCAACCTCTGTATGGGCCCCCACCTTGGCAAGCGTGGGGTCCCCACGGCTTCCCGAGATGATCCCCTGTGTCTTGGTCGGCATGGCGTCTAGCATGGGCAGGTGGACCACTGGCTGGTTTACAGCCGATTGCCCTGCATGGTGGCACAAGGCCGGTCGGCCTGGGTCTTGCCGTACTTCACAGGCTGCGCGTGGTGTAAACCCTGAGTAGGGTAAAGGGTAGCACTACCCCCCTTGTAGTGGTTAGGTCAGTGGTTGGCAATGCGCATGCTGTTGTACGGTACCTAGAGTGGAGGGTGATGGGCATGTGAACGTTGATGTGAGAAGGCTCCAGAGAAATTCTTTGCTAATAAATCCTTTGCTTCTGAGCAGTTGCATACATGCGCATGCCCACCCTGGAGCGTGTCTTCAAGGGGCGATGGCGCTCAGGGCGGCAGCTAAATTACATAAATAAATAATTATATATTATAAAAGTAAGAAAACATTAGAAAATGCAGATAATGAACAAGTAAACAACCTGAGCCCCTAGAATCTTTACCGCTAGCACTACTTGTAGCCATGCCAGCGTCCTGCATGATATCGTGCCGTTCTCGAGTGAGTTGTTGATACGCATTGGGAAAGCAGCATGCACACAAACACTGACGACCAAGCACAGGCAGATAACAGGCAGACATAGACTTCAGACTAGTGTCAATATCAACACATTGTGCCCAAGACTGTAGGTAGGATCGTATACGAAGTAAAAGTACATTGCTGTACATCCTAGTACTGCACTGACTACACTCATACTATTGTCGCCGACGTGACCCACGTGAACATCACAAAATGGTAGGGGAGAACACACAGAATGTTGCTGACTGTTGCAGGCCATGACGGTGATGCAGCCTACCCTTAGCAGGGAGCCAAGGACATGCCTGCCTGCCTTGCAAGCACACCTCCTTCCTGAAATTTGTTGAAACCAGCGTAGGCCTTCTTAATTTCTGGGGACAGGTCACTTGGGTTTTGGCCGCCATGCACCAGTCCCCAGACATGCATGGCGTCTTGTTAGCGAGTATAAGACAGAAGCCAGTTGCGTCCAGGGAGTTGGTGGATGGCTGACTAAGGCCCAAGTTACCTGTCTCCATAGGATAAGGAAACCTACGATGGTTTCAAGATTGATATTAGAAAGAGGTGCGTCTAGTGGGTCGTGTGGTCGATAGTAGGTGGGCCTTTGACCAACCTAAATGGGGATGCAATACCAGGAGGACTATAATATATCACAGACCAGGAGGATTTTAATATACCACAAGTCCTCCTGGCTATACCGTCAAATGTCTATAAAAGTTACAACATTCGGAACCAACATTTGCTTCTTTTCCTAGCAATGTAATGACATGCGAGCCAAGCCATTTCTCCCCCCCAGGAGTGCTAGCTAGTTACCTCACGCGCAAGCCCAATGCGCGCAAAAGCTGTATTAACCTCCCTTAACCATCAAGAAAGAATGACTCACGCTACAGGGCTCGTCAGCCTTCACCTGCTGAGTTGGTACATGCCCAGTCAATGGCGTCACCTGGGCTAGCTGTGCATGCCCCAACTTTTTGGAAACGACTCTGCTTTCCGACGCAGACACCTTTGTAGCATCTGTTTTGAACGCCACCCTGCAGCCACAAGGTGTCTTCAGCAACAGCTGGCCTGTACAAGATATTCCTTCCGGAAACAGAAACAATTATATGCATGCATGCGCCCGTCGCCACCGCGGGATGTAAAACAACGCGCGTTTGTATGAAGGTGGCGCCTTGGAAACCCGATAATTCAAAGGTTTGCTACATGTCTTGTTGTAAAACACTCGCTACAGGTGTGGATGGCAGGCTCGGCCAGTCCAATACTGGAGCCCCTTTGAGGTGCGGAGTGCGGTGACCGCGAACGCGCATTGACCACTGAAAGGTAGCTAGCTAGACTCACCTGCTGGGCAACGGATGGCCCCATTGCTTTGTCCCTGTGTGCCAACCAGTACTGTAGCCCGTGCCTCCCGTACACTCCCTCCTTGCAATGGGTTACCAAGACCTTTCAGGTGGGTTTTGCAATACAGTCCTTGCAACAAGTCCGGTGTCGTCTGGAAGGTAGGACCCAAGCGTTTGAGTTGAACAGGGGAAAGGTATGTGGCTAATATATCATGTGCTGTCAATTGCCCAGCCAATTGCCCAGCCAGATGCCCAATGCAATAACAGGGGCGTACCGGAGGCTTAATAAACAAACTGCAGCTAAAAGAGCAAAAAGCAAAAAAGCGTTTGTAACCCAGGCGAACTGGGGTGTTTTGCTCGGTATTTTCCCGAGATGGGGCTCGAACCCACGACCTGCGGCTCATAAGACCACCGCTCTAACCAACTGAGCTACACGGGACCAAACGCAGATCAATGCTCGCCCAATCAATTTCCGCGTCCTATGAATGCGGGCCCACCGACGGCGGACGGTGGAGCGCTACACCTTCAAATCGTGCGCAACGTTCCCCTGCAGCGCACCACCCCCGCTCACTGGCAGTATAGGAAGTCGCTTGTGAATAAGCTGGCATCACGATACTCCTGTACGAGTACAGCTGCCTCTGTAAAAAAGTGGGCAACTCCCCACATCGTGCCAAAGTGGTGAAACGGCACTTGCCCCAACCCACAACCCAACTCACAATGACCACTAGCACGCGCCTGAAACTTCCTGTCAACACCTACATACCCAGGTCCTGTGCATCCGTACCAATCCGAGGGCCTCTCAACAACACGTGATAGCACACAAGTGCCAGGCAGCACCCCCCGCACGTCTCATGCCATCGCATGCCAAACCGGGCACAGGCTGCCCCAAACTACCTGCCTCTCGAAAGAAATTCACATTGCTTAAGCTCACAAAAATTTCACAGCAAACCAAGAAATACACACACATGCTTCACACGAAATTCACACAAGTCCAAGGAAAAATGGCACTCAAATTCTCCTGCGGCCCCCGGGTACCTCCCTGGCTTTGGCTACCCCGCGTCCTGCCCTGTTGCTTTATAACCACACCCAAGGATTTGAAAATCCGTTGGGTCTTTCAATCCCCAAACCACCTGGCACTACTGAAGCGTCTCACGAAGAGGGTAGCCCTCCCCCTAGGGTCTCACCACCAGGGTTGCTCAAACCCTAGCTGTGTCCTGGAAACCCTTAAACCCTACGCAGGGTCCCCCCCACCCCACCCCCCTCACCGCCAGGGCTGGGGCGGCTGTACCTCCATTCGCATGTCATCAAACGCAAGCGACACCAGCGGCCGCCCCCCCAGCACCCCCGCCATGTCCTCGTGGTCGCGCTCCCCCTGACCGCCACCTGGCGCCGCCCCCAGCTCCACCTTCACCGGCGCCACTGGGCGCACACGTGTAAGCAGCTTGAGGGAATACTTGAGCAAGCCGGGGTGCTGGGGGGTGGCGCCGCTGCGGGGGGGGATGTGGATGCATGGGTGGGGGGGAGTGGGGAGTGGGGAATGAGGCAGGGAGAGTACATAAGGTGGGTGCTGGGGGCTGGGGACGTTGCACAGGTATAAGTGGTATGGGTGGTGTGCGTGAGTGGGTTGGAAATGATTCATGGCAATAACCATTGAAGGTGAAGGTGCAAGGGATAACAGGGGTGGCGACAGGAGGAGGCACCGCCATCGTGCATCCACATGGATGAGGCATGTGCGTTGAGGATGCTGCAGGCATTGGGCCTGTGCCCCCTCCTCCTGTGCAGTGCATAAGCCATGTGGCTCCCTCCAAAACGCACATACAATCGTCAGAATGGGGATTGAGACCTTAGCACACAGGGTCATGATGCAGTCTGTAACCGCACACCCGGGCACTACCTACAAGCAATCAGAGCAGGCTACTTTGGCCATAACCATGCAAGACTCTGTCTGTGTGGATGAGATGCAGAACCCAATTCCCCCCTTGCTCACCTGAAACTCGGGAGAAACATGGTGATGCCTGGCCCCTTGGTGGAGTCATCACCAGGGGGGAAATGGAAGGTGGCGACTGGGGAGGACAAGCCATGGGGGGACATCCGTCCCCACACACGCCACCAGGGCCCCCGCTCTGTGTTGCGAATCACCAGTGGGGCCTTGCCAGGTGGCGCCTTGTGGCTGCTGCCTGTGGAATGGGGCCGAGGCAGGGAGTGAGAGGGGGCCCAGGTTGTGCATGGCATTACCTAACGATCATGACCATTTACCATGACCAATTATAGTTGTCCAATCAGTGACCGCTGCCAGATTGGGCATGGCAACTGCTCATCCAGGGCGTGTTGCTGTCATTCCAGTACAGCATTGCAGGGGGGGGGGAAGCCCCAGGGAAGGTGGACCCATGCTAGCCACATCCTAATCCAAACATGTTAATCCTAGATCAATGCACATGTACACACCACCACGCCAACGCTATGCCGTGTGCACCAGCTACTATTTTGGTATTATGTAAAAAGTAAGTATAAATCCGGCAACATACCTCCACTTTGCTCCCACCGCCACTAAACCCTAAACCCTAAACCCTGAAGCCTGAACAACCTTCCTGCGCTCTGCTCCCACCACTTTAACCCTAAACCATAAATCCTTGACCACCCACCTCCACTTTGCTCCCACCACCCCTGCTTGGCCTCCTCGTCCCGCAAGCCAGAGTCAAGCTTGAACGATGCCAGTCGAGAGGGCAAGCCCACCTCCCCTATGCCGTGCTTGCGTGCCGCCCTGTGATGCAAATCTCACATGGTACACTACTGTGTGATAATGGTGCAAGCAATGTCAGGACAGGCTGATTGCTGACCTGCATGGTTTTGCCGGAATTGCCATAATAATATTACAGTATCCTGGACTGCATGTAACTAATCAATTTGATTGGGTGAAAATGTCCTGGGTGGACCCAAGGTGGAGGAGGCTGTGCGCCCGGGTGCAGGGATTGCAGGTGCAACTAAATGCTGCACAGGGCATGCTGGGTTGGGACTGGCAAGTGTGTGCAACGCGTCACTGTGGCAGCTTGTTGGTGCACTTCACACAGTGGAGGTGATGAACATGATACTATTATAGAAAAATGCAATGGAGAAAAGTCTGCCATGGTGAGTTGTGTAGCATGAGTTTGATAACAGTGACTATATTGGGAGGTGGGTGATGTGCACACCCTGCCCCTTGCCACCCATTACAACCCCCGTCACCCACCTGTTGTTGACGTACACGCGCGCCGCCCATGCACACGAGGTTGGGGGGTTCCACACCAAGCCCCCCAGGGCCACCAGCTGGAATTGCATGGGGGAAGGCACAGTTAGTCAGGTTAGGCGCACCACACGATGTGCACTCACACAAAACATTCAAGTAAAACCTGACCAAATGCTAATGAATTAATCATTCTCCTTCATGCAATATGCCAAGGAGTCGACAACCGGCAGGTGCAGAATGGTAATGGTCGTGGCCCCCGCAGGACGAGTGGGGACATCTGGGCGTGCCAGAAAGCAGTGTGGCTTATCTTACTGGAGATGAAACCTTACGCAATTTAGATGAAACCCTATAAGGTGCCCAGCCGCAGTGCAGCGACGTATAACACCCCCCGCACCCCGCGCACCTCATCAAATGCTCCCACAGGGCTGTCTGAGTAACGTGCAAGATAAAACCCTCCTAGGGTATACCTGCACGAAGGGCAACCACAGGATTTTTTTAGCGAGACGGGGAACCCTGTAGAGCAATAATCTTGCACGGTAACGGTTGGTGTCGAGTGGCAAAACCCTAATAGGGTAGATCAGCAGAAAAATGTCATGCAGTGGTTTTTCAGGCGCAAATTCAAGGGCAGGAGCCGTTTTGGGACAATGCCTTAGGAAATATTTAAACATCTACTGGTGAGCAGGCACACAGAAATGTTGCTGTGCCATAACAGGGGTGGTTTAGGGTAAAGGCAGGAGGGCGTACCCAAAAGCGCTGACCAGCTTGAAGTCCTTGGGCACATACTTTTTCGCCTGGAGGATCCCAGATTGGTGTGATGAACAAAAATGTGAGAACGTGGACACGTTTCTCAACGTGTGTGAGTGGCAGTGAAAGTTCCAACATGTTTGACAGAAGCAATTCGTGGCAATGTGACCAAGTTCCACAGAAGCAGTGAGTGGCAATGGGACACTGTGCACCCAGATTGGTGTGTGAGTGGCACTGTGACACTGTGAACATGTTCCACTGAGAGGGCAATGCTTTTGCACCCACACCGCCTGCCCACTCACCTCCTCTGCCTTCACCAACTGAAGCTGGTACAGAGCCCTGCAACAGACACGAGCTTGGCTTTAGAGTAGCCTTGAGAGGGTATGAATGGCGAGGTAGGGTATTGGTGGCAAGCTAGGGCGTTTACCTTCCCTGGAAATGCCATGGGGGCTCCCCATATCCCATGCTGGCCCTGGTGCCACCTCAGCTTCCCTCGTGGCCTTGATGAATCCTCCTGTTGTCCCGCAGAGCCGGTCAAGTGAATCAAAGTGTGCTGCTAAGACTGGATCTTGGGCTGTCTAGGGTGTTGCAGTCAAGGTATAAAGCACCGAGGCAGTCTGCACACTTTACGCATGCGCAACGGCGACGCACTGACCTCCAAACGTGGGGGATCAACGTTTTCGCAAGTTCGAGTTCGAATTGGTTCTTTTGTCAGGTAGCGAATACTCGGTTAGGTCTAAAAACCTGGTATGTTGCGGCTGCAAAAGTGGATAACATGCATGCATGCGCAGGTTTATCCAAATAAGTCCACGCGGCAGTCAGTGGTGAGCTGCTTGAAAACTTGTGCAAAACGTCGTGTTCAGGGATGATACTACACAGTCAGTCTAAGCCCGGTTCACGGACTTTCTGTTCTATATTGGCTGTCTGTGCACGGTTCTTTCACCACTTCACTTACCAAACCGTGATTGAGCAATGCATGCATATGCGTGATTGCCAATTGGACTTGTGCTCCCATCGCCCGCTGTTGACTCGCTGAGCCATGGATACACCTATGCACTTCACCTCAACGGCTCCCGGTACCAAGTTCGAGGGCGCAACTCTGCTCGTGGTGCGTGCATCACCAGTGTGTCCACACATTCATGCATATTGAACGGTTGGCACTACCACCTGTGCAACAATTTGCTATTATATCGTACATATGGTTATAACACATAACAAGGCATAGATGAGTTTTGGGTAATCAGCATCAACCTACATGAGTGGTGTTATGCATGCGTATTTCACACACTAGTCTGTCCCACAACCGCACACCCAAACCCCCACTGCCCTGTTGCAAGCAACGCACCTCAAAGCGTGGTGCGCGTCACACGCTTTTGGTGCAACACAAACGGGATGCCTTGAACCCCACGGGTTTTGTTGAGCACTTCCCTCGCCCCTGCCTCCCTGCAGCCAACAGTGACTGTGGGCAATGCCGCCCAGCTAGCCACCGACCTACTACTGGCCAACCACAGCTGCACCCTCCTGGGCTACCTCACCACCCCCCTGGTGCTGCCCTGTGTGGGGAGGGAAAGCTTCCCCGCACCCGCCACAGACACCACCACCGCCGCCGCCACCGGTGGGGGGGGCCTGGTGACCGCGCTGGAGGTGTACCGGGTGGGGGGTGGTGGGGAGGAGGGGCTGGTGGTGGTGCAGCAGCGGGCATCGGTGGTGGCGGGGGGCCAGCGGCGATTTGCGCAGCAGCTGGCGGAGTGGATACAGCAAGGAGGGTTTGGCAAGGTAGGGTTTAGGGTTTGGTGTTTGGCAGGTAGGGTTTGCGCAGCAGCTGGCGCAGTAGAAGCGGCAAGGAGGGTTTGGGACGTGTCGTGTGGGCTTCCGATATCCTGGTGGGGTGGAGGAGGGTTTGCCGCATGTGGGTGTAGCTAGCGGTACACTAGGCCACTGGGGATTTTGCATTAATGATCTCCTTCATTGCCCTGTCTGTTGATGAAACTCAAGATTCCCTGACCAGGAATTGACCAGGAATTGACCATCCACCCCTCCTGACCAGGTTGTCGTGCTGGCGGGGCTTGATGCGCGGCTGGAATATCCTGGTAATTATTGATATAAATTGGTTGTTGACCATCCAACCCTCTTGGCCAGGTTGTTGTGCTGGCGGGGCTTGATGCGCGGCTGCGCGGCGATGCCCAGCTGTCAGGGCCGCAGCTGAGGTGGCACAGCGGGGATGATGGGCTGGGGACAGCATGCAGCGCAGAAGGGTTAGTGCCTCTGGAGGTAGGGAATGATAAAAACAGGCTCCCAAGTTGTTGTTAGATTGGTCTTGTTGCAAGCGTTCCAGCTATACAGACAGGTTAGCTGTCAAATGTTGCACATGCGGCGCCAGGCAGTTCCGCCTGGCACTGGTTACACCATTGTACCAACCCCGACTGTCCGTATGCAAAAATTCATGCCATTAACCCCTCCCCCCCTCCTCCCTCCCCTTGCAGGACAGCTGGGTAGAGGAGCACCAGGTTTCGCACTCCCGCCTACCGCCCTGGCCACTGCTGCAAGCGCTGGAGGCTGCCTCTGTACCCGCAGGGGGGGTGATGATATTCTGCCTGGAAGGGGACAATGTGTGGGATGCGCAGCAGCTGGCGCAGGCGGTGCTGGGGGTGGTGGGGTGGCGGGGGCTGCCGGGGGTGGGTGGGGATGGCGGCGGTGGTGGTGGTGTGATGGCGACGCCAAAGTCGTGGCAGTACGTGTATGGGCCTCCCAGGGTGGAATTTTACTAGAGTAAAAATTGCTTGGTCTGGCTTTTTACTTACAGACGGTGGAGTACGATGAACAGATTGGGGTTCAATTGTGACATCATCCCTGTTGTGTGCTGTACGATGCAAAATGCAGTATCGTGTCATTGCCAGCTTGGGTGCCGAGATACTCACACCACGTGAAATCTACGAACATATGGCTGGCCCTGACTCAGAAAACAGAAGAAAAAAATATAAACGTTTTTCTGTACTAAAATATAAACGTTTTTCTGTACTGAAATTCATGTTTTGTAATATCCCCAAAAGTATAACCCATAATGTCATGGCTGCCACATCTTGATGAGATGGCGCATCACAATCAACGCATGTGCAGTCACAGTCGGGCTGCATGCTGAGACGCACCAGTCTGCATGCAGCTGCCATGTCATTGACTGGGCCAGGGCGCTGCCGCGGCACATGCCCGTCAGGAGGGTCAGTGAGTGAAATTGGCAAGTTCAAATTGCACTTCAAAGCACTGGATCCACACATGGCATGCGCGGCCCAGGCCTACAAGCAGTACTGCACCCGCACCCGCATCACGTACGTGGGCTATGTAACCCCAGGTAGTTCTGAACAGAAAAGAAACATGCCTCTTCAGATTGATTGAGAAAAAGAGCAAATAAATAGATGATGGGTCGGCTAGCAGCCCGCCTGTTGTGGCAGCACAGTGTAGGCCCTACCGTAAGGCTGCGATTTTCATGATGATCAACGGTAACCACCACGGCACCTGCTGGTGGTTCACCCTTGCGCCTCACGTGCTTCCCACCCGCAGGTGATTCAGGAGTGCAGCTGTGTAGGTGGTGCAGTCATTGCGCAGTAGGGCCAGGCCGGCTACCCCGATGTCCATTGAATGTGGCCACCCATGTCTACGATAGGTTGCCACTGGCCATGATGATCATCAGTACCCACTAGGGCACCTGCTGGTGGTGCATCCTTGCCACTCACTTGCTCCCCGCCCGCAGGTGGTCCAGCAGCGCCCCTGTGTAGGTGGTGCAATCATTGCGCAGCAGGGCCAGGCCGGCGTCCCACTGGGCGTTGAAGCGCTGCAGGTGGTGGTGGGGGTCTGGACCTGGCAGCAGCACCACACCCTGGGGCTGGCAAGGGCTGGCGGTGGGGAGGCGGGGGAGGGGCCGCACACGCACCTCGCCTGAAGTGGGGAGAGGGGGGGGGGGGCTTGTGAGCAGATTGCAAAGCGGCATGTGTATGCGTGGGGTCAAAGGGGTGGTGCAGTGGTGCATGTGGCGTGGTGCGGTGTGGTGGCGTTGCGTTGGAGTATCACATTGCGTCAGGGTACCCAGGTGCTTCACACTGGCCCCTTGCAAGCAGGGTCGCAGGGGTGAGGGGAGCAGCACTGGAAAATGGTGCGGTGATACGGGATGCAAGTTGTGTAGTGCATGAGGTTACAGGCAGGTTAACGGGGTAGTGCTACGCCTGCCAGCAGAGCGCAACAGTGGTGAGCAACAACGGCATGTAGTGGTGCGCAATACAGTGGAAATTCTGAGACAGTCTATAGTTTCAGACAGGTGGGCGTGTCGCTTACCTGGCACCGTTCCGCCTGTCAGCAGGGCCGCAGCGGTGGTGGGTGCGGTGGGGTCCAAGGGGAGGAAGTCACATGCAAGCACCGACCCGCAGGGGAGGCACAATAGGAGAACGGAATGGAGCGCCAGCTGGGGAGGGAAGGCTGGGCCTAGGGTTTGCTCCAACCCTTCCCACCCTACCAAGGGTTGCTTGAGGAGGAAGACCTTGCACCGAAGTAGTGGTTGGGAGGGGAGGGGGGTGGGTGGAGTGGGGGAGGACCGGCGTAGTGTGAGGGGCCTGTGTCTGTGTTTTGGGTAGCGGGGATAGGGGCGGGAGGAGATTGTGGGTGGACGGGCTGTGGTGTGGTTAGGTGTGGGTGGGTGGGTGGCGGGGAGCCAAGCCGAGTTTAGGGCGTGATGTAGGTTCAAGTTGCGGGCTAGCAGTGCAGAGTATGGGAAGGTCATGTTAGAAGTTCTACCAGTTACGAAGGCTACTCAGAGGACCACTGCATGCGCCAGTGTTTACCCGCCCCACACACTTTGCGCCCAACGGATGTCAACACGATAGACAAAGGAAGGTGTGGACACACGAAGATCAGAAATGAATAACAAACACTGAGCTGCATTCTGTAAAACGTCCACTATATGATTACACTGTGCAAAAATCCTGCAATGTTGGAATGCATGCATGCGAGTGGGACAATGCATGCATATAAACCCAAAATGGCGCGAAAGGCTGGGGAAAGGGCCTTTCGTGTCCCGTTCCGGGCACAGCGGGTTGCTCAAGACCCGGAGAACTGCACAAGAAGTGTCACCCAACTTACCTTTCTTCTGTTGGTTGTACTTTGTAAGAAAGGCGACGTTGTTCCTATTGCACCGATGGGGCTCGACAGGTCATGGGTGCCTGTAGCACCCGAAAGCCACTTTCCGCTGCAGAACTTGCCATATGGAGTGTTCTCCACTGCAAGTGATGTCACCAAGCGGATTGGAGTGGCTATTGGCGACTGCGTTTTGGACTTGAAAGCGCTGGACGACGCAGGCTTGCTGCTGGGTGCCATGGCAGGTAGCAGCATTCAACAGGTGAGAAACCTGTCCAGTCCCACTACATGACTCTTCATGTAACCTGTATGAACACACTTTGCATGCTTTACGATCTGCTGGTGGTTGCACTGTGCAGTCCAGCCTCAACAGCTTCATGGCTTTGGGTCCCGACGTTTGGAGCCCAACCAGGGCCATCCTTCAGAGGCTGTTGTCCTCCTCAGAAGGGCTGCTAAGGGACGACGTGGAGCTGAGAAACAAGTGTTTACACCCATTGGTGAGCCCAAGTAATAGGTGTTGTAGCGACCTGAATATCCGTAGATGGTGGAGCCTGATGGTTTGGAGGTGTGTCCTGTAGGACTCAGCCCAGATGCACTTGCCAGCCACTATTGGTGACTACACGGACTTCTACGCGTCAAGAGAGCACGCTACCAACTGTGGCACGATCTTCAGGGGCAAAGACCATGCGCTGCCCAGCAACTGGTAAGAAAAGTGGTTCTGCATGTCGTGGCATGTCTGAGGCGGTCTGACTGTACCACTGGCTAACACCCAAGGTGCTGCAGGCTACACCAACCAATTGGCTACCATGGGCGCGCATCCACCATTGTGGTGTCGGGGACCGACGTATACAGACCTCGGTGAGTGCTGTTGGGCAATCATCGCCGCCCATCCATGTCTAGCACCCTGTCACGGTACCTCAGCACACAATGGCGTTGTCATGGCATGCAGTGGCCAAGTACTGGGTCCAGAAGGCGAGCCGGAGGTTTGCAGCAGCCGAGTGGTTGACTTTGAGTTGGAAATGGTACGCTGTGCTCCTCATGCTAACAGCGCATGACTTGATGTACAAGATTTGCAACTGCAAAAAAGTGAGCCAAGTAAAACACCGGCTAGCGCCATGCCATATCATTGTTTTGGAATACTTCAAAGGGATGAGGGCAGCGGTGATTGGCGTCTCTTACTAGATCTGCCAGCACATGGGATACCCTTTTGAGGTGACCGTGACAGAGCTGTGCCTGCACACAGGCGTGTTTGATTGGGCCCGGGAATGCACACGGACAAGGGGTGGCGGTAAACGACGCATCGAAGCACATTTTTGGGCTGGTGTTGATGAACGACTGGAGTGCGAGAGACATACAGAAGTGGGAGTATGTACCCCTGGGGCCATTCAACGGCAAGAACTGGGTACGAACTGAGTGGTCCCTGTATGAATGCCGATTTATTGCGATTACTATTACGATTACTTGCGATTGCTGGCAATCTACTGCCCGTCTGCACATTGTTGTAATGTTTTGCACCAATGGATTCTCCGATGAACCCAATGTCCGATGAAACCCGCCACCATGCACACTTTTCGTTACAATTCCAAGCAACATACAACTGTCATCACCACTATCCGTTGCTGACCGATCTGGCCTGTCTCCACCCCTACAAAAAGAACCTCTGACCTACCTCCACCCCTGCAGGCCACTACCATCTCCCCCTGGGTAGTCCCCCTGGAGGCGCTGCAACCATTCACCTGCCCCGTACCACACCAGGACCCGCCTGTGCTTCCCTACCTACAGGTTTGTGGGGGATTATGCCATCTTACCATCTTGCCATCATGCAATACGCCATCTTTAGGGCAATGGTGGTGCATGTTATCATACATGAGAACCCACAGTTGGTGGCAAGATAATGCACAAGAAACCAGCTACAATGATGGGCATGCGCCCCAAATGCATGTTGTTACACGGTGTGGCAGATGTAGCATGGAGTAGTATGGTACACAGCAACATTCTTTGTGGTGTTAAAAGTCACGTGATTGTGTAGGGTGCTTGCTTTGAGGGTGCGCCTTGAAGCGCATGGTATGACAGGCACCATGTTTGCCGAACAAAATATTGTTCGCATATTGTTCCATAGGACGACTCGTGCGGTCATTGCTGAATCACCAATATCTAGCTAAATTACTCCTTCAGCTAACCAGGGGTTTTGACCTTCCCCGCAGGATCGAGCCAGGCAGTCCTACGACGTGCATTTGGAGGTGGCCATTGCGCCGCATGGGGGTGCACCCGCCAGCGTAGTCACACGATCCAACCTCAAGCACCTGTGAGTGTAGGGTGTAGGGTGTAGGGTGTAGCGTTTAAGGTTTAGGGGCAGGGTTTATATCCAACATGAAGCACCTGTGACTTACACGCACCTGGCTATACATATGAGCATCTGGCAGTGGCCATTGCGCTGCATGGGGGCGCACCTGCTCGCCTGATTGCCCGCTCCAACCTGCACCATGTTTGAAGTCCGTGCACCACATGTGCACCTGTACGGGTACAACCTAAACGCATTTCACATATACACGACATCCTGGGAAGAAGGTCGATATGATTAGTAATAGCAGAGCCGCTGTTTCAATGTATGTGCATCTGTGTGTACCGCATCATGGATGGTGCAGCACGCGGCATTAAATCACTCGCTCCAGCCCAGAGTACCTGTGAGTTCGCTGCAGCACCCTTGCACCTGGCACCCAGCAAGGATGCACATGCTGGCAGCCAAGGAATGCCTGTAGTGGGGGACATCGCAATGTCAGTGAAACACACAGCACCATTGAAATCCACGTGCGGCATCCCTGTGGATTATCTCCATGGCATTTCACAGTACCATTATTACAAGCATGGTATCAGAAATCCAATACCATATTAATTGCATCATGTTCATTTCTGATTTGCATGGCTGTGCATCCTCCAGGTACTGGACGCTTCCCCAAATGATTGCGCACCACACGCTGGCTGGGTGCAAGATGTGCCCAGGGGACCTGTGTGGGACCGGTACCATCAGCTGTGAGGTACGCTGTTGTGCAAGTCGTTGGCCTGGGTCTGGTGCACCGTTTTGGTTTGCTCCCAACTCATGCTAACATACGCAGTAACACACGCCTGTTCAAAGTCAGACTGGGTAACTTGTCATTTGTCCTGGTTTCTTCGTGGACAGAGAAATCACAATAGTATAACACGTTAATTTCTATTGCGCTCTATTCTATTTATTATAGATAATGATTTGTCTGTTACAGGCGCCTGACGGGTATGGGTCGCTGCTTGAGGCCTCCTGGGGTGGCAGCCGGGATGTGGAGCTGCAGGGGGGGGAGAGGAGGAGGTACCTACAGGATGGGGATGAGGTCATCCTGTCGGGTTTCTGCCAGGGGGATGGCTACCGGGTGGGGTTTGGGGAGTGCAGGGGGCGGCTGATGCCTCCGCGATGACCAGAACAATTCGCTTTCAAAATGTTGATGCCCCATGTGCAGCAGTTGACTCGTGCATTGGGTGTGCACACTACTTTCCCTGGGGACTCCGTTGCTTCGGAAATATTATTAAACACCTCACGCAGGTTACCTGTTACCAGGGCTGGGCTAGCAGTCTGCATGCAGGTGGCAATTCTTGCAGGTTGACAATGTGATGATTTTGGATCAGCAACATTGTTGCCATTGTTGCGCCTTGTAAGTAAGTAAGTAAGTAAGTATTTGCTTTCCAGCTTCGAAGCCAGGTTAGCTTGTCTGGGTATCCCTCACCCCAGTCCTAGAGCCAAGGCTTAACTGACACTCTTCGAGTGTGGCAGATGGTGGCCAACCAGTCGTGCCGCTTACCGCACTTTGGTGCTCCCCATTTTTATCCCGTCGCAAAGTTCAGGGAAATTCGAAAAATATCGCTACCCTTAGGATTCGCCTTGTAAGGACGGGGAACAATTTATGATAGCAGCCGCCCTCTGGTGGGTTTCAAACGTAGACAGCAAAAGGTTTTTGGCTGCATGCAGCTGCAGCCCTGCAGCAAATCATATGGGTGCAGAGTGCATTGCAATGGGAAATAAATACTGTCCTGTCACAGCACCGATCGCACGCAAACTATTTGTAATTACAGAAGTTCAATCAGAGGTTGGACCCAGAGTGTGGCCTGGAAAAGCTTCTACAATTGCACCCCGGGTGCAGAGCATTTTTTATCTGCTTGAAGCCAGAACTCCGAGTTGGCGCGGCGCAAAAAATGCAATGTAATAAAATGGCATTCTTGATTGATATTTGCGGCTGCCGTGGGCCACTACTAGCGTGGTAATGAAAGCATGGTAATTATCACCTCAATGTATACATTGGAAGATGACATTGTGTGATTCCATCAATAATGGCATTGCGTTCCAAGTCTTGTAAACAGCAAAAAAGCCCAGCTGGCCCTAAAGACCCTGGGCTTTAGGTCCTTGGTTTGCTAGGAAAATTCTCACCAAGAGGCTCTGAATGATTAAATATACACTGTGCATGTGCCATGACCATTATCACACGCTATTGCGCTGCTATAGCACTACTCATTGTCACTATCCTCCTCCCACAGATCGTCCTCATCAAATTCATCATTATCCTCTGACCCATCTGGCCACGTTGGCGGACCCCAGGGCGCGCCAGCCAAGCCGCACAAAGCCCCAGGTGCCGCCAGCCCCGCCAGCTTGGCAGACAGCTCCTCAGGGGGGCACCACAGGTCCGGGTGGGCGGTGGCATCAAATGCATGCACCCACACCCCTGAGGCTCCCGACACACTGCCCTCAGCACTGCTGGCAGCTGGCGCACTGACGCGTGGCGGGCACCCCTCCAACCTGCCCCACAGCCACACCAGCGCATCCGCCAAGCCCTGCCAGTCATCAATGTCCACTGGAGAGCTGAGCTGTGGGTCGATGTAGCAGTAGGGTTCTGGGCACTTAGGGTCCAGGGCACGCGTGAATACTGCTCCCAGGGTCACATTGTAACACTCCATGGTGATGGCAAGAGGCGGGTCACCATCCAGTTCCCGCGGGCCCTTGATGACCAGGCACTGCAGGGCAGTGAGGGTGGTGATTGCTTCAGGAAGCTTGAGCATCACTTGGGCTGGTCGCATCCAAAGTTCTTTATAGTGGACAAACCCCGAACACCCCAAGCAGAGCATCGTAAGGCGTGTGAGCGCAAGGATGCCGCATCCCAGCTCATGGGTGTGCTCCCTAATGTTGTCATAGCTGAATACTGAGAGCTCCAGCTCCACCAAGCTTGTGAGAGCGGCTACACCATGCGGCGTTAGCTGCGGGGCACATGCAAAGGCCCTACTGATCGGGAACTGCGCCACGCACAACGCTGTCAGGCCAGACAAGTGGCTCAATGGCGCCAAGCTAGCTGTGTCGCTGCTGGGCACAACACCGTCCAGCGCCAGGGCTACGAGGTTGGGGTGGGTGGAGGGGAGGGCGTCCACCAAGGGGAGCGGCATGGAGTGGTGGGTGCTGGCAGTTCCAAAGGTCAGGCGGCGAAGGGAAGTGCTGTGGCTGATTGGCAGCAAGGCTGGCGCATTCTGGCTTCTTTTGATAGTTTCAAAGACGCTCAATCCCAGGCTGAGATACACTTGCAGGACTTCCAGGTGGGGGAAGCTTGCGAGGTCAGCCGGGGAGGGGAGGTGCGTCAGGTGCAGGCGTGACAGCATTGTGAGCGCTTGCAAGTGATTGGACATCCGTTGCGTCTCCTGGGCAAAAGCTATCAAATTTCCGGGATTGCCCAAGCCTTGGTCTGGAGGGAAAAAATCAGGGATTGTTAGATCCAGGCCCTGCAGGCGGGTGAGCGCTGCCAACTGCACCAGCGCAGCCTCCACTTTGTACAAGCCGGCCGCTACATCAATCTCCAGGTGTGTGAGGTGCACACATGCTGTCAGGGCGTTCAGGACTTCAGGCTCCACGTTGCCCAGGTGCAGGTGCTGCAGCATGGAGCCGCACACGAGGATGGAAGTAATGGCGGCAGCGGGCGATTCTTGGCCCAATGCAAGCGGCTCCTTGACCATGGTTGGGAGCTGCAGGCGCTGTACCGATGGCATGTGGGGCAGCAGCCAGAGAGTGACCTGGGTGCCGCAGGTGACTGGCGCCGGGGGATCCCGCCAGTATCTGTGTTGCATGAAGGCTACAGCAGGCCGTGGCCAACTCGAAGTAGATGTCTGCGGGACCAATCTGGGCGCATCTGGCACCTGTGCACAAAGGGTGCACGACTTACTGCCTGTAGCATGGCTACATGCAGATGCAGAGGAACGTATTACAGTTGACACATGGATGCAGGTGCCTTGCGGTGCTTATAAGACCCTTGGGCTGCAACCCTGAAGAGGGTCATCATGCTTGACAGGTGTCACCAAGCTCGCAACCCACGCACAGGGCCACACCTGAAAGGGACCCAGCAAGAAAGAAACGGAAGGCCAACAGGTAACATTCCAGGTACACCACACAGGGTGTGTGGCCAAGCACCCAAAAGCACGATCACAATGGGGCAGACCTGTAAGTTAAGACGATGCTGCAGGGTGCGTGCGCTTTCAGGATAAGTTGCAAGGCTCTGTTTCACAAATTACTTCAGCTCACCTGCACATTCTCCCACATGGCCGAGGGGCCTAGGGTGAGGCGGTGCCAGGCCTTGCACACCAGGGGAATGGACTTTAACCTGTCCCCCACTTCAGTACGGCCCAGTATGGACTGGAGGACATCAGTTGGCAGCGCCTGGATGGTGATGGTGTCCTCTAGAGACTCCATCTGGGGTTTATCAGCCATGTTGGCAGGCGCAGGATGCGCTGGGACTCGTAGAGGTTTCCAAAGGGACTAACGGCCTGTACCAAGAGAAATGGGCACTGGTCACTTTTTGGGCTTTAGCCCAAGTGATAGTGGGGTGAGCATGCTGTGTAAAAGCACATAATGGGATTTTCTACTACTGTGCCGTATGGGCGCCAGGCACTGCCTCAACTCTAGTGTTGCCTGAAACCGTCACATGCATGCATGTGAGTTCAGGCACATCTTCAGGCACATATGCATGCATGTAAAGCATGCCCTCATTCACAAGACGATAAAGAGAACAAACGGATAAGAAAATTGCTCTAGATAAAATCCACATCCCACATCTTGCATACCTGGTGCTGGTTCAGGTCCCTCGGTACCAGGAGCCACGCGACTACCGTAGAGCAAATATTGGCAAACAGGACCGGTGGCGAGGAGGTACAAGGAAAGCGGTCATAGGCTATTGAAGCTTATCGAACTTTCAACCACAAGAGTTACAGACACATCCTGTTGCAGGCGGGCGGTAATTACAGTATCTCAGAAATTGCATGGGTCACAGCCCAGGTTACCCTAAGAAAGGGTTATGTAATTATCCTGCCAGGTAATTAGTAATTTAGTCAGAATTCTCAAGAATCTGCTTTACAGGTTGCTTGCCACCTTGATCAAGCATTTTGCTGTGTGGGTATCTAAGGTGCGCATCATGCTGGAGCACAACCTGATTCTAGCGTGATACAAGGTTGGACAACGGGTTGATATTGTTGACCCTGGTTTGAGGTGGTACAAGAGTTACAGTTGCAATGATTCTGTGCGCCAGTGCCAAAAGCTACACATGGCAGGCTCCATACAACTGCCATCGGGGTACGTTGCGTGTCCCTGTCTGTTTATTCTTTGACGCACCTCTAAAAGACCTGCTGCTCGCAGAATTACAACATACCATATGAAACCTAACCTATCAAATCCACAGAAAAGCGCTGTACCAGGACAGGCTTGGCACTGCAAAAGCTGGTACTGCAGTGTTAATGTAAACAGCCAAATCAGGTCAATTCCCTGCTGCCCCGTTGCAAGTAAGAAGAATGTACAAGAAGTAATGTTGTCAGTACAACAAAAACAAGATGTGTAGCGCAAACCCAAGGGCGGCTTTGCAACCCAGCAAAGTTCACACAAGCACCCCTCACCCCACCCCCATCCCCGCCCCAATGCTGCGTGTTGCTAGCTGTGAGTTGACCACCCAGTACCCCCATCACCTGTGCCTATCAGCGTACTGGGCATACCCAAGCTCCAGGCTAGGTCCACACTGGCATGCTCACTGGCTGCTGATACACGTGACGCTGGACCAGCTGAACTCAGCGCCACTCCACTTCCATCAACAACGCAGCAGTGAGTATGCTGTGGTACAGACCAAACCCCGCCTCCACCATGCCCACTGGGCGAGTGCCCCCTGACCCACCGAGCGCCAGCCCAGTTACACCAGCAGCACTGCGTTGATGCAGCCGTCGTTCTCCGGGTTGTTTGTGACCTGCGCGTACTTGCCCCACACCACCTTGCCTCCAGGCGTCACCAGCCCAAGCTCGCTGACGTTCACCTGAGGAAGGAACAAGGGGTAAAGCGCCAGAAAGAAAGACAGGAAGCCCAAACGCCCACATGTAGTATCCAGGCACAACACACACACACACAGGGCAACAAGGGTAGACAGACAGCCAGAACACTAAAAAAAGGCAAGAATGGCAAGGGTGAAGGGTTTTCCCTAGACCCTAAACACCCAGCAGGTGAGTAAACATACGGCTGTGCCAGGGGACACAAACATCAGTGGTTCTCACCTCAATGATGGTCCCCTTGGTGACCACCCCCAGCGAGGTGTAGGTCTGCCCGTTGGGATTCTTCTTGATCCCAATAATCTGCAGCTGGAACGTGCACTTCAGCTCAGGGTGCGTGACGTGCGCCTTGTTCATGCGCAGGCCTGTGGGCCGGATGAAGCGCTCATACTTGGGAGGCTTCCGCGTGAACCCAGGCCCCACAAACGTGACCTTGGTCACCATGCGCTTCCAGGACTTCTTGCCCCGCTTGCCCGACTTCATCACCTTGAACATCTCGTCCTCAGCCACTGCCCGGACCTGTACCGGCACAGGGGCTGTTAGTGAGCACTAGCACACCGCTGGCTACTGGGTGTTGGTAGTCCACAAGATGGCCTAGCCTCCAACCCTTGCGTTAGAGCGTTTGGTACCCCCGCTTTTTGCAGTGCCCATGTGTGGGTGTGCGCGTGCGTCCCCATGTGGGGTTGTGCGCCTGTCCCCTTTGGTATCCCGCTTTTTGCACCCACTTTTGCGCTGGTACCCCATAGCCCGCTTTGGCGCTAGTTCCCAACCCCCGCCAAACAAGGCAAGCCGCAGCCTGAGCCTAGGCAAGCATAAGTGAATTATGCAGCTAGCGGACAATACCAGTCCTGCAAGCTGATGGCTGTGGGTTGTTTATTGCTGACCAGCAGTGTGTGGGCAATGGGAAGGGCGCTGAGACTCTCAGTGAGAGCTGCTTACCTTGGGAAGAGGCACCTCCCACTTCCCTGCCTTCTCCTTCCGCTTCTGCTTGATGGTGTTGCTCAGCACCTTGGCACGCTCCACCTGCACAGTCATGGCACCCAAAGTCACACACCAGGATCACAACAGACCCATATTGCATACAAGTGTCCCAGCCATACAAACCACAGAAATTAGCATAGTAAAACCAGAAGAAGGGGCATAAACTCACCTGGTCACGCTCCAGCAGGTAGGCGGGCATAGCTCCAGGCTGGGCAGAGTCCTCTGCCTTGTGCTTGTTGTCCCTCTCCTGGTGCATGGCGATGGTTTTCTTCATGGTCACCTTCTCGCTGTGACGCTTCTTAGCATACAGCTTGCCCTTGAGACCGATGGCCTTCTTGGCGAACTTGGCGCGCTTGTGCACCTCCCTGGCCTTGCGTTTCCGCAGGCGTTCGTGGTGGTCCAACCTGTACCCATTCCGCTTCCTGTGCAGCTCGATATGCTCGCCTTGAGCCATGGCGGCTGTGTGGGTGAGAACAAGGCAACTAGGCTATTTAGTCCCGTACACAACTCGCAAAACACGTTGAAAAAGGAACAACAGGAGGACTAGACCTGTTCTGACTGCCTGCCCAACAAGTGGTTTACTGAGGAGGTTGTTGTCCGCCAAGCGGCTATTGCGGGGTTAAAGTGGCCTTATCAGTGTAGTTGGAAGTTGACGAAGTGCACAAAGCTGCGTTGCAGTGTTGCAGAACGCGAGTGAAGTGGACTGTCCATGGAGCAGTATAAAAAGCACTCGACACCGTAAAAGTTGGCCGCCCACCAAAAAAACTGTCAAGGGGAACATTTGCAAAACAGTGCGATTCGTCCCCGGAAGGAATTTTATCCAAAAATCCATTTTGTTTTCGGTTCACCCCTTCAAGGGCTTCTAGCTACCACATAGAGGTGTTGAAACAGTGGATGTTTCGTGCATGGGACGCAGTATAGAATTACCAACACGCAGTCTGCCCAGGAGAAATTATGTCATGTATGCATTGCATTTCTCTGCCAAAGGCAAGGGTTAAACAGTTTGGCAAGTTGCCATCATCGTGAGACACCATCGTTATGGTTACAGCGCAGCCCAACTGGCGTTTCAAGCGAGCATTCAACAAATTCAGCCATCCATAGAAACTATTTTGTAACAACTACAGCGAAGGCCCATACCCCACTGCCGAGGGCCAGCCAGCATCATACAACGCCAAGAGCGCCCTTAGGCTACGAGGGTTTTTAGACCGTAAAAACTGGCCAGCTAGAGCTAATCATGGAAGTGGAAGTACAAGCAAGAACTATGTGGGCAACATTGCAAAATTTGTATAGCACAGGTGACCAGTTCTAGAGGGTCACTACCCAGCCACCCCCCTTGCGATGCAGGGAAACCGCATAGAGGTGCACAGCCCACGTGATGCAGCATGTCTGGACTCCCTCGAAAACTGCAAAGGGCACACTAACAAACGGTCCTGGCAAATCTTTTCAGGTTATAGTAAATGGACAGTGCTCGATTGTTGAAAAGTGCTCCATGTTGCACTCGTCCAGTGGTGCAAATCTGGGCAGATGTGTAAAAATCGCTACAATCTTTGCTAGTAGGTGACTGCAGAGCAGCATACCAGCCCAATTGGGCCATGTTTCCTTATAAATGCATGCGATGCACATCAGGTACTGTGCACGGCATGCTCATGAGCGCCACTTCCGGCTGCCGCCAGGTGCGCTCCAGCCAACACCAGAAGTGCACAACCAAGCTTAGAACTTAACACACCCGCTCCCTGCCTGTTCTGGCTGCCCAACGCCAATGCATAGGCCCACATGAAGCCAGCGCGTATTTAGGCCTAGATGAACCGCCACCGGGCTGCTTTCCGGGCCGCCATGGGAGGGCGCAACCAGGCTGCGCCACATGGGCCACATTGTGGACAGCTCAGCATGTGCGCACCCCTGTGGGCCCCGGCTGGCTCAGTCCACAAACATGGCCATGCCGTACTTGGGCCCCACCGGGATGTTGGTCTCGTGGACCTCGCCGGCGTCTCTTCGGACTGTGCGGAACTTGAATCGCTGGGGGGAGGACGGCACGAGGGTTCAAGGTTAGGGTACAGAGCCAGGTTTAGGGTTTAAGGTCAGGGCCGGTGCAGGCTGTGAGGGGACAGGTGTGGCATTGCTGTCGAGGCACACATTTCACTGCAAACTCCATACATGACTTGCATGGTAAGCATACTACAGCACCTGTACCCCGGCGCAGCATCCATGTCTCATCCCTGCGAAATTACCCAACGAACCCAACCCCCTGCCACCAGTACTACCTCCGTTCCTGCCATTGACACCACCGCCCCCAACACCACCGCCCCCAGCACCACCACCACCACCCACCTTGACCAGCAGCGACAGCACCACCCGTGCCTCCAGCAGCGCAAAGTACTGGCCCAGGCAGTTGCGCGGGCCTTGGATGAAGGGCAGGAACTGCAAGTGGGGAATGCAAGGGGCGGTCAAGGGGAGGTACTGCAACGGACGGTCCACACCAGGAGGGGTGTGCACCAACTCAACTGAGTGTGTGGCATCCCTTTAAGTGCATCAAGCGGCAAACCATCACAACCCATCTGCATTCCGGCCACAGAGCGCCATGCGAGCAGTATACTGCCAGCATCATGGCACATCAACTTTTACTGAAAGATTCCTATGCCACCGCGCTGTATGGTCTGACCGCCTCGTCACCCTGGGTAAGGTTTAAGGTTTAGGGTTTCCCTGCCACACCATCGCCACCGCAACTCACCATGTACGGCCTGACCGCCTCATCAAAATGGGTTGGGGTTTAGGGTTTCCCACGCAGCCCCACTATGGCACAACTCACCATGTACGGTCTGATTACCTCATCAAACTGGTTTATGGTTTAGGGTTTTCCAGTGTGGCCCAACTCACCATGTACGGCCTGACCGCCTCATCAAACTGGTCGTACTCCCCACCCGCCAAGAACCTGCCTGGCTGCCAGCTGTCGGGGTTTTTGTACTGGTGGTGTATGGATAGCAGCGCGGCGATGATGAGGGTGCCAGCTGGCAGCGTGTAGCCGCACAGCTCATCCTCCTCCAGCAACATGCGGGTCACCACGGGGACCAGGGTGTACTTGCGCAGGGACTCCTGCGGTGACATTTGGTGAAGGTTTCCGCAGGCGCAAGAAAGCAGCTGGATAGCTTGCCCTCCTCAGGTTTCAGGGTTCAAGGTATTGAGCCTGTTGTGTAGCTGCATGGCACCGCCTCCTGAAGCAGCATGCGGGTCACCACAGGACAAGCCTGTACATGCGCAACGGCTCCTGCCAGGCAGTGGGGTCAGGTCTTGGGGTGACAGCGAGGTGCGTCAGCTCTGCATTGTGCCCGTGCCAGCAGAAGCCCAATGGTGAGATCCACAGCACCACCCATCATGCTGACAATATTTGTTTAACAACTTTGTCAAATCTAAATAGTCGCATCTATGCATGGGCCGGCGCTGAGAGTTGCAGTTGAAGGACAGTTAGTGCACGGCACGTCAACCCCTGTTGGTGCATGCATCCATCTGGCCTATGCATGCAAATTGTATATACATATCTGTCCCACCCACCTTGAGGCACCCGAGCGTGAACTGCATTCCATCCACTGCGCTGGTAGAGGGCTCGGCCTCGTGTGGTCCAAACACACGCACAGCCTCCTCTTTCACCTGAGCCAGACAGACAGCAAGGGGGTGAGCAACATACATATGATCTTTCAAGATGGCCCTCACTGGGGTAGAATTGGCGCGATTTTCTCTAGTGTCGGGACACTTTTGCAAGGGGAGACAGCCCAGGGTGGCTGTTCCTCGCTGTAAATATTGCATGCACGTGGTGCGATGCAGTGCATGTGTGGCTGCATGCACGTGGTGTCAGTGTGGGCGTTATGCATTTAGGTGGTGAGAGCCTCCCTAGTGTACGCAGATGTGTGTGGTGGCGGGTGGTGTAATGTCCCGAGGCCACTGGGTGCGGGGCGGTGGGTGCCTCCCTGCCCCCTTGTGTGCGGCTTGTGCGGGTATGCTGTGGTTCCCTTAACGTGGTGGCAGCCACCTAGATGCAGGCAGCCACTTTTTGGGAGAACGTGACCATGGAGCATGCACCCATTGCGCCTTTGCATAAGTCGAAGGTGATGATAGTGTGCATGTGTGGCGCCTGCTGCATGCAATTACCAGCCTGTGCTGTGCCATTGCAAAGCCATGGAACAGGCTTGTGATGGCCTGAAGAAAAATAAATTAATAAACAAATATCTCCGCAGTTGTCCTTGAACAGGCGTAGGTAATAGTAAGAGAGCACCCAACTGAATGCCCAAAATTTATAGGTTGGCCCAACTATAAATTTTGGCCCCCACCTTTGCCAGGCTGTCCGGGTGCTGCGTGAGCTCGTACAGCGTCCACGTCAGCATGGATGCGCTGGTTTCGTGGCCCGCCAGCAGGAAGGTCTTGATCTCGTAGCACAGCTGGTCCTCAACGCCAGAGCTGTACTTCTCGCCACGCTCCTGGGGCGCGCGGCAGATGCGGGTCAGATGAAGATCAGGGTTCAGGGCATAGGGGTTAAGGGTCATCAACACGAGGTAGTACTTTCCCCGCGCCCCTTGACGCAGCACGTATGGTCGAGTGGTGTCTAGGGTTGAGGGTTTAGGATGTTCAACAAAACTCCACCCTTAAGCTCATTCCAAAGCCATTTGCATTACGGGGCAGGTCAAAAGGATGCACCCCAGGCCTTGCTTCACCTTCAAGGATACAATTGTTCAATCGTCTTTAGGGTTAGGGTGTAGCGGGGTTTAGGGTTTAGGGTCCATGCTCACCTGCAGGGCCACGATGATCCTGTCCATGATGTCTGCCTTCTCTGGAACTGCACCGCTGGCCCGTGCATGCCACCGCGCCCGGATGATGGTCTTGAGGTAGGAGTTGAGCTTGTGCACCTTGGCATGGTAGAAAACACAGGTAAAAAATGGGTACAGGCAGTCCCGGGACAGCATTGAGCGGCGCAGACTCGTGCTGAAAGCTGAAATGAAATTCAATTGGCTGTACTGCTGGTCAGCAAGTATTGTGTGGTATCAATTGCACTTGATAATCATGTACTTAAGTGGTAAGCGCACTTGTCATGCGACATCAAGTGACTTGCACTGCCAAGTGATCTGTCCAGCCTTCTCATGCCTGGCAACGGGGACTGCGCAACGCACACCTGCATACTAAACCCTAATAAAAACCCGCAGTTCAACCCTACATGCCTGAGGCGAAACTCCTGAGATGGCGTAACTTACACACTTGTGCATGAAATCACACCAAGATTTCCCGTGACTGTGACCCAACCTAACGGCCAGGCGACAAATGCTCGTATAATAATTCAACCAACTCACTCACTCACCCTTGCGCGATAGGAGATCCACGAGGGCGATGGGATCATTTTGCGCCACGGCCGCAGCACCCGCAGGTTGTTCTCCTCCATGACTGGCAGGTACAGGTCAGGGAAGACCTGTTTCATAGAACGAGAACAAATATAAGCTGGGTTTCAAAAGTTCGAGGGCAATAGCTTCCAGGCAGGTACAGCGTCAAGGGCCAGGGCCATCAAGTAGGGATCAAGATGGGCTGCACAGGAAAAGTGATCTGTGCAACTTGCAGAGGGAAAACATATGCATGCATCGCTTCAATGGCTTCGGTGGTGGCCAATAGACATACCCTGTCACACTCCTCTGGCGCCATGCTGAGGATTGCCTCCCCGATGACTTGGAGGGTCAGCAGGCGAAACTCCTCGTACATGTCCACAGGCCGCCCAGTTCCCTTGAACTGCTGCAGCTTCTTGCACAGCCGATCCACCGCGGTCTTGGCGATGGAAACCACCACGTCCAACACCTCCACGCGCAGAGCAGGCGCCATCATCAGCCGCTGCTTTTGCCACAGGTCTCCGTTGGCGGTGACGAGGCCCGTGCCCAGGATGGACCATACAAAGGGTCGGTAGCTCCAGTCCACGTCCTTGGCATACAGCTTCACTTTGGTCTGGAAGATGCGCTTCATCGACGCGGGGTCGTTGACCAGCACGGCGTTGTGCTGCATGATCTGGACCCTGCAGATAGGCCCCAAGCTGTCCACCCACTGCCGCATCTTCTCCCAAGGGCAGGTGTTCACAAGGGACAGCACATGGCCCAAAAAGGGCTGGCACCCAGGCGCACAGGGGACGGCTGCGATGCCTGTGCTGATCCGCCTGTACTTGGCGAACACCTTGGCAGAGTTGAAGGCCAGGAATGCCAGCCCAGCTGCCAGGACCGCCAGGAGGAGTTTGATAGCCACATTGTCATGGGGGCTGGGCAGCGCGGGGGCTCCCGGCAGCAGGTCTAGTAGCAGTGGGAACTTCATTGTGTTGGCAATCGCAGGATGTGGTGTGCAATAGCTGGGATCTAGCCCCAACTGGGCAGCTGCTGCGTTATGTATGCCTTGGGATACGTTCTTGGGGACCCAGTCCGTCAAGGCCCCGCGCTGCAAAGGGTCCTAGACCACGTGAAAGCACTTTTTATATTGGCTGCAACTCCAGAGAGTTTATTTAGCTATGGGAGGTTGGGTATAAACTGGGTATACGCGCGTTGTAGAGGGTTGTACACGTTGTACACATGCGGTGGCGTCATGGCGCAGAACGATGTCGAGGAGGAGAATGCTGCTGAGCTGAGGCTGGGCGCAAGTGCGTGGCTGGGCTCAAGCGCATGCATGCATATGCCCAGTTACAATACCCTGCGTGCCACGGGTGCCATACAGCCGCCAGCAGTAGCCACACGTCGTGCGCTGCTAGTATTCACAAGCCATTGCCAAGTTCCTGCCTTTAGAGACATGCATGCATATGAATGGAATTTTTGAATGCCTCGTTTTTGCCTGCCGCACCAACTGCAAGCGACTGGTGGCGTGTTGATGAGCCAAGTTGTTTTGCAGACTTCAACAGCGCCCTGGTGTTGACCAACACGCAAGTGAGCCAGTTCCTGTCTGACATGTACCTGCAACGGCGGACCCTGGACCCTACCTTCCAGCTCAACCCCGTCACGCAGAAAACACAGGCGTACGTGGAGAACTTCAGCACAATCAGAAACGCAGAGGCAGCTCAGAAAGTGACAGAGTGAGTGTATGCGTGCGTCAGTGTGGCCATCAGCCCTTGCCCACCATTCTTGACTTGTCACACCACACACTCCCAGGACTACCCATCGACTGTAGCACACACGTTCCTATCATATCCTGTAGCACACACTGTCCTATCCTGTTCAGTCACAGCAGATCTGGGCTCCTTGCCCCGCAGCACACTGCTGGATCGGGGGATGCACCAGTTTGAGATGGGCGCCATCGCCAACCTCTGCCCTGAAACTGCAGAGGAGGCAAAGACGCTGGTGCCAAGTTTGGCGTTGCCCCTGGTAAGGCTTGCAAGCATATGGACACTGCATAGCACCTACGGCGCAGACTTGAGTGGTTCATCATTCACTTGTGTCCCGCAGGATAACCCTCGCTTTACAGACGGAGAGCTGGATGCTGTTTTGGACGACCTAAAAGCCTACAAAAAATACGAGTAGGCTAGTCCATTAATGGGAGTGGATTATACGAAGCCTGGTGGGTATGCCTGGGAGAGTAACAAATAAGAGGTGGCGCGCGAGAATCTGCAAGGTACATTCTATGGCAGGTGGGGGCGACGTGACGTGCAGGGATGTGGTGTGGAGTTTTACTGGCAATTTTAATCGTGTGAGGTGGTGCCGGTCCTCAGGGTACTGCACCAGTCTGACCCTGACTTTGAAAGGGAGCAGAATTTCAGCAGTGTGCCGCAACTGACCTGTCAG
Source organism: Heterotrichella gracilis (assembly GCA_032358255.1). Classification (NCBI taxonomy): domain Eukaryota; class Xanthophyceae; order Tribonematales; family Xanthonemataceae; genus Heterotrichella; species Heterotrichella gracilis. Next base: position 47,578 of record JAULBX010004888.1, read on the forward strand.
TTTCAGATTTCAGCACGAAAACTGCGGCGTCCTCGGACCCTGTCCAGGTTGACCTGTCAGCCTTCAGCCACACAGTAATGAACACCCCTTGATAGCAGCTGTCTTGATGGAGGCTCGTGAACTACCTGTGTGTGGACTCATTTGCCAAAGCAGCGCTGTTCATCTTGAAGGACTAGTGGGAGTTAGGTCTTCTTTTGTAAGCGTGCAATTGTATATAAAGGTGCTCTCCAAATTTTGCCACAGATACGCGCCCAAGGCAGTTCATTTTTATTGCTTTGTAACAGCCCTTTATAACTGTCAGCATCCTGCTTGTGCTTGTGGTGGTGCAAAACCACACAGACTACCCCACACAGAAAATTGCCAGCTTGGCATGCCACCATTGTATTGTATGATGACGTCGGCAGGGACGCTCAGCGCTGCATCCTGTACTATAGCGGTACGAGGGACGGAGTACGGTTTGTGCAAAATGGTGTGTGAAGGAACCCACACTGCTGGACAAGTGACCACTGCCAAGTTTATACCAACCGATAAAGCCAGTGAACTCTGGGCAAAGACAGCCATCTGGTGTTACAACCTCCAGTGGAAAGGGGCATGCACGTAGCTAATATAAACAATACAAGGTATACTGGTGGAACCTATACTTGCTTGCGCATGTCAGAAATGGAGCATAGCCTTCCGCAGGTTCTACAGGTAGGTACATATTGGAAGAAGGGTAGACTGAATTGCCCTATACTGTACACTTGTTTTTTCTCGTACTGCAAACCCAAGACGGTTCCACTACTCAGTGCAATGCCAAGCTGCAAGTTAGCCCACTAACCCTGGGCATATCGGCGGGTCCATTCTGATGCCATCTTGTCGTGTGCCTCCCTGTCTGTCAGCAGCTGCTGCGCGATGTTGGCAACCAATGGATCCTCTGCAACATAGCAAACCACACCAAATTATCAATAAGTGGGCTGTGACCAAAAGAGTGCCAGCAACCTCAGCAGGACACCCAAGTCGCGCCATGCTTGTAAACTCATGGCTTGCAGAGAGCCACTTGACTTACGTGGGTTGGGGTCTGTGAGCAAAGAGCAGATGGAAAGGAGGACCTTGGACACTGTCAGTGCAGGGCTCCACTGGTCTTTCAAGATGTCCAGGCAGATCTGTCCATTGCTGTTGATGTTGCAATGGTAGATGCGCGTCCGGAATGTCACCTGTGAGGTTGCATATAGCATTCAACGCAGTTGTTACAAAACCCAACTAATATCACCTACTTATCCATCAGCACCACTTCTCAAGGTAGGGACACGTCATACCTTTGGTGGTTTGAATGGATAGTCAGGAGGAAAGTGAATGTCCAAGAAGAACACACCACCCTGGTAGGGCGAGCCTGCGAAGTGTGACAGCAACGTGAATACCAAAGCAACCAAGAAAAGCACTCCCAGTCCTTTAGGTGTGCACGCAACTGACCTGACGGCCCCATAATGGTGGAGACCCATTCGTATATGTTGTCACCCTTGGGGCCAGCTGAGCAGTTGCAAGGAGGGTCAAGGCTAATCTCTGCTAGCTCCTTTTGTATCCGTTTCGCACTCGAGGACAGATTGGAGCCCTTCATTGGTGCAGTGCGTGGGCCAGTGCCGGTGGAGTGTTTTGGCTCCTAGACTAAAGGTAGGACAGCTCACACGGCCCTTGCCTGATAACCCTGCGCTCGGGCAGCTGTAGGTGATGAGACAGGCAGTTGTTGCCGAGTAAGTTCAGTTGGGTCGTGCAGACTTTGACAGCGTTGCCCTGGCTTTGCCTTCCACAAGCAGAACGTTTGCGCCATTTATTGCCCCAGGTGCCACCATTTAAAAACACCATTTGATCATCAGTGCAAGGGTTGATAACATCAGCATGAGATCACTGTCACGGGAAGGTAACTTGCCCTCTCGTTCATCAGACAACAAAAGTACCCCTTGAAGCGCTCAGCCTCGGACGCTGACGTTTTGCCCTCTTGCACACGCGATATATGCTCAAGTGCTGCGCTTTGCGATGCATACAACCACCTGAAGCGCCGCTCATCCTTGCCGTTCGTCAGCAGTGACTGGTGATCACCTGGAACTGGGCAAAACTGTGCTGATCGGCGGCTTCGCACAGACCCCTTTGGGCGCAGCTCTGCAGCCTGACTGAGGTGGGCACCTGTACTGCTCCTCGTATGTTGGTTGACAAACAGCATGAAACAGCGTCAAAGTCGAATTCACAGGTCTTGTGTAGTGTGAGGCACTAGCTTTCTGCGGTTCAGCTCTGCCCTGTCGTGCGAGCTGCTTGCACATGCGCATGCCGTTTGAGGTTTGAGGTCTTACCCCTGCGATGCCAGCTTTGGTTGGTGTGTGCGGACGTGCAGACTGGGGCGTATGATTGCTTTCTGTCTAGGGAACGTGCTACGTAGTTCTGCTCTTCGTTTCCTGTCTTCCTTGGTCGCGTTGTAGCTAGCTTAACGACGTTCATCCGACGTAGTACCGTTTTCAAACGGGGGCAAGTTGCAGCGGTGCAGGGGGTATGATTCTGACACGCAGCCCCAACATCCTAAGCTTTTCTTAGTAAGAATACATCGTTTACACGTTGCTCCTGGCTGTATTGCAGTTGTTTGTCTACTACCCCCACAGGGTCTGTCGTGCCCTTCGAGCTTGCCTAGCTACAAACATCGCACACGTGCGGTTAGCAATCACCCTCTTTCACGGTCCTTTGTCCGCCTCAACGTATATGGTTGCACCGCTCGCTCGCTACGACGTCACTGGTATTTTGGGCACTTCCTACGCCTGTGATCACGTCCGTTTGCCCGTCATGCCAGCACTACTCGCCTGCCTGTGCGCAGCCAAGAGGCCCTTGTTTAGACGCATGCAAGTGGGTACCAGTCGCTCCGCCAAGCCAACCAAATTAACACACGCACTATGCACGTTCTTGCGCTCCACACTCAGCCTGCAGCGTGGCAAACCAGGTCGATTCCCCAACCCCATTCCTGTGTAGTGCCGGATACCTGACCCTAGGTCGGACGAGTGGTTTGCGGTGTAGCCTCCCACAACGTGGGAACCCCCCTTGCCACGCACCACCAACCCCGCATCGCCTACCTGATTGCAGGACCAACAGGTCTTCCTCCTCCTTAGCTTGGAGCACTACTTGGAGCTCAATGCGCTCGACATCCGTCACCTGCCTCGTGGCAGGTATCCTGCTGCTGGCGCTATGCGCTCAGCAAGCGCAGGGCCACGGGATGCTTATCGACCCCCCGTCGCGCAACTTCATAGCCAACACCGACTGGTGCCCGTTCTGCATGAATGCTGGAGGTGAGCGCGTGCATGATCCAACAAAATTGTAGATACCGTGATGATGACTGATAACCAAGAGCCGGACCGTCACTCAAGGGCAGCCCGTATCGTATCCTCCCTAAGTACCTGCCAGCTATTCCAACTTGCGCTGCTGCAGCTGTGCTGATAAACAAGGAGCTGGTATACCTGCACGTGCTTGCCCAGCAGTAACCAATACCAGAGTGTGTTGCGTTCCTTGGACTCCAGCACATGGACTGGCATGCCTAGCAGTGCTGGGGGTGCAGCGCAGTAACCAACCAATAGGTCCACCCCTCACCAGCTCCGTACCAAACCAGCGCTCAAGCATCACTAGCTGCAGCAGCTTACCTAGCACGCACCCCCCCTCCCCACACAGGTGTGAAGAAGACGAGCAAGGGATACTCCACCTGGCCAGGGATTGACAAGAGCCACGCGGGCATCTGTGGTGACCCAGCGGATGAAAGCCCCCGCCAGTGCGAAGTGGGCGGACCGTCAGCCAACGCCGCCGCAGGCGGCACGCCAAGTAAGCACACTCGCGCAGCAACCTACCCCTGCCAGCGGTGATGTGCTTGTGCACACTCCCGTTCTCTCGCATACATGCCAGTGCACTGCACGTTAAGTCAAATATACCTTCAGATGTGCACACCACCTTGCAGTCCACATATTTTCAAAGGTATATGCGCAAACAATTGCCCTGCATGGCGACGTGATTGCATCATAACTGAGTCATATCATTCTCTCTCTCCTGCAGCCATCTACGAGGAGGGCCAGACCGTCAAGTTCAAGGTGAAGATCTACTCCAACCACCTGGGGCGCTTCATGTTCCGCATCTGCAAGATCTCCTCGAACTCGGACTCTGCTGAGAAGGCCCAGCTGACACCCGAGTGCCTGGAGAAGAACGTGCTGCGCCAGGCGGACTCCAGCGACCAGCTGCCGGGAGACAAGTGCGTGGCACACCCTCCCCACTTGCATGGGATTCAGCACTGCATCTGCTCCGTTTTTGCAAACTTATTGTACTGTCAGTGTCGTTTCTGAACCTACGTGTCTATAGGTATATCACTGGTACACCCCCCTCACTAGGTCCCTTGATCCAAACCCTGAACCCTAAACACCCCAGGGCACTCCAGGTTCCTAAAACCCTACACCCTGCACCTCCCAGGTACTTTTACATCGAGAGCATCACCCAGAAGGAGGCTGTCGCCACCATGAAGCTGCCCAGTGGCCTCACATGCGTCGGCAGGAACAACCGCTGCGTGCTGCAGTGGTACTGGCTTACAGCCAACTCCTGCAACGCGCCCGACGTCAACCCCAAGTTTTACAACCCCGGCCCCGAGACCTGCGGCAAGTCAGGGGTGCCCTACCCCGAGGAGTTTTGGAACTGCGCCAACATCGTCATCAAGCCCTCCGGCTCCCGCGACCCCGAGTCGGTGTCGCAGACTGGGTCCACCCAAGGTGGGTGGGTGAAAATCATGGGTTGGATTTGGAAGCTGGAGAGTGGTAGATGGGACGTGCTGTGAATGAATGGTTGCAGGGTGCCGCCAGAAGTATACAAGTGTCTCATGCATCATTATTGGAATGAATCTGAAATTATGGGGAAATCATCCTGTGCCATGTGCCCACAGTCCCCTCCCCTCCCCACCCACCCCACCCATGCTCCTCCCCCTGCAGACCCCTGCCCCAGCATCAAGAAGGCCGGCAAGCCGCGCGCCCAGTGCATGTGCAAGGGCCTCAAGACCGGCCACATGGCGGACTGGAGCCTGGGCAAGCGAGGCGGCGTGCACTGCTTCAACGGCGGCGCCACCTACATGCTGTGCCCCAAGAACATGTGGTTTGAGCCGGCCACTGGGACGTGCGCATGGCCCGGCGTGCTGGGCAGCAACCCTGCTGGTAGGGTAATAGGGTTTAGGGTAATAGGGTTTAGGGTTTTGAGGCATTCACGGCGTTTCTATAGATGCATGCATGCTGTGCCACACAAGGATGCATGCATGCACTTCTGCTGCATGCTGCATGCGGCACTGAAGCTAGGGGGCATGCATTTGTGCTGGTGACATAGCTGTGCCCATGCATGTAATGCATCTGGGCAAGCATGCAACCACATGCATGGCATTATATACCAAAGCCTTGATCAACTGGGTTCAAATTGGCACACCGTTAGCGCCCGCCGCCCCCACCCTTCCGCAACCGCAACTCACCACCAACCCCCTTTCCCCCCACACAGATGCCTGCCCCAAGATGAAGCCAGGGAAGAAGCGCGCGGCGTGCCTGTGCGCCAGGCGGAAGAGCAACGGAGCGGGGCAGAGCTTTGCCGATACGGTGTATGGGTGCATTGGTGGCGTCACATGCTCCAAATCGGGCTCCACCTACACCGCATGCGGGTCCGACAAGCTGTGGGATCCCAACCAGAGGCGGTGTGCGGCCCCTCGCACGCTCGCATCCCGGGGACTGTGCTGGTGGCAATGAGGGGATGGAAAAGGCTCTGCTGCCTTCTGCGAAATGGGGATTGCCCAGCACCGGGTTTCTCCAGCCATGGGCATCTATTGAGGGTGCCACTGGGCGGGTGAGTGGTACAAGGACGTCAGTGATTATCGAGCATTGAGAGGGATTCCTTGGTGGTTATTAGTTCCCATGGGTGGGGAGGCGAGCGAGCAAGTTGTGGAGGCTGGAAGGGGGTCCTTTCAGCCATCGCATTACGAGCAGGTGCTTTTGAGTAAAAAGCGACAGGATTTTTATGCGGGGAGGGGTACGGAGAGGTGCGCTGATGGAGTGTGCGTCCGCTTGGTAGGGTTTTGTGGCACATGGCGTGGTATCCTCAACACCCAGGCTTCCTTTGCTAGTGGTGCAACTTCTGCAAGTTGCAGCGCACAAGGCAAGGCTGGGTTGGGGTCTAGGGTTTTCAAGCCTTGTTGACAACTTAATTGACAACTCTACAAACTTTTACCCGTTACCCAACAATGCCATGTGCCCCACAGCAATCCACAGACACACTGCATTTCACTTCTGTAAAGTTTCCTCACACATCCGTGCTTGTTGGTTTGCTGGTTGTCGTTGTGTTGGTATAGCAATGCTGTTCATTTTGCTTTGTCGTTGGTTTTACCCTTTTGGTCAGGGAACCTACTTGCTACACTGCTCAGTTTTTTCAGACACAACACAGGGACATGTCATATCCCAGGCTTATTGCCACATTTTACATGCGTGGCGGTACAATCCAGGCATTGGCTCGCATATTAGAGCCACAATCAGAGCCCCCGCAGCCCAATGTGTTTGAACGAACCCCTTATTGGCCAGCCATGTGTGAGGCTTAATAAAAACTATGTTTGACTACACTGCAACACTGCAATCCTGTGAATTGGAATGCAATTTTTCACTGCTGCCAGCATCACAATTTCCCACCCCTGACCAACTTCCCAAACCATTACTGTGTGACTTCATTTATTGGCTTCACAAGTTTCGAGAATACCCCTATTTCCCAGAATAGAGTCTAGCCCGCATCGTACTTGGTTCCAGGACCATCTGAAGTTGTGTTGTCACCCACTCCAATAATATTATTTTACCCACCAGGCCAACTGAGTCCTCAAGTAGAATCAATCGTCGTCATCCTCAAGAATTTTCAGTTTTCAGTTTGGTGCTCCCAGTGCTTCAAGTCAGTAATATCCAGGCACTTCGAATTATGCACAGTACGGTAGTACAGGTGCATGATACATCTGGCTCAATACGCTTACGTGGCTTCCAACTTGAAGTCACTGTGGCTTAGAAATGGATCTTGTGTAACAGATACAGCTGTGGACCGTTTGAACTGTTACAATACAATAAGGAACCTTCCTTTGGCAGCCACTGTGGTCACCAGTGGATTGGCAATAAATACAGTGGTCAACAATATATTGACAATACGCCCTCACACGGCGGTATTAATTATTATACTAGTTCTAAGCTACTGTAGCCTAGTGGGCCAAAGTTTGCTCATGAACTGGCTAGACGCTGAAAAGAAATCAAACAAAACAAAAGTCAATTTGAAGGGTGTGATAAAAGCCTGATAAAGTGTTGATAATTATACTAACCCGTGGTGCGCAGCAAAAAAACACAGGTTTGTTCAAGACAATTCCTGCACCTGGTTGTGCACAATGCTAAAACATCAGTGATTTCCAGTGAAAGCCTTCCCAATTGGTAGGCAGGCACACATTGCGCCCCTGCCAACTTGCACACCCTAGGGTTTCAAGCTCGGAGCACTGCCTTGGGTGGGGGTGGCCTCTTGGCCCCCAGCAAGGGAGGAGGCTTCCGCAGGGGAGCCTGGGGTGGGGGCTTCTTCGCAGGAGGGGGTTTCTTGAGACCAGGAGGCGGTGGGCGTTTCTTGGCGGGAGGGGGTTTCACACTAGGCTTCGGTGGCGGCGATTCACCCTTAGGTTTTGCCAGCGGTGGCGGTGGCAGTTTCCTTGTTGGAGGGGGGCGCTTGGTAGCTGGTGGGGGCGCCCTCCCCTGCGGGGGTGGTTTAGGCGCAAGCTTCCCCACAGGTGGGGGTTTCCTGGTGGGAGGTGGCCGCTTGGCTGGTGGGGGGTGCTTGGTGTTTGGAGGGGGCTTGCTGGCTGGGGCTTTGGCTGTTGGTGGAGGGCGGGTGGTGCTTGGTGGGGGCTTCTTTAGGGGGGGTGGAGGGGAGCGCTTTGGCGGTGGCGGTGGTGGTGGGGGCTTAGGTGGAGGGGAGGGGGGTGGCAAGGCTGCCGCTGTCACCTCTATCGCTAGGGTGTCCCTGAACCTGGCGCTAGGGTCCTGGGGGTTCCACAAAACCCCAATCAGAACCCTGCGCACCCCGTTGGATGGCTTGATGCCGCGTGAGATGCGCACTTCAAACTCCTGCTTGGCTTGAGGGTCCAAAAGTGAGTTGATGAGGTGCCCCTCCCCAGCCTGCACACCCCTGGTGATGTCCTCCCCTGCACTGGTGTAGTATCGCACCACCACGCCTGGCTCGCCATCCTCCTGTGAGATGATGACAGGCAGCGCTGTGGTGTTGCCGGTGTTGATGACGCTGAAGGTGAGCTTCTGGGGTGTGTTTCCCAGGGTGATACGTGCGACCCGTTTGGCATTGCCCTTGAATGCCAGGGTCACATTTTGGTCGGGGCCCTTAATGAAGCGGATGGCCTGGGCCACGTACCCCGTAAATGTCCAGGGGATCCACTCAGGGACCAAATAATATGGCCCCTCATACCTGCATATGGCACCAGCAGCATGTGAGCAAAACCCTTGGTAAGGGTGCATGTCAGTGAAACCCTTGGTAAGGGCCATGGGCCTGTACATCTTGGCAAGGGTGCAGGCAGGCAGAGTGCAACACCCTCGCCCCTCACATACGGGTGTGTGTGCTGTGTGCACCAAATATGATATTTATATCCCTCTATCTGCCACATCGCTCATCCACCTTCCACCTACCAGCCACATCCTAGTGGTGGGCAGTGGCGCATGGACCCCACAAAGGCCATGACCCTTCGAATGCACTGGATGGTGTTATCACATCAGTGGTGTTTTCACATGGGCCATATGCCATGGTGATGTGGTGGTTACATCCACAGGCTCAGGCTTGTAATGCACGACGCAATGCAGTTCACATGCCACCCCCCTCCTTCCTATCTAACGCATGATCCGCCACATGTCCTCCATGCGGGCTGCACCTTCCAATCCCTCCCCCCCCCCACCCCCACACTCACCATGACTCCAGGTTGTACTTATCCGCCCTGCCCCCTGATCGCTGGTACAGGTGCAGCCCCTCAAGCGACCGCTTCACCCAGAACCAGTTCCAGTACCACCAGCGGGGCTGGTAGAAGCTCTTGATGCTCTCACGAGGGACGTACTGCACAAAAGGAGAAGCGGTGAGGTCAGCCACATGCATGGGTGCAGCACGTGCCGCATAGCGGCAATGGTCTGCCTTAGGGCAGGAAGATGCAAGTGCGAGCGCAATCAAGGGAGTGCAACCAAGGGAATGTAACAAAACGAGCGCAGCAGCACTGTTTTTGGGTTTAGGGTTTAGGGTATGATGAGCCGGGAGCCGGTTCTCCACTTGCAAAATTTTCTTGATCTTGTAGATCAAAGCAATTGTACAACGCAATTGTGAACCATACCATCCTATTAAAAGTGTCGTCGTTGGCAACGTGCAAGTGCTTCTTTCCCAGGCCATGCAGGAACCTCTCCCTGGCCACAAGCTTGTAGCGGTACACCACCGCCCCCGGCAAACCCTCGTAGGGTTTCATGTCCAGCCCTGGGTAGAATTCTGGCTGTGCCCCTGGCGTGATGGAGCCCCACCAGGCAGCGGAGTACTGGGCAGGGGAGTCGGTCATGGAGCCAAGAGACCTGCAAGCGGAGAAACTACCCTAGTTTAGGATTGTGAAGGAGACAAGGATTCCATGCTGGCCATGTGTACCCTACTTTAGGGTTGTGCAGCGGGTTGAGCGTTCCAGCTGACCATGCAGACAATGGGCAGGTTTGCCCTAGCTAGGAATAGTGCAGGATTTGAAGGTTTATGCTGGACATGCAGGACTGGGAGCAATGGCCTGTTTCTGAAGCTTGCAGCCTTGCTTGAAGCCCACTTACTTTGACTTTTTGTAGTACTGGGGCAGGAAGTCAAACTCATCAAAGCTCAATCTAACTGGCTGCCCCGCACTGGCATAGACCACCTTGTTGTTGTAGTCTATTAAGGGGAGGTAGTCCATGCGCCGGGAGGGACCCTGGAGACCCTTGAAGGGTATTTGCTGCAGGCAAGGAGGCAATGGGCGTCAGGGGTAGGGGCGCATGGAGGCCATGATAGCACATGTGAATTAACCACAATGGGGGATTGTGAGCCCATGGGAGAGGGTTTGCCACCTATGGTTGTTTGCTGTGAATGGTGATGCTAGTATAACAGTTTGCATACTAAGCATACCCTGGCACATTCATGAATACCGTATGCTTGCAGCGTGCATACAATGCTAAGCGCTGGTGCAGTGGTGTACGGCACATTTGTGGCGATTCTCTGTGTGGTTTCCGGCCACACAGAGAATCGCCACAAATGTGCCGTACACCACTGCACCAGCGCTATGCATTGCATGCACGCTGCAGCTTTGTCGCTGTTTATCTAGCATCCCAGCATTACATTGCTATGCACCCCACTTGCATCTCAGGCCCTCTCTGACTCACCACGGGGGTCTGCCAAATGACCAGTGTGGGCAAACTGTACCCAGAGGCAATCTGTAAGCTGTTTTCAAACTTCATCTCCCAGTCGATCACGAAGTCGATCGCTGCTTGCTTGTCCAGATCCGGATTGTTGATCAAGATGCAGGCTGTTGTCCGGGACACCCTGAAATCGATGGTGGCGAGATCCAGCTGAATGCCAGCCTTCTTCCACAGAGCATGCACCCATGCACCGGTGCTGAAGCGATTGGCTGTCAGGGCTGGGAAGTCGTCCCCATAGGGGAGTTCGCCCGGATTTTGGGCGCTGTAGCAGTGTCCCATTGCAGTCAGCTCCCCATAGAATTTGACCCCCTTTGGTTTCAGGACCTGGCCCAGCGCTGTTGCCCAGTTGATGTGGTTGGGGTTTGCGTCCCCTCTTTGCGGCCAAGGGGTCAGCACCCAGCCCCACTGCAAGGGGGGAGGGATTAGCGTCAATGCGCGGGGAGGTGGTGGTGGATGATGCTGTGGGATTGCCAGATTGCAAATGTGGCGTGTACATCCATCCGCCATGTGCAGCCAAATAAAATCTGACATGCCCTGGGGATTACAAAACAGTATTTGGGGAAAGTAAATGCTGTGGAATGTCAAAAAAGGGAGGGGTTGGTTAACTGGCTGAACCCTGACAACCAAAAGGGACCACAGCTGCCCAAAACAGCCAGCAACATACGACATATTAATTGTGACTTTGGTAGCAAATGTGGGGGCCCATAGGCTGGTCCCATTTGATCACAGACAATGGCAAAGGGTGTGAGTGCAAGGGTGCAGGGTGGTTTGGAGAAGACAGGGCATGGCAGCAAAGGGGAGGGCGCTCACTCAAAAGGCGAGCAGCGGGCATGGGGAGTGAATGTGATTGCGAGGGGCAGGCAGCAAGGGGGGGGGATACTATGCTTACGCTGTGGAAATAGAAGAAGTCCATGTGGTCCTGGACAAACCTCCACTGGCAGAAGTCAATCAGCTGCGCATTCCACAGGATCCCGCCAAACCCAATTTCTGCCGGGTAGGGTACAAGCGGCACCTTGGTGGTCTGAACAATCACAATCTTGCTCACATACATCACTGGGGCATATTTCCTTGGGGCCCAACTCCCCACATACGCCACGCCATCCACCACAATCCCCACAGTGTGCCTCCCAGGGGGGATGAACACATTCCTTGCGTAGAGGGTGAGGTACGCGTTGTCTGCGCTGGTTGTGTTTGCTGCCATGGGCCCACTCACATCCACACCATCCACCGTCACATGCAGGCTCACATCCCCATCAGGGGCAGAGTAGCGCACCCCAAGGGCAAAGCTGGTGCCCTTGCTGCGGCTGGTGGTGGGGTTGGTGACGTTGAATGAAAGGGAGGAAGGGGCGGCTGGCAGGACACTGTCCAGTTGCTTGGGGGTGGCTTGGGGGTCAAGGGAGTAGCGCAGCTGCGGAGGTGGGGGAGTGAGGGTGAGTGAGGAAGAGGAGAGGAGGGTGCAGGGTCTACGGAGGAGCGCAGCCGTGAAGGGCGGTGGGTAAGGGAAGGGTAGAGAGATCAGCACAGCCTGCGGAATCATGGCGACATTCGGTTCTTTGGCTCATGCATTTACCCGCTGATCAGTGGGCAAAGGGTTGGTTGGAGCTTTCTCATAATAACCCTGAGAATGCATTATCAGCAATCTCTAATTCGAGCAAGGGGCCCCAGTGGGTGCATGCATGTGTGAGAGTGGGCGGCATGGAGTGGTGCATGCATACAGAGCAAGCGACTTCATGCTTACTGTACCAATCACGTACCCTATATTAGGGTTTCCGTACCTGGTAAGGCGCACCCACCCCTTCGCGTATCACCGGATTTCCAGGGAGGAGCGTCACGGGAATCACAGGGGCACCTGCGGGATGGGAAGGGCAGCTGGTGAGGTGCGTACATACCACATCCCAACGCGACCACTCCTAACGTGACCAGACCCTCAAGTAGGGTTCAATTGGAGCAGGGACCCATAGGTATATCGTACCCATAGGGCAAGGTTCTTAGCACGCCATGAGGTTATGTGGCAGGTATCATGGGCTACTCCGAGTGAAGCATATGTGCTGGATTCCCCTACAATGCTTACACGCATGCAACCGATATAAATTCCAATCCCACGCAGGCAGTTGCCACCAACTTGGATCATGATGATGATTCACTAAACCCTGAACGACTGAAAGTTCAGGTTAAGAGCCCTGTGGCTGTGCACCATCATGGACCCTGGCTGGGCAAGGAGCAATAGGGATAAGGGTTTCACAGCAGTACAGGTGTGGGTTGCACCTGTGCTGGGAGGTTGTCGTTGTGGTACTGGTGGGGGTGGGGGTGGGGATGGTGGTGGCGGTGGTCTGCGGGCTGGTGGTGGTGGTCGGGGTGGTGTTGGTGGGAGTGGACGCGGTGGGGGGCGTGGGGGTGGGGGTGGGCGTGGCGGTGGTGGTGGTCGGGGTGGTGGGGTGGGCCGGGGAGGAGGTGGTGGGGGCCGCGGTGGTGGGGGTGACGCCGCTAGGGGTGGTGACGGTGGTGGTGGCCGTGGCGGTGGAGGGGGTTGTGGTGATGGTGGTGATGGCCGGGGTGGGGGTGGGGGCTGTGGGGGCGGTGGCGATGGACGAGGTGGGGGTGGTGGGGCAGGTGGTGGTGCTGGTGGCTTTGGGGGTGGTCGGGGTGCTGGAGGTGGTGCGGGGGGGCGAGGTGGCGGTGGTGATGGCGCCGGTGGGGGTGGTGGTGCCGGTGGTGGGGTAGGTGCAGGTGGTGGCCGTGGCGCAGGGGGTGGTGGTGGCTTGGGTGGCGGGGGTGGGGTGGGGGGTTTGGGAGGGTTGGGACTGGGTGGCTTGGGTGACGGCGGAGGTGGGGTGGGTGGCTTGGGTGATGGCGGTGGGGGGAGGGGAGGCGGCCGAGGGGGTGGTCGGGGGTGTGTGGGAGGGGGCGTTGGTGACTGTATTGGTTTGGGGGGCCATCGCACAGTGGCGTATGGGGGAAAGGGGGGCAACCGCTGCACCGGCCCACAGGGGGGGATGGTGTATGTGGTGGGGAGGTCACTTGTGCCGAAGTGGGGCTGTGTTTGCAGCCCCATGGCCACCACCCGCGGGTCCATCTGCGTGACGTCTGGCTCGCTATCCATGTCTGCTGACGTGGCGCCATCGCTGGTGGCGGTGGTGGGGTGGGGGCCCAGCACCAGCACCAGCACCGCCAAGGGGAGTAGCAAGCAGAGGGGTGTGGAGGGGGTGTGGGAGGGGGCCTGCGCTGACCGTCTGCATTTTGTGGGTAGCCCCACTGCTGGCCAACGCCCCATCCATGAGAAGGGCCAGCTCATCGCCTGGGCTGTGATCTGTGGTGGTTGCTGCAGTGCCTCTTTTCAACAACTGGCTCCTAGCTTGGCACCCCGTGATAGGGTCCCTAGCCCGCCATAGGGAAAGGTTATGCTCACTGTCTAGAGGCTGTGGCTGTGCTTGGGCGGGTGCTGTGGCGGGTGCTGTGGCGGGTGCTGTGGCGGGTGGAGGTGCGCCCCTCAACAGCTGGCACCCTACCTAGGTGGTTGAGCCAGAGGCATGGGCGTGGTTCTGACTGGGCGCAAGCGCTGTGCAAGCTACCCGCGCGACAACTGAGCAACAAACTAGGAAAGTGGCGCGCTCAGCCGCCCAATTGAAAGCCTTTAGGGGAGTAATACGAGCATGATTTGGAAGCCACCTGGCAGCCGAGTGCCCGACATGCGAGTCCAGGAACCCACGGTGGGATACTTTTCAAGCCTACGAGCACACTTGGCTAAACCGCTGTCCCCAAGCAACTAGACGTGGCTGCAAGGAAGTGCTGCGTTAGGGAGGAGCCCACACGCGTGTGTTGGTGGGCTGGGCGGGTTAGCAAGCACGTGTCAAACCAAGGCCAGGGTGTGTGTGATCATGAAGCAAGCGGGGCATGGGCACTGGGTGTATGAGGTCTAGACAAGTTGCGCAGCCTGTTACTGCACGGTGCAGGAAATAAGACGAGTGCACCCAGTCTTAAGTGGGCAGGTGCAATAAAACAATAAAAGTCAAACCCTCGAACTTAATAACGTCCCCGGGGATTGCTCATTTGGCGCCAACTCTTTTAAAAACCTCGGAACCTTGATTCGAATTACTTCAATTGCCTTGGCTTCCAAACCAAGAAGACTCTCCGCAAAACCAGCATTCGCTGCAAACACAACGTAACACCGCGGCTCCAATACGGTCAGGCGATCCATGGTCAGGTGTGCGGCGCATGTCATCACCTTTGCATGCATGCATGTGTGCAGGGCCAACACGATTGCCCGGCGCCCCATCGCACACACTATCTCGCGAGCAGTATGCACTACTTGGCCCCTTAATTCGCAGCAAAAGCATTGAAGCATTGCCCCCAAGGTTGCAACTCGCCACCCTCGGGCGTAGGGTTCACAGCACGGGGTCACACTGCACGTTTCCATATGTCGGACAGCGGGGGCGCGTTTGCAGTGCCTGATTTGGCGCGCGTCCACGCATCACGCAGCAAATAGGTCGCTAGTAGGTTTAAGCATTGGTGATTGCCTGCCTTCGCGCCATAGCTGCCAAGGAACCGTCTGATCTTGGTCTATGGGGGGTGCAGGTGCCAAGCTGGGCGTACGCCACCTAGAGAATACGCACAGCTCCAACCGCCACACCAGCAGCCACACCACCAGCCACAGACACAGGCACACATCAGCTACTGATATAGTTACAGCCACATCCACATCCCTAACCGTCATAGCACCATCTTCAGCTAGCAGGCCAATGCACTATTAGTCAGTGAGACTAAACCTCTTCTCCCTTGGGGCAGAGGGCAGCAATGGCGCTGCCTCCCCTTCGCAGGGGAGGAGCAAATGGCACCTCCCCTGCCCATTCCCCACCCCTCCCCTTGCTACTCCCCTTGGCGGTGCTGGTGCTGGTGCTGAGCCCCTACCCCACCACCGCCACCAGCAATGGCGCCACGTCAGCAGACCTGGACAGCGAGCCTGACTTCACGCAGATGGACCCACGGGTGGTGGCCATGGGGTTGCAGATGTCGGACTATGTGACCAGCTCCCTCCAGCCCCCATATAACATCCCCCCTTGTGCGCCAGTGACTCAGCTGCCCCCCTTCCCCCGATATGAAAGTGTGAAATGGCCCCCCCGACCAACCCAGCCTCCACCCCCATGGACCGCCCCCGCCTCCCGCTCCCCACCACCTCCGCCGCCACCACCACCTCCATCACCCAAACCGCCCAAGCGATCCCCACCACCTCCGCCTCGTGCACCACCATCACCCAAGCCACCCCCATCCCCATTGCCGCGGCCCCCGCCATTGCCATCGCCACCATCGCCACCGTCACCACAGCCACCAGCACCACCACCAGCACCACCACAAACACCAAACCCCCCACCAAAGCCACCAGCGTCGCCACAGCCACCGGCACCACCAGCAGCACCACCACCTCCGCCTCGACCACCCCCACCACCATCCCCTGCACCACCATCGCCCCGCCCACCACTCCCACCTCCACCCTCACCCCGCCCGCCATCACCACCGCGCAAGTCCCCACGGCCACCACCACCACCACCACCTCCCCCACGGTCCCCACCGCCCCCACCAGCCAGACCTCCACTCCCACTCGGACCCCCGCCACCACCATCCCCACCCCCTGTACCAGAACGGCAAAAACCAACGACAGGTGCGACAAAGTGACATATTGCATGTTTCCCACCCAAAACTCGCTTTGTATTGATGTCCCATTAGGGGTTTGGTTCCAGCTTTGTGCATGTCACCCTCATTGGCAGTGCTTTTGCGTGCAATCAATCAACCACTGCTGCGCCATCAGTCACACTATATGATGCATGCATAGATCGTGCATAGGAGTTTCAATCATGAATATGCCTGGTGTTTACCCAGCTGCATTGTTTTTGCAACTTCATTGGTCCTTGTCAAATGGGTGGCAATTCTGGTTTAGGTATTGTCGTGATTTTCTGTGTCAGGGTATGCAACACATCACCTGCCCTGTCCTCCCCTCCTCACAGGTGCCCCCAGGATTCCGCTAACGCTGCTCCCTGGCAACTCGGTAATACGCGAAGGGGTCGGTGCGCCCTATGAGGTACGGAAACCCTAGCCAAGGGTCTGGATTTTGGAGCAATTAGCATGGTATTTGCTTGTTTGATGCATGCACCACTCCATGCCACCCACTGCCGCACATGCATGCACCCACTGGCCCCCCCTGCTCCCATCAGAGATAGCTGGTAATCCAGTCTTGGGGTTGACATAACTGACCAATGCTTGCCACCGGGCAGGGGTAGATGCATTAGCCAATGAAGCCAATGACACCACTGTCCCGCAAGCTGTGCTGATCCCTCTACCCTTCCCTTACTCACCCCCCTTCACAGCTGCGCTACTCCCTCCACCCTCCACCCTCCCCTCTTCTCCCCTCCTGTCCCTCACCCCCCTCCCCCTCCCTTGCAGCTGCGCTACTCCCTTGACCCCCAAGCCAAGCCCCAGCAGCTGGACAGCGTCCTGCCAGCTGCCCCCTCCTCCCTGTCATTCAACGTCACCAACCCCACCACCAGCCGCAGCAAGGGCACCAGCTTTGCCCTTGGGGTGCGCTACTCTGCCCCTGATGGGGATGTGAGCCTGCATGTGACGGTGGATGGTGTGGATGTGAGTGGGCCCATGGCAGCAAACACAACCAGCGCAGACAACGCGTACCTCACCCTCTACGCAAGGAATGTGTTCATCCCCCCTGGGAGGCACACTGTGGGGATTGTGGTGGATGGCGTGGCGTATGTGGGGAGTTGGGCCCCAAGGAAATACGCCGCGGTGATGTATGTGAGCAAGATTGAAATCGTGCGGACCACCAAGGTGCCGCTTGTACCCTACCCGGCAGAAATTGGGTTTGGCGGTATCCTGTGGAATGCGCAGCTGATTGACTTCTGCCAGTGGAGGTTTGTGCAGGACCACATGGACTTCTTCTACTTCCACAGCGTAAGCATAGTATCCCCCCCCCTTGCTGCCTGCCCCTCGCAATCACACTCACTTGCATTTTATTCTGCTAGTTTCTTGATTTAGCTGAGCATGATTGAGCTGAGCTGGCATGTCGGCGTTCAGGAGGGTCACGTTTGCTTGCACCCTATCCGGCATCTGTCCACCATCCAATGGTTGTTAGCTTGTTGGCTTGGTTTTGGGAGTCAGCCGTGGAGACACCCCTCCCCTTCCCTCTTCGCTGGTTGTATCATCCCATTCACCTCCTGAATGCCCGTCAGATGGTAATAACTGAATCACAGCTCGCTGATTGCACTACATGCCTGCAAGCCCCCAAATCAACCATACCCCAAGGCACACTTTCACATACCCTCTTATATGTTGCTATCCCTCCCCCCTTGCAGTGGGGCTGGGTGCTGACTAGTTGGCCAGAAAGGGGAGCCGCCAATCAAAAGCACATCAACTGGGCAACAGCACTAGGCGAGGTCCTGAAACCAAAGGGGGTGAAATTCTATGCGGAGCTGACAGCCATGGGACACTGCCAGAACGCCCAAAATCCGAACGAATTTCCATACGGGGACAACTTTCCAGCCCTGACAGCCAATCGATACAGCACAGGCGGCTGGGTGCACGCCCTGTGGAAGAAGGCTGGCATTCAGCTGGATCTCGCCACCATTGACTTCAGGGTGTCACGCACCACAGCCTGTATCTTGATGCACAACCCAGATCTGGATAAGCAAGCAGCGGTCGATTTCGTGATAGACTGGGAGATGAAGTTTGAGAACAGCTTGCAGTCCGCCTCCGGGTACAATTTGCCCACGTTTGTCATCTGGCAGACCCCTGTGGTGAGTCATGATGTTTTGTCGGGGCACAAAGAGCAGGGGGGTTTAAATGTGAATGTGATGCTAGAGGGATTGCCAGAGCTGCAGTCGCACACACTGTACGATGCACAGCAAATGCAGCTTAGAAGGAGCCAGAGGGAAGCGGGGTGGCTGTTGTACACCTCTCACCAGCACATGCACATACATCCAAAGTGATAATAGCCTCTTCAAGGATCGATCATGCCCCCCACAACATTCCGCATGTGCCATCAGCTCACACTGTCTCCCCCGCCCCCACAACCGCAGCAAATACCCTTCAAGGGTCTCCAGGGTCTTGCCAGGAAAATGGACTACCTCCCTCTGGTAGACTACGACAACCAGGTGGTCTACACCAGTGCGGGCAAACCGGTCAGGATGAGCTTTGATGAGTTTGACTTCCTGCCCCAGTACTACAGCAAATCCAAGTACGTGTCATTAAGGCAAGCTGCAAGCTTCAGAAACGGACCGTTTGCTCCCAGTTCTGCATGTGCAGCATGGCACTCTCAAACCCTGTCATTGCTAGTTAGGGTAATTCCGCCAATGTCTGCATGGTCAGCTGGAACTCTCAACCTGCTGCACAACCCTAAACTAGGGTATTCCCTCCCCTTGCAGGTCCCTTGGCTCCATGACCGACTCCCCTGCCCAGTACTCCGCTGCCTGGTGGGGCGACGTCACGCCAGGGGCACAGCCGGAACCCCACCCAGGGCTGGACATGAAACCCTACGAGGGTTTGCCGGGGGCGGTGGTGTACCGCTACAAGCTTGTGGCCAGGGAGAGGTTCCTGCATGGCCTGGGCAAGAAGCACATTCACATTGCAAATGACGATACTTTTCAACGGATGGTGAGGGCTACATGCATGCATGCATCAGCATCAGCATACTGCACCACCACTACCACCACCTCACAAACCGACATTGTCAATACTTCTTGCAATGACCCACCACTGCCTTAGGCTGCTGATATGCACACTTTAGCTCTTTTGCTCATTGGCTTGGCCCTAAAAAACATCAAGTACTACGACAATTACACAAAGGGCGTCAATCCACGCATCGGGTATAAGCCACATTATACAACTCCACTGTACCTCCCTTGCTTGGATGCTCCCAGCTGCACCCATCCCCCACCAGGCGCATCGTTGCTGCCTGACCCAAGCTGCGTATCATGACTGCATCCCACAATGGGCTCCCACATGGGGACACGTGTATTCAGCGTACCCTTGTATGCTTGTCCCTCCAGTCTCCTTGTGGCTCCACATGATGGCAGCAGCAATCTCTCACCAGGCACGCGTATGCTCTCTGGCACGTGCTGCACCCACGTGGCTCTCCTCCCCATTTCCATCAATCAAGACAGGCTTGTTTACATGGACAACCGGCTCACTTGTCATCATACGTGGGCTGCTGCACCCCCCTCTTTATATTCCCTTGTTTGCACTCCCTTGAATCCATTTGTAACAGCACCTTCTCCTCCCACGGCACACCTTGTCGCCATCTGGCACGTGCTGCACCCACGTGGCTGACCTCCTCGCTTCTCCTACTGTGCAGTACGTCCCTCGTGAGAGCATCAGGAGCTCCTTTCAGCCCCGCTG
The DNA here is from genome assembly GCA_032358255.1 of Heterotrichella gracilis. Taxonomy (NCBI): domain Eukaryota; class Xanthophyceae; order Tribonematales; family Xanthonemataceae; genus Heterotrichella; species Heterotrichella gracilis. The sequence continues at coordinate 67,455 of JAULBX010004888.1, forward strand.
GTGGTACTGGGACTGGTTCTGGGTGAAGCGGTCGCTCGAGGGGCTGCACCTGTACCAGCGGTCAGGGGGCAGGGCGGATAAGTACAACCTGGAGTCATGGTGAGTTAGTGTTTGTGGGGGTGGGGAGGGTTTCGAGGAGGCAGCTCGCATGGTGGATCATTCAGTAGATATAATTGGTAGAATGGCGTGTGCCCTTTGTATGGTCCCTGTACGCATTGTGCATACTTCTGTGATGTAAGGCCTTACAGGAGGGTTTCTCATATGGGTGAGGAAGTGCCATTCCTGCCGCGGCGGTGTGGCATGCACTTAAGTGCTGTGCAGGTGCTGTACACATTGTCTTCAGGACGGTGTGGCACGCCTGTAGATAGGGATGGCATTGCATGATGGGAAACATATGGTAGGAGGCCTTGGGCATGGATCAGGGTGGACCTGCGTTCGCAATGTGCCGGGCATGGAGCTAGCACCCTGCTTGCCTTACCAGGGTATGTGCTCCCGTGCACTCTAACTCTATGCAATAAAGGATATTTGGTTTACTCACATGCGACCCTTACCCTGGGGTTGTGCTCACTTACAGCACCCTTAGGGTTTTGCTCACATGCTGCTGGTGCCATGTGCAGGTATGAGGGGCCATACCATTTGGTCCCCGAGTGGATCCCCTGGACATTTACGGGGTACGTGGCCCAGGCCATCCGCTTCATTAAGGGCCCCGACCAAAATGTGATTCTGGCATTCAAGGGCAATGCCACTCGGGTGGCACGTATGACCCTGGGAAACACACCCCAGAAGCTCACCTTCAGCGTCACCAACACCGGCAACACCACCGCGCTGCCTGTCATCATCTCACAGGAGGATGGCGAGCCAGGCGTGGTGGTGCGATACTACACCAGCGCAGGGGAGGAAATCACCACGGGTGTGCAGGCTGGGGAGGGGTATCTCATCAACTCACTTTTGAAGCCCAAATCAAAGCAGGAGTTCAATGTGCGCATCTCACGGGGCGCCATGCCATCCAACGGGATGCGCAGGGTTTTGATCGGGGTTTTGTGGAACCCTCAAGACCCTAGCGACAGGTTCAGGGACACGTTAAGGATTGAGGTGGCAGCAGCAGCCTTGCCACCCCCCTCCCCTCCATCCAGTCCCCCACCAGCCCCCAGCCCATCACCACCGAAATCCCCACCACCCAAGCGCTCACCACCACCAGACTCAAAACCCCACCACCCACAACCAGCAAATGGGACCTCGAAAGCGTCCACACCACATGCCAAACCCTCACCATCGCCAGCCAAATCGCCTGCCCACAAGTCCCCTGGGACCAAGCCAGGCACCAAGCGATCCCCAGCCGCCAAGCGACCACCCCCACCCAGAAATGCAACCACTCCACACAAACCTGCATCCAAGACACCCCCAGTGGAGAAAAGCCCAGGCAGCAAGGCGTCACCGGCAGCTAGGAAACGCCCACCACCTCATGGGGCAAAATCAGGGACCGCGAAACCCCCTTCAGGAAAGAAGAGCCCAAGGCCACCACCACCCAGGAAATCTCCACATCCCGTGGCGGAGCATGGTGCCACCAAGGCCTCAAAGCCGCCCCCGCCTAGGAACCACTCTGGCAAGGCGGCGCGCCCTCCCCCACCAGTGCACAAGCCTGGGGCTAAGGAGACCCAGTCAGTCAAGAAGCCACCTCCCGTCACCAAGCCTGTCCACCAGAAGCCCCCTCCAACCAAGCATGCCCATCACAAGCCCCCACCCATTAAGAAGTCTGCCCATCACAAGCCCCCACCAGCCACCAAGCCCGGCCACCACAAACCCCCACCAGCCAAGTCCCCCCGGCGCAGCCCCCCTCCAAAGCGGCTGACCACCAAGAGGCCGCCTCCTCACGAGGCAGCCCCAAAACCCTAGGGCTTCTAGTGGCTTAATCAGATGTGATTGATTGCGCTTGCCTCAATGCTGAGAAGCAATTCCATTCGCTAATGCTTTTCTCCCCTTCTAAATGTAAATGTTTTGAAATGTGCAATTCGGGGTGCGCGTTTTAAACCCCCAGTGCTAATCGGTTTTTTCAGGGGGCAGGCTCTCGACAGCGTTTCAGATTGGTCCTAGATTAGTGACGGATGGCTAGAAGTGTTTATTAAAAATCGCTTAGATTAGAAATATGGTTGCTTTCGATTATTGCGTCAAATGGGATTTCATGCCGCACACCTTATTTGAAGTGCCCTTGATAGGATGTAGCAGCTGCGACCGCCACCGTGGCGGTAATGAGTGGTATCTCAGCTGCTAATAGTGCCTGCAGGATTACTGCTTGCAGGTGCATCATGGACATACCGGAATTACATCAGTGCGAGTCTCAGTGTTTTGCTATAGTAATTGCAGCAATGCCATTCACCGGCTATAAGTATTATAATAGATATTATACAAGTAAGCACTGCTGGTAGCCGTTAGGGCCTCAGACTGCGCCAGTTGGCGCCAGTGGCATGCATGGATTTTGATTCATTATCATTCACGCAGGCTTTATTCAGAATTAGGGTTGCAACATGAATGTCAGAAATCAATCAGGACATGGAGTTATTGATAAGATCGGGTGCGCGTTGTGAATCAATATTACTACTGATTTTGGATATTAAAGGTCTCATTGCCTGTGCCTTTGAACGTCAGGCGCTGATGTTCAGCATTTGATAGGGGGTAAAACTATCAAATTTAGCCCAAGGCAATTGTCAAACGAGATACTTGTGGTCACATACTATATGTACATGTGACACGATCATTACGTGGTACATGTCTTGGCTCCATGTCGCTGCAGGCATAACTTCCGTCCCTGCATGTCGAATGTGGCCAACTTGGAATGGTAGGAAAGAGCTAGTGGTACCAATGCTGACCAATGGTGGCCAGCCGCCTGCCTGCATCCGCTCAGCGGCACTTCAAGTTCACTCAGTTGTTACCCACGCCATGTTCCACTGGTTGCTGCCCAGCCTGTCTGTGTGATTCAACATTGCTGGTTGTGGTGTGCCGCCGTGTGGGGGCGTTCTGTTTCTTTCTTTCTTTCTGAAGTCTAGGCTAGTTATTGAAATAATGCAGCCGGTAAGAGCTTTTATCTTGGCTCAATTCGGAATATTTATCAAAGCGTCGCAAAATTATAGTACTGTTGCTAACAAGCAAATCCAGCCCTGTGTGGCAGAATGTCAACTGTGCTAGCTGACCTACAGATTTCCTTGAGCACACGCGGCGAACCAAGCTGCGGCTGGTATGTAGAATAATGGCACGCGTGTGCGCTACTGAGACTTACTACTGACTTCAATTGAAAACATACAAACAACAACAGCTGCTGCACCATATTGATTGAGACTCAATTGCAACATAAAAAACTGTGGGACCTGGTGGGACACGGTGACTAGGCGCGGGTCCTGGCGGTTCACCTGCGGTTGGTATGTACAGTGATGCTACTACAGCATCAAGAAGCATGCTAGCACACTGCGCACTCATAGCATGCGTGCGCGGTGCTGAGACTGGCTACTGACTTCATGGTATACATAAAAAACAGCTGCTGCCCCATACAATTGCATAAAATACTGTGGGGTGTCCGTATATGTATGCGACAAACGATGGTCAGCTTAAATCTTTGTGCTGAAACAAAGTACATCTGTCTGGACCGGTGTATTCCAGTACAGGTGGACGCCACTGGCTGGTCACCAGGCTGCAACTTGCAGTGCAAGGGTGAATACCTATCAATACATTGTAACATGGGCTCACTAGCCTGTTGAACAGTGTCCGCTGCAGGAAGGAGCTACGAGATTGCATCTTTATGGGCAAAGGAGTGGGACTGTCACAGCGTCATAGCGCAAGTCCCACTCTCCAGGCCCGAGGGTGGGCCGTGACTGGGACCCAGTGCCAGCTCCTCTAGTTTGGGTGAGTCAGGGATGTATCCCTCCTCGCTTCTCAAGGACTTAATCCTCCTCGCCAGAGAATCTGGGGAACAGTTTCAACCCAGAGTTGTAGGTGGTGGTCGGTGGTGCCTCCAGGGGGCTCATGCATAGTACGATGGGGGGGTTGTCTGCACCCCACCACAGGTCATCCATAAGGATGAGCACCTCATCAGCATCGCGCACGGGTGGGAAGGTGGTGGTGGTGGTGGGTGTTGCGTGCGCGGGTGGGGCGGTGGTGGTGGTGGTGGGTGTTGCGCGCGCGGGTGGGGAGATGGTGGTGGTGTTGGGTATTGCGCACTGGAGCAGTGTGGAACTGGTGAGCCAGTTACACCACTTGGTACACAGTTGGCGGAGAGGGGCAAGTGGTGTCGTGACGGTGGCGATGGAGGTGGTGGGTGTGGCTGGTAGGGCTGGGGTGGGGGGTGGCTGGGCCACTCCATCAGCTTCCTGTGTGGGCAACAGGAACGTGTGTCAGCTAAGTGGACAAGAAACAACTGGAGCCAGGAGATACTCTTAACAGAGGAGATTGAACAGTCGTTGGGTAAGCTCTGCTGGGGTTAGAAAGTTGGTCCCAAGAGGCTGCAGCTTGGCCAAGTTGGTAACCAGTTGCAAATACAGTCCAGATCCCTAGCCAAATAGTGCGTTGGCAACGCACTATTTGTGACCCTGTTCGAGTACCTGGGACGAGAAGTAGGTTCTTGGCGGTGTTTGTGGTGCTGCAGCCCCAGCAGGTGCTGGGCATACGACGGCGTGCCTGTCCCTTGAGCTTGAGCGCCGTGCACCTGTGTCCAGGCTCCACGGAAGAGATGGGAGCTGGGAGGCTGTGACTTTGAACACTCGCCGTTGTTTTACTCTGCAGGAAGTAAAACAGTTGTCAGCGTACCCAAATTGTCCACTGCTCCCACGGGAGTGCATGCATACGGGTCTATTGCGGCCAAGCTGCCAAGCATGGCCATATCGTTGCCCCACCTGGGCTTGGGCTGATCTTCACCATCGATTGGCGGACAGGTTTGACTCCAATCAACTTCAGGACCCATATATCTTATTGTCGTGAAGCGTTTCTCAGCGACGTGGGACGTTGGGCTGCTGGGTTGTCACACTGTGGTGTCTACGCTGCTGGCACCCCTCAGTGCAGGGCGGTGGGGGAGGGGGGGGGACCCAGCTGCCTCGCGTGCTTTATTACACCTCGAGGCTGGGCGTAGGATACTTCTTTTGTTCTTGGCAGTCCTTGAGAACTTTGTTCTCCCGCAAAGCGTGTTGACAACAATCAAGCTAGCTGGGGGGACGCAGGATCGCGACGTGGAGGGTGGGTGGGTTGGGTGGGTTGCAAGCAGAGCCAGGAGGAAATGCTCGGGAAGGATGGCTCCTAATATTCTGCTAAGACTGCTTGTTAACAGTATGTAACACGACAGTTGCGTTTCAAAAGCTTTGTACGACATGTCTTGTCAGAAATTGTTAGTGCCCAGCACATGGACGAAATTCCCGCCAATTTGGAAGGGCACTCGAGTTGCAATTGGAAAATTGCAACTTCAACAGACCATTTATTGATAAAGCCGGGCTTTAAAAGCTTCGACGGGCATAAAATACTAGAGGGCGGCTGGCGCCGCAGCCCCGACTTCGGGCCCTGGGATCCCCGTGTTTTTGTGCCTGGGCTGGTGCAGCTGTTTGGGTAGCATGTTTCACTTGCATGCAAATGCAATTTTAAAACTTGCAAATGAAGGGTTGTGTGTTTTTTTGTGCTAGCTGTTTGCTAGTATTGTGATTAGTGCTCAGCAGGTTAAGAGTTAGATTAGGGTTTGGTTAGGGTTTGACAGGTCAACCATTTGCGAGGAACAGTCACTGTGTTTGTGTTGCTTTGCTTATGCTTGCGTCTCTTTCGGTATGCCGAGTGCTTGTCTGCTCAGTGCAAGCCGCCGCCCCCCGCCCTCGCTTCGCTCGGGCGGACCCCGGCACCCCACCCCAGGTTTTCAAAACGTAGCACATTTCTGAAATTAAATAAGACAAAATTAAGCAGATTTAATTTATGTCCAAATTTATTCCGATAAACTGGTTCGAATAAAGTTGGGTAGAAGTATATCAACCAATCTGTTGCTCGAGGGATGCTGTTCCAAGCGGGTTTGAACTCAGTGTGCGACACACGTACGACCATAGTTTTCTGACCCGTTTCCGTGCCGCTGCCTCGTTGTGGACACGGCATGCATGGGGCTGGCCATCGTGGACTGTAGGATAATTCAGCAAGCCAGCAACCACATCGATCGTTGCGCTGCATGCTTCCTTGCTCGCAAACGTTTCTATCGTCAGTCGCTTGCAAGCTGGTTCGACAACGTCCGTGCAAAAGGTCGCAAAGTTGCGGCAAAGTTCTGTGCGTCGCTGTTGTCAGGCTGTATCACTATGGCTGTGATACAGGGCTCAAATTCATAGTGAACACCACCTGTGCCACTGAGTAATAGCAGCAAGCGGCACTGAGCGCACACCTGGTGGTCCATCATGTAAGCACTGCCCAATGCTGCAGCAAGCATTATGCCATGCCGCGACCACAGCTGTCCACACCTGCAGGGTATGGCGTTGGCAAAACACTGATCAGGTAATGACCCCTGGCGTTACACTGAATAACTGCTGCAGCTAGTGCAGCTGCTGTGCTCGCCTTCCTTGTAACCGGCAAATGGTAATAAAACTGTAACTGTGGTACACCATGAACACCCACTTAAGCTTGGGCCATGCACAAGAACAGTGCAATGGACACAAAGGGCCCTCTGCATGATGCAAGCTAGCCCCTAGTAGTAGCTGAGAAGTCCCACACGTGTGTCTTGCTACCCTGCTGCATTAATATACACTTTAGTTAGAACCCCCTGACAATGCACCTGGTGCTGCTGCCACAGTGGGTACACCACATGACCCCTCCCCTCAGCGCATCACCCGCACCACTCCCCCTGGTGCACATCACGTCATCCCAGCGGCAAGTGCAAGGCTTCCGCGCGTAGCGGGGTGTATTGGGGTGCGCTTCGCTGCTCCCACCATTCAACACCTGCCGCTGCTGCTGCTTCTGTACACGCCCCCTCCACCTCAGCCTCCTTGCAACCCTCACATTGTAAAATCCCCCAAGCAACAAGCTGCCTGCCTTGCTGATGCAGCCAGACCCTCCCAGAATCAGACTGTAACCAAGCCCCAACCCCCCCCCCCCCACTAAACACACACACGCACACACATACTCACACAAGGCCCAGCCACAACTGCAAACCACCCCCCACCTCCACCCCCACCCCGCGCCCCCTTGCAGCAGCTCAAACCAACACCGGCCATCTTCAGAGGCCGACTGGCAACATGTCAAACCAAGCCCTGCCCTCCCAAACTGCTACCCATGATCCGCTGCAAAGATAAATTACTCACAGCGCCCTACCACGCCAGCTCCCGCCGGCCCGCTCCATAACCGTCCAGACAACTGGCCGGCGCCGCCCTATTCAGGGCCGCTCACGACAGATCGAACGAGCCCTGCCCCTCGCGGATTGCATACATGATCCTCTCCCGCATCACCTCCTTGCTGGAGTAGGCGGGCAGCTTGATGTAGTTGGCGCAGGTCATGACGGAGGGGAGGTCACCATCGGCTGCATGCAAGCCCGTCCCTCCTGGTGTGATGGACAGCGAGCCAATGGGCGGTGTGGCATTAAAGGACGAGGATGTGTTTCCGTCGCTGGCGTTGGATGAGTGCTTGCGCACCACGGTGAGGCGAGGGTGGAGGGAGGCGATGCCGCCGGGGGGCAGGCGGGGGGAGCCTGCAGGGGGAGGAGGGGAGGGTGAGTGTTGTGTACAGGAGGTCAAGGGAGGTGCTGTCAGTATTGAGGAGGCAGGGGGATCTGCGGGGGAGGGGATGGAAGCGGGTGGGGATGGAGGCGGGGGGGGGGGAGGCAACGCTGCTGGGAACGAGGCTGGGCAAGATGGAGAGGAGGGAGTGGATACAGCAGTATGAAGCCTTCCACACACATTCTGTCATGTCGTTCTTACCTGTCACAAAGCGCAGGAACCTCCTCTGGTCTGCTGCGTCCATCTCCGCCAGGATCTCGAGCAGGTGGCGGATGGGCCCGCTCTGCGCGTTGTAGCCGTGGTCGCACTTGATGGTGTCTGCCAGCATGTCCACCGACCACCTCTCGCCCCTGCCGCACAGCAGCGCCTCCACCTCGTCCTCGTGGAACACATCCAGGCAGGACAACGGGAACACGTCGTTGAAGCCGGAGCGGAAGGCGGAAACCTGCAAGGGGAGGGGAAAGCTTATATACAGTAGACACTATGCCCGTCACCACCACCACCTTCTCCCAAAACACAACATCCCACATCTGCGCCGCACCCTCACCACCTCTGTAGCCCTCAACCCCCACCGCACCTGCCACTAAGTGCCTTTCCCTTCTCATCCCACAACCCCAGCCCCAATTCTTTTCCGCACCTGTGTTGCAATCCCTCCTCCAACGGTAGCGTCCACCACCCTGGCCAGGTAGTCCGCCACGTTGCCTGCCTCCACCACCACCTCCGCCCCACCCGGCACCAGCTCGTATGCAGGGTAGCCCGGCACCACAAAGGTGAGGCACAGGTCCTCAATGCGGCAGCCGTCAAGCAGCAGCGGGCCGGAGCAGCCTGGGCAAGGGTGCAAGTGGTGAGATGTGGAAATTCACTCGCATAAATTCCATACACACAATAGTGGGAATTTACTCGGATAAATTCCATAATATAATGATTCTATAATGTCCCACAGACTGCCCAATGGAAATTAGGGGGTCGCAAGAGGTGCACTCCTTTGTTCAAGGGAGTTGTGTGCATTCTACGTGCCCTCTTGCTAACTTCCTATCATTACCCATTATTCAATACAGGAATTATGAGACGGGAATATTGAAGTTTCTTGAGAGCGCAAAGCTGAAACAACATTAACAATGATAATTAGCAAAACATGGTAATCTTGCTTTGGAACCCCTCCAACCATCCTGCCTCACCTGCCGCAGCGTGTGCCCTTGCCGCCGCCGCCAGCTTCTCCAGCGACGCTCCCAGGGGTGGGTCAAACGCGCGGATGTCGTACAGGTCCAGAGGGCGCCGTAGCGCTGCGCGGTAGAAGGCTGTTGCCAGGGGTATGTCCAGCAGGCGGTTGTCCTGCAGCGCCTTGGCCACCACGCGCCCCAGCAGCCTGAATCGCTCCACCACAGGGCTGGAGGGCTGGCGCTGGTCGGGGGACAGAGGGGAGGGGAACAGGCCCTGCGTGGTCGGGCGGTGGTCGGTGTAGGAGGTGAGCGAAGAAGGGTGATGCAGCAACGGAGTAGCATGACGACTCAAGAGTGTTTTTCCACATGACCACCAATGATTATAAATGATGGGGATTACAATGCAAGTCCACAGAGCTATCGCCCCAGTCCTGGCCCCTCACCTGCGGCGCATTGACAAACCCGTCTGCAGCGTTGCCCTCAGCAGCCAGGGGCCCAGGTGCATCTGGGTTGGCCGCCACTGCCACTGCGGCCGCCCTCCCCGCCTTCTCAGGTTCCTGGTCCACGTGTCGCCACATGGCCAGGTGGCGCTTCTGCAGCTCGTGGCTGAGGAGGGTGTAGAACTCGAGCGTGGGGCCCAGCCCAGTCCCCACCTGGGAAAGAGGGAACATATTATTTTAATGTTAATTCATTTGGCTTTGCCACAATTTATTTTTCTTTTCTTTTGACAGCAGAAGGGATGCAACGCCAACAGGCGGAAGTCCACACAGGGTGTGTTGCACCGGCAGTGCGCACAACAGCGGACCACAATGCATTGGCAATAGTTCAGCCCCAGCAAACAGGCGCATAGGTAAGAATGGAAAGGCAAGCCACCCAGTCATCGCTGCTGCAACACACACCAGCTCCAACTTGAGCGCAGCATACACCTCTAAACCCCAAGCCCTACCCCCTGCCCCACCTCTCCAAAGTACTCCAGCTCCAGCACGGACTTGTGTGCAGCATACAGCTCCATCACTTTGAGGGCGGACTCAAGGATGCGCTTGCGGGACACGCGCACCTGGGTAGGGGGGTTTTGAGGGTGAGGGGCTGCGCGGAGGTGGGGCATAATTGCTTCTAAGTGTGATAGGACAACAATCAGTTCAATAGTGTGCAGACTAGGGTGTTGCTGGTGCAGGCTTCAAAAAGTAAAGGGAAGAAGTGAAACAGCCAAACGGCTGCATGCTTCACCCGCAGCCCCCTCCCACCACCCACCTTCTGCCTCTGCAGCCTGCTAATCCTCATGTCCCGCATGCCCTGCTCCCCGCCTGCCGCCTGCGTGCCCTCTGCGCTCTGCTGCTGCTGCAGCTGCTGCACGGTGCGCGCCAGGCCAAAGGAGGTGACCAGGAAGTAGCGGCGGCGCAGCTCAAAGGGGAACAGGAACCTGCAGGGAGCGGGGGGGCAGGGTGGGCATGCGGGGATGGGGCACGTGCGGCAACTACATATAGTTACAACTCCATAAAGTGAGATAAAAAGCGGGTTCACCAGCAAGGTGGCATGCTCAAGCACGCCACCCACACGGCGCTTGACAATTGGAACAAAATAAATTGACAATAACATTCACCCACTTAGATTAAAATACATGATTCCATTGAGTTCCAGCTTGTGCCTGTCTCACCTGCAGCTTGTGACCAGCTGCTTGCACCACCTTGGCAGCGTGCCCCCGCACACCACCAGCACATCCTTCACCTGCTGGCCCAGCTTGGGAGCCAGCTTCTTGCTCATGAAGTCCTCGCGGGGCACGTGGCCATGGGGCGCAACCTGGCGAGCGGCGGAGTTGTCCAGGTAGGACACCAGGTGGGGGGTCATGCGGGTCAGAGCCTCGAGGACCTGCAGGGAACGGGGGTAATTTAGTATGACTTTAACTGAAATCACACCAATGAATGATGTAGCTTACATCAAGTAGGGGTGGACAAGGGGTGGTGATGCGCTAGGCTGGCTCAACTAACCCCCCATAAAGCTCTCATTGATTCATGAGTTTTTCATAAAGATGCCAGCTGGTGGTGAGCCAAACCCGCAAGCTGAGGAGGTACTTCAACACACCATCCCAGCCACAGCATACCCCCATTCCCCTACATCATTCACCCCCACCCCTGTCCCGCAGCCACCTTGAGCAGCAGCAGCACCTCCCTTGTCTCCTGCGACGCATCCAGCTCAGCGGGGAGCTTCTGGCCCATCAGCTCCTGCAGGGACCCGCGCCCCAGCGCCGCCACGTCAGCGGTGCCAAAGGCCTGGCCACCACGTGCATGCGCCCCCGGGGAGCCGGGCTGCGCAGCTGCTGGGTCCTGAGCAAGGCTTGCAAAGTCGGCTGGGTCGTGGCGCTTGTAGTGCAGGCTGACAATGTCATCCCACATGCGGCGACCGCGGCGAGCAGCGCCTGAATCAGGAGAAAAGGGTTGGTGATAATTTATTATGATGTTTGAGCAGTACAACAAACCGGTAGCCTCCCTTGCACGATGACGCCGATAAGGGTGAGACGGAGGGTACGTATATAGTGGTCCTGGCACTGCTACCATTGGGGGTTGGCTTTGCATGAAGATGGCCTGGTAGGCAAATCTGGCTGTTTGCAAAATCATGGCGCAATTGCCATGACCCCTCGCATGGTCCACCTCATGAGTGCGAAACGCACAGAGGGTACGTATACAGTGGTCCTTGTGCGCTGCCTACCTGCTCCCTCCCCTTCCTCCTGAGCGCCACTCCCCCCAGCCTGCTGCTGCTGCTGGGCATGGATGGCCTGGAAAATGGTGGTGTTGTGCACCAGCGGCCGTCCATTGAGCAGAAACGTGAGGCGCGGAGGGGCGGCCGCAGCCACCTGCGCGTGTGTAGGGGCGGCGGCGGGGGCTGCGGCCGCGGCGCTGGTGGCGGTGGTGGATGTGGGTGGTGGGGGCGCTGCCGCTGACTGGCTGCGGGTTGCACGGGCTGCAGCTTGGCTTGTGGTGGCGGCAGCTCCGGCTGACGCCCTAGACCCGGGAAAACAAGGGAAAAGGGTGTTAGGCAGCCTTGAGGGTGGGGGAGAAGGGGTACACAACAGGCAGCGGTGCCTGTCCACCATTTCGCATTGCCATACGCAATGCCATAGCCAGCCCATCCGCCCGTCATTCCCACCCACCCCACCCACGCACCTGGTGGTGACAGGCTCAGCCGCTGGTGCACCGCCCGCCGCCTCCTGCCTGGACTGCGATGGCTCTGTGTCCGGCAGCAGCATGTCGTGGACCAGCAGCGCTCCCGCAGGCATGCCCTCCTCCTCTTCTTCCTCCTCCTCCTCCTCCTCCTCCATGTCCTCATCCTCGTCGTCCATCTCCCCATCCTCCTCCACCATGCCATCCTCCTCCTCGTCAAGCATCTCCTCGTCATCATGGCCACCACCCTGCAGGGTGGGTGGGTTTGTTAATGTGCGGATGGGGGCAGGGGGCAGAGGTACCGCAAATATACATCATGTGGTATTGTGCGCAACCAGATACTTTACTGTTTGCCAGTACAGACTAACACTGCGGCTGGTGTGGTTCATGCTGAGAGCACGCGTGGGGGCATGCGGCCATGCTCATGGTACATCAGTGCTGTAATCGCATGCAGGGTTGCTACGTTGTGACGTTGAGGCAGGGTGTGGTGGTTGTCGTGAGCATGCCTGGGGGCATGCATCCAGTCTCATGCTGACCGTGCATGCCAGGTTGCTACCAAGCGAGTCTGGCACAGCCACCACCACGGCCTCAAGCCCACTATTTCCACTTGAATTCACCACGCAATTTCTTTCCAACATAGGTATACAAGTCCACAAATCGTTCACCACCACCACCGCCACCACACCCACCTCCAACACGATCATCTCGTCATCCTCAGAACCCCGACCAGGCTCATCCACATCCATGGCGCGGTGCGTCTCGCTGCCATCTGCATCACCACCACCACCACGGCCGGACCCGGCAGGAGTGGGTTCGGCGGCAGCAGCAGCAGCCGCGGCGCGCGTCATGCGGCGATTGCCGCCGGGATTGGCGTTAGGTGCGTCAGGGATGGAACGCGCGCTGCTGCGGGGGGGTGGGACTGTGCGGGCGGCAGTGGGGGCTGGGGGCGGCGGGGCGGCTGCCGCTGCCGGCGCGGGGTTTTGATCCGGCGCCTCTGCTGGTTCAGCCTGCGGGGTGCCGATGGTGCAAGACGAGGTTAGTTCTTTAGCCCCATGTGTTCCGCTAATACATCTAATAGCAGCGAGTCTTGCCAAATCCAGTTACGCTTAGCAGCCTTCGACATTCTTTAAACCCAACACATGATCCCATTGTAAATGTAGAAGCCTAACACAGCATAGCCATGGCAGCAACAGGGCTGAATGGTGGTTGGTGCATCAGCAACGCATGCCCCCTGTCCACCAGGATCACCAGTGCAAAACCTCAGCGCTGACAAGCCACTCACCAGTCAAAATTTAACATGAATTACGACCCTGCAACCTCCTGTACTGATCTTTTGTAACAAAAGCATATTGGCCACCTGCATCCTTCCCAACCCCACCCACCCACCCGTCTGCCTCTCTCTGCACCCCTTCCAACACACACACTGGCCCCCTCGATTCTGGAGTTAGTAAAACAATCCACCTCCAATTCCCTCAAACACCTGCACACACACCTGCGCACCCTCCCTGCATATCCTTGGCCACAGGAAGTCCTCCACCGACGACATGGTTGCCAGCGGCTCAATGAGCACCACATTGGCGCCGTAGTCACGCAGCTGCGCCTCCTGGGGGGAGCGCGCCAGGCGCAGCTTGAAGGGGTGGGACAGGGCCGACAGGCTGGAGGGGTCGGAGCTGCGGGCCGCTGCAAGAGGGGGTGGGACTCGGTTGGGAGGCGGGGTCAGGTGAGGGCAGGGAGTAGAGGAAGAGAGTTTGGCTAGGCATTTGTTGGGGCAGGTAACGGGTTTGGTGAAATGGGGTTTGAAATTGGGCTTCAAAAGCCAGGGTTCATGCGCAGGGTCCCCCAACCGCAGGGCCATCTCACTAACACCAACCCGCAGCACAGCCCCACACACCAACCCGCACCCACCTGCCGACGTTGCCATGTGTCGCAGGCTGCTGCCCGCCCCCTGCGATCCCTGCGGGGTGGCCACCACTGGGAAGGACTCCAGCGAGGCCAGGCAGTCCTCAAGCTTGCGCACCAGGGCAAGCAGGGGGGGTGCGCCGCCGGTACCCACAGGCTGCGCCACCTCCACAAACGCACGCAGGCGGGTGAGCAGCGCCTGGGGCTCGCCAGAGGGCAGGCCAGTGCCTGCAGGGTGTGGGTCACAGGGTTGAAATATGACCCGTTTGAAATGCAGGAGCGGATGGCAAGACATGCTATCTGCCTTGGCAAACAATCCTACCGTACGCCGCTGCATGTGCTGGCTTGCAAGCTCCAACTGTTTCTAGCTCTCTTGTGGTCCATATGCACATGCATCCCATGTGTGTATGCTCTATCTGCGTCCACCTCACATGGGTGCGACTCATGCTTCATATGGATTGAAGCCAAGCACCCATGTGCCCCATGTGCATGTCTTGCCCTGGTCAACATAACACCACCTCCCCGCCTGCCTGCCTCAGCCCTCTTGCATCCATTCCTGTTATAACCACATCATGACCACAATTGCTGAGGGTCTGCATTACACCCACCTGTCAAATAGTTGACCAGCTGCTGCACCGCCCCGCTGCTGAGCAGCTCAAAGGTCGAAATCCCGCCCACCACATCGCCCTGCAGCAGGCTGAACAGCTCAGCCAGGCACTCCTTGTCACCCAGATGCGCGCAGCACCCGCGCAGCAGGGCGACCCCCTCAGTCTGCAGCGTCAGGGCGGCCCCCTCGGCGTCGCTGAAGTGGCACGCCTTGAAACGCTGCGCCGCCAGGGCTGTGGCATGCTTAAGGGTGGATCCCGGGGAGGCTGGGGCTGGCGCTGGGGATGCGGGCGCGGACTCCGGCTGGGATTCAGATTCCTTGGCCTTGCGGGAGCTGGAGCGCTTGGAGGATTTGGGAGCCTCGGGTGGGGGAACAGCGGTTGACGCCAGCTGCTCCATTGCGTGCACTACGCCCTCCTTCAGGAAGTACTTTGTGAAGAGGTCTGGCAGCTTGTGGATGAGGATCTCCGCCAGCTGGAGCCCGCTGGCCACCACCGGGGACTCCTTGGCCGTCAGCAGGGATGCGATGAAGCTGGAGATGGGTGCGTCGAACAGCAGGCTGCTGAGGGTCTCCGGGGTGTTGTAGGTCAGTATCTTGGCCACCGTCACCACGCACTTGTTGCGCACGGGCGCCGCCACAGTGCCCCGATGCACCTGGAGGAGCAGGGGAAGCAGGTCAAGACGTGCCCAATCCTCCCCCTTACTCAAAATATCTTCCATGACTTCATAAGACCATTGCCAGTACAGGGATAGTGGGGGGTGGGGAGAGGCAGATGGCGCGTGCTCCAATTTCTGTATAACCACTACAGCACCACATTGGCTCTGGCATTAAGAGCTTGTAGCTAGATCTGTGCCAATAATCATTTGGACCTGCAATTCCACCCCGCTGTACCTTGAGCAGCAGGGTGAGCAGGTCGCTGCTGTAGCGCTCCAGCACGGCGGGGTTGTCACGCAGAAACGCCGCCAACTGGCTGGAACCAGAGGCCTCACTACCACCTGCCTCGGCACCTGCCAGGTCAGCAGGCCCAGGGTACTTGCTCATGAGGGCCACGGCGGGGTCTGGGACAGCTGGCAGCAGCTCACAGGCCAGGGAAACCACTTCCTGCAGGCGAAGGGTTGGGGGGAGGGGTTAGGGTCCAAGCGCTAGATTAAGGGTAAACTGCCTAAGGTTAGATGTGACAACCATGGCGCCATGCACACATTTTCCTGCCAGTGCTTGGAACCATCATTGAAATGACCATGGTCGCACAACCACCTGCTACAACATCAGACCAGGTGCGTTCAAGGACCCTTTCCTAGCAAACGCGACCTCAACACCCAAACGCGTGCGCACCTGCAGGTGGTCGCTTGAGCGCAGCACGCTGTGCGTGGCTGTGGCTGCGGCAAACAGCGCCGAGTTCTCAAGCAGTGCGCGCAGCGTCTCTGAAATGCCCGCCTGCAGCAGGATCTCCGCCACTGTGGGCGAGCCGCGTGTGCATGTTGTGAGCAGCTTGATGAGTCCAAAGTAGGTGGGCATGGACAGCTGGGACACCATGGTGCCGCCCTCAGTCACCTGGACCTGGGAGTAGGGGTGGAGTAGGGGGGTTATACATGAGTGGCAATGGGCTGGGTGGCAAGTGGTGGACAAAGCCCTCCCCATTTGCGGATAATGGGTGCTTGCCGATAAAATTCAAGGCGGCGTGCATAGCACTTAGAACATGGCTATGCATGTTTGCTCATCTCTGTGAAATAAACCAAGAAAACATGCATCCTCAAAGAGCACTCAATGCTCAAGCTGCGCGCATTGATGGTGAGAACACAAATTCGTTCGCACAGCAAATTTGGTGCAGGATTGAAGGTGGGTGGTTTTTCATAGGCGTTGCCTTCCTCACCAGCTCCACTGCGTGGCTGATGAGCCCTTGCTCGCACAGCATCTCCAGGTGCTGCGGGTAGGCAGACAGGCCATCGGCAATGCGGGACAGCGCCAGACATGCGTTGTCGACCACCTTGGCGTCCTGGACAGGGGAAAAGCACACGCTCACGCTAAATGTCCCAAAATGGTTGCATGGCTTTCATAATCTTGTCCAAATGCAGCGCATGTGGTCATCCCCAGTGATACCACAGACTACACAATTTCTGGGCTGATCCATGGTCAGTCGGCATGGGCTGACATTGTCGTGTTTCAAATCTGGCAAAATTGTACCAAGGTACGTAATCAGTACTGTGTAATCAGTACCCTGATCTATTGACCCACCTGGTACTGCAGCAGGTTGATGAGCAGTGGCACTGCGCCCGACACCGCCTCCACGCTGCCTGCTGAGATGCCGCGGCACATGTTGGCCGCAGTGGTCACCGCCACGCGCTGCACCCCGGTCTGGAAAAAGTCCAGGTAAGACAGTGCCTGGGGGGAACAGAGGGAAATAGGGTTGAGGATTTCAGCAAAAATCCTTTGATGTGTCTGGCACACGGCTGTACCACGTGCACACCAAAGACAATGTGGGTCAGGGCTTGGTGTGCGTACCGCCATCAGGCCCCCAGCTCGTAGGCAGGCCTGTGGGTGCTCATGAGACAGCTTCTCCAGTGCCTGCAGCGACTGCTCAGCAAGGTCGATGTACTCGATAGCCAGCAGCCGGGCGCACAGGGCCGGGACCGCCCCGTGCCTCACTATGGACGAGCTGGAGGAGGGGAGCACGTCTGCCAGGAAGGTGAGTGCGCGCGCTGCCAGGAGCATGATGTCAGAGTTGTGCTCTGCATTGAGGAGGTTCACCTGGACAAGGGTGCTCTGTTAGCCTTGTGCGGCATATGGTATAAGAAAGGTCCCTTTCGCAGGCGCCTGGTACCCGGGTTGTGTACACTCAAGTGCAGAGTGCCTGGCTGTGCAAACCAGCTGCAATGCCTGGTTGCGTGTTATTGTGGAATGGACTTCGGGTGGTACACGTACCAGAACTGGGACTGCACTTTCCACCGGGAAGGTGGTCAGCGACTCCTCGGTGGAGACTGAGAGCAGCTCACACAGCTCGGTGAGGGACGCAAGCTGCTGGGAGTCGTCTTCATCTGACTTGAGGCCGGCAAGGATTCCCTGGTGTGCAGGCAGGACGCTACGTGAGCACTGGGTGGGGTGCAGAGAGTCCCAGACGCACTTGGGGAGGGTGGTGCTATAATGGTGCCCAAACCCTTGGCAAGGAAGTTTCAGGCAGGATGTGTTTGCGCTCGATGCCTGTAAAGAATTCCTTGACACTAGCTCATTCGATATACTTTCACTATGAATATTGGTATTGGCAATAGTCTGCCTCCCACTGGTGGGCCAAGGTGGGCTAAGGTAAGCCGACAGAGAGCGCCAGCAGTTCATAATACCGTATTTTGAGCAGTTTACTGTAGCTGCGTGCTGCTCACCTTCAATCTTGAACTGGGATAGGCCATGCCAAGCTCCTCGTACCCTGCACCCAGCTTTCGCAGCAGGCCTTGCAAGGCACTACACCACAAAAGGGACGTTGGTTAGCCTTGACAAAACCTAGCCATGCTCAGTGTGTTATTACAAGCCGAAGGTTATCGTGACGGGAGGGCAATACGAGAGCCTCAAAAGCAACCGTGACAAGGGAAGCAATGTGTGACAAGGAAAGCAAAGTGACAAGGCATACATTCGGGCCCATGGCCAGCACCTCCACACGTACCTGGACGCCCCGGCAAAGTTCCTCCCAAACAAGTCCGAACCATACTTGTCCTGCAAAACAACACACGCTCAGCACGAACTGCATATGCATGCATGTTGTGTAGTGCAAATTGCAGCAGTGGTTTTGTGGCCTTGCCTCGTTGCCCTCCTCCTCGCCTCTGCCCTGTCGTCCTCCGCTGCGGTTGTCCATCTCGGAAGCCTCCCTTTCTGCAGCTATTGCCTGGTTTCGTGACGGACCGGCTCCTGCTTCTGCGTTTTGTGGCTCCTTGCTGCGGCCACGCCGTGTACTCACTGGAAGGCCCACCTCTGCGTTTCGAGCCTGCTCCTGCTGCGCACGTAGAAATACTTCCCTTTTTCTCTTGCTCCTTGTGTCTACACCCACTACGTCAAGGGATGCCTCGGCTTTCCGCTTCGACACCTGCCGAGTTTCCACGCCCATGCCAACGCCTGGCCAATGCCATATAACCCGTTCACGAGGTCTACTGCTGTAAGAGGAGAAAGGACCGGCAAGTGGTTCGATGTACGGCTAGGGTGTGGTTTGTGGCCTTCTCTCACAGTTATTGGCAACACAGTGTGGCACAATGCTTTGTTTTATAGGTTGAGCCCCCAACAAGGGGTGTATGGTGAAAGCTGGGGTGGACTCGAAAACCCTAGATGGGAAAACACTGTTTGGCATACCCTAAAGTTTGGGTAAAATTGGTGTCATGGCAACGTGATCACTGTTTTGCTTCACAAGGAAAGACGGCAGTTTCGCCATCAGTTCAGTTGTAGCATACTTCATTATCTGGCCATTGCGCCAGGATTGAGGCGGCCAAAACTTGGCTCAGCAGGTTTTCAATACAAAATGCTCCAGGAGTCGTTAAACCCCGGTGAATTTTGAAGCAAAGAAAAGCAAGTCTTCGTGTCTGGCTGCTTGGAACCCATAATTACGAATGATGGGGCAAATTGCATGCCTGGCACAGCTTTTGGCTGCTTTCATCGTGTAAATAGCAGTCACGACGCCTGAGCATAGAAACACCACCATTGCCCCAAAAAGCACCACTTATGAAGTCCTTTTGAGCGGACAACACCCATGCTGGCCCAGAACCAGCCCATTCCAAGAGCCAGGACAATCAAACCCAGATCCCAGGCCGCTGTAAGAGCCAGAATACCAGGTAAGCAATGTCCCAACCAAGTGAGGCCTGCGACCAGCTTTTTAGCTTAAACGACCCCAGGACAGCGTCCCAAATCTGGGCGCCATGCCCCCCACCCCCCCCGGAACGCGTGCTGATCCATGTCCCTCCTCACTCATCCACCATTCACCACCAGCGCCGCAACAGCAGCCAGTCCAGGATGCCCCCCCTCCCACCCACCCAGCACCCCACCACCACCATCAGCAGCAGCAGCAGATGCATCACGCAAGCAGCCCCTCCAGGATGGCCCCCAGCTCCTCAGGGTGCATCATCCCCGCCTGCAAAGAAAACATTTGTACACAAAAATGAAAATTGGCTCCTTTATTCTTCACAGCCTGTCCCCCACCTGGTTTAATTGGTGCATTGGTGAAGGGGGTGTGGGCAAAGGGAGGGCATTTCCCTCCCATCCAGTATGTCTTGGTGCCTCATGATTGCATCTTGCACCAAGAGGGACCTTAACCTGACAGAGGTTTGTATCGGGTCTGATAAGTAAGAGTGCAAGGCTTGGAAGGCGCATCCCAAGTGGTACTGTCGCCATGCCCTACCTGCGCAATCTCCTCCTCCCCATACTCCGCCTCCAGCAGGGCCGCTATCTGGCCAAAGGCCTCGGCGATGTGGCTCTTGACGGGCTTGAGCAGCACAGCATGTGTGCCCTTGTTGGCCAGGTACAGGCGCATCTTGGCCACCACGCGGGGTAGGGAGGTGGTCAGCCCCTCACGCACCTTGGCCATCATCTCAGACAGGCGAGTGGGGGAGGCAAACGCCTGCGGGAGGGAGGGCACACCGACTAAAAATGTTTCGGATACCCAACTGATTTTAAATTGGGCATGCGTTTGTGGGTGACGCAGGATCAGTCACACCTACATCTGCATGCATTGCTCAACAAGAGATGGATGCACCCAACAGTGGCCACAAGGCCATGCGGTGGTTACTGTTTCTCCACGAGCCCTCGACAAGCCCATCACACATACATTTTATACACCAGCACCCCTTACCATAGCCCATGTACACAGCACCAACCACACACACTCTCCCTCTCTGAGCCATTCCCCCCCTCGCTTGCAATCGCCACGCCCCCTACCCCCCCTCCTCCCCCCCACCACCCACCTGCTCCCGGAGAGGCTTGCCCTGCCCCCCCGCCGTTGACACGCGCACCGCCGTGACCTTTGTGAGGAAGGACAGCATGGGCTCCACGCACAGCTTGGTGGAGGTCATGATGAAGGCCTCGCAGGTGGCCTTCAGCTGCATCTCAAGCTCGTGCTTGGAGTCAACCTGGGGGAACAGAGCTCGTGTAAGAAATTCGCTTCTTTAAGAAGTGAGGTTCTTTTCTTTTTCAGGTGTAGTTTTGCCCTATTTTGTAAATCGGCCTATTTTTGTCAGTGGCAGCACCTTGCCTTCTCCACCCCCTCCTTTGTTCAATTGTATATATATGCCTGGGAACCAGACCACTGCCATCGGCTGCAGTTGCCAGGGTGCTGCACCCCCAATCTGCCCCCACACCCCACCCACCTGGTTCTCCAGTATCCTTGGCCCCCTGCTGACCAGCTGCACCATTGCGTTCTCCGAGGACAGGCGCAGGAGGGGGACCTGGCCTGCACACAGGGGAAGGGTCTAGGGTTCAGGGTTCAGGGCGCACAGGGCACCGCTCAAGGCCCATGCCGGACGGGTACAAACACAAAAAACGGTGCACATACAGCGGTACTACTAGGGGCACATTGCACCGCTCAAGTGCCTGTATCCCTGCAGCATGGTCCTTCAGCGGTGTGATGTGTGCCTTGTAGTACTGCTGCGTGTGCACCGTCAAGTGTGGCCGTAGCACAGGCACGGTGCACACGTGCACACACACCCTCACTCACAGGCAATGCAGTAGCACTCGCAGACAGGGTACATGCCACGGCATACCAGCATGTTGCCAACAGCATGCTGACCCAAACCCCACTCCCTGTGTGCTACACACTGGGATTGGGGGCATGTAGTGCGTCGGCAAACTCCCACAGTGCAGGGAATTGCCGAGGTTATTCAGACTGTGGCCCCTGCCCCTCACCTCCCAGTATCCTCCTGAAGTACTCCCGCATGTGTGTGAAGTCCAGGTCCTTCTCCACCACAGCAAACTCTGCGTCAAAGGGCGCAATCTGCTCCCGCAGGATGAGCAGCTGCGAGATTGCAAACAGCTGCGCGTCCACCACGCTGGAGCGCTTCAGGATCAGGCGGCTGGCGGCCTAGGGGGAGAAAGGGGAGGGGGCAAGGAGGGGTGAGGGGTTGATGGGGAGGGAAGGGTTTAAGAATATAAAAAGTTAGCAAATAAATGACATCATGAATATAAATAAAACTGTTTCCCCATCCCCCGCCTCACCTGCACCGAGCTGGTGCACTGCGCCACCGCCTCCTGCGCCAGCCCGCTGAAGATGCGCCCGTCCACCGCCCGGTACAGCTTTGACAGGCACAGCAGGGTCTGCTGCACCGGGGGGTACCACAGGTGGTAGGGGTCCACGGGGTTCTGCGGGAGGGGGGGTTCATAATGGTCAGAGGCGGGGTTCCCACACGCTGGTTGCATGGGTGGAGGTGCAGCAATGCTGTGCAAAGAAATGCAGCTGAGGAAGCAGCGTGATGCCCAGCCATGACATGCAAACCCATAGTAGCGGCGAAGCGAGGCAGTCCACTTATCAGGCATCAAGCCACAGCATCCCCCCAAACAAGCAGCTGACCAAAGGCAATGGGGTGTCCCGATGCGGCATAGCCCACGTATTTAAGTCATGCAGCAGCACGATGCGCAGCCATGGTACACCCTGTTGTCTGTTTGCACACCAGTTCCTGCGTCTCCTGCCCATCTGCACCCCCCTCCTGCTCCGCTTGCGCTTGCTGCTCCGCCATGCGAATCAGC
This sequence comes from Heterotrichella gracilis, assembly GCA_032358255.1. Classification (NCBI taxonomy): domain Eukaryota; class Xanthophyceae; order Tribonematales; family Xanthonemataceae; genus Heterotrichella; species Heterotrichella gracilis. Next base: position 89,683 of record JAULBX010004888.1, read on the forward strand.
TTGCCTGGGAAGTCCACGTCACCCTCCTTGATCTGGTAGCTGGTCACCTCCTCCTGCAAGAAGGGGGGCAGTGTTTGGGCGTGTGAGGCATTCAGGAAGCCACCACATGGCCTAGGGTCTACCTCCATGGCGAAGGTGACCCTCTACCAATGGCGGTTGTTGGGACCTGCTTAGCAAGAAGCACATGCAGGATCTATGTGGACGGACACCTGAATTGCCTGCATTCCGCCATCCGCCACCCACCCACACCATCCTTCACTCTACCAACCAGCCCTAATGTCTGGACACCCCTCACCCCATAAACGCACCACCCACCCCCGCCCCCGCACCTTGATGAAAGCCTGCGCCCGATAGGTGAGCCTCTGCTGAATGTCCTGCAGGGTGCGCGTGAGCAGGGGACGCAGGGGGAGCACAGCCTCGCCGCGCAGGGACAGCTGCTCGTCAAGCACCTGAGGGGGTGAGAAAGGGGAAAGGGTTAAGGGTTCATTGCGCATAACAGCTGCGGTGATTTGCCGCATGAGGATAACGTGGCCGGTGGCAGTCCAGGGTGGCATGGCGGCTGCATGGAAGGTGCACAGTGTATGTGCTCCACTACCTGGTCATTTTTGTTTCTTTGCCCTTGCAGACTATGCATCCCAATCCACATGTTCTACTACATTACTCTACTCAATCTAATCCAAGCCAAGCCAAGCCAAGCCACAATCTGCATGACTGGCACACTGCCCCCACGCACTCCCACTGCACAATGCCAAAGCCCCTTTAAGCTCCCCCCTCAAACCCCCACCCCCAGCGTCCCCGCCCTCACCTCGTGCTTGAGTATCTCCACCATCTCGCACAGCTGGTCCATGTCGGACAGGTGTATGTACGCGGGGCGCAGCGTGTCGTACAGCACAGTGCACAGCGGGTCCACCAGGGGGGATAGCGTGGAGGGGTCGGATGCGGAGGAGGGGAAGAACTGGTCAAACAGCTGGTGCTCAAGCTGGCACACCTGCGGTGGGGGGTGGGGCGGTGGGTGGGCACATGCGCACGATCTTTCATGCCCGTGTTCAAATCGTAAGCTTTGTCGGCTCAAATTCGCTGCTTTCGCCGGCTATTGCATGGTGTTACTTGCATGCAAGCAGGAACCCAGAAGATGCGTGTGATCCACATATGCATGCATGTCACCTTCTTGACCCAGCATATGCATGCATGCAACAGAAGATTCATCTTTGTCTGTTCCCTGTCCCCCCTTCTCACCTGCATGAGGTATGCACAGCCATTTCGCAACAGGTGCGTGAGTGGGCTGGCGGCATACTCCCGCACCCGCCCCCGCACGATTGGCGCCAGCAGCTGCAGCCGTGTGTCGCAGTACAGCCGTTGACACTCCACCAGCAGCTTGGCGTACTCAGGCCGTCGCGACCTGGCCTCCATACCCTGAAGGAGGATTTTTTAAATTTTCATTGAATGCGCTTCGCCAATGGTCCAATGCTTGGCAATTGTCCAGTGATTCGGTTGGTGATGATCATTGTTCAGCAATGCCTCCGCCCTTCCAGATTAAGGCGACTCGCAAATGGTATAAGCCACAGGCAAGACAGACCTGCCTGGCGCCGTAAAGTACAAGGCTAACTGTTTAAAATAAGAGCGGACCTTGCTACTTGGCTGGCAAGGGATGCTTATAATCAACAGAGTGTAGAGAGAGGGAGACAGCACCCCCACATGCCATTCCTCATCCAAAGCCAGTAGCCCATTCACTCATGTGACGCGCACCTGGAGGAGGGTTTTCAGACTGGGCTCTGCTGCTGCGCGGAACCTCACGTACAGCATGGCGGTCTCGGCGCCCTCGGTGAGGGAGATGGCGGTGGATGGCGGGGTTGGCGGCTGGCCGCTGGGTGAGGCGGCATGGGGCGTGTCCTTGGTTGCCAGCAGCACCTGCCGGGAGTGGCGGCAGCAGGCGTTGGTAGAATGATGCGAGTATGGAAACCCACGACAATTCCATGGCGATGCTGTTGTTATCTTCCATGCAACATGCTGTTCAAATAAATGTGGTGAGTGATCATTAGTCATTCGAGGGCTTGAAGTCAGCCATGCAGAGTGGCATCGTCATCCCTTAACCCCATACGCTTCACCCTAATCCCCACCTGGTCCGCCGCCTGCCTCAGCACCTGCTGCACCTTGGCGCGCACCGCGTTCAGCGCGCGCGCCTGCAGCTGCCTAAACTTGAGCGCGTAGGTGCTCCCCTCCGCGTACTGCGGGTGCGAGGCCACGTAGGCGATGCAGTCGTCCAGGCGCTTGAGCACAGGCAGGAACGAGGCGCTGTCCAGGGATACGCCCTGGCCCTGGAACTGCTCTGCTATCCTGTCAAGCTCGTCAAAGTACATGAGCTTGGTGCGCACAGCCTCGGCAAACTCAACCAGCCGGTGCTTCTCAACCACCTGTGCAGGGGGTCAAATCAAACCTTAAGTAGCGGAGGTTTAGGGTTCAGGTTTAGGGTTTTAGGTTTTTTTTAGCACAAGCTAGTATGCAGAGGTTTATGACGCTTGTCGATCAACATCAGAAGGTGGGTGACGCCAAGGGGTACGGTGGCAATGCTAGCGAGGGTTGCACCTACCAGCTTCTCGCAAGAGTCATGGAGGGCTTTGGTTTTGGCGCCGATTTCCCGGTTCTCTGCTTTCAGCTGCTCAAACTGTTGCAAGGTGTCTGTCACCTGCATAGATGGGAGAAATGCGTGAACAAAATGCACCTACTTAGCCCTAGTGTTGAACAGACAGTGTGCATGGCCTTGCAAGTCTGAAGCGCAATGTGTCCAATCGCATGCACGCACTATCTCTGATATTTGCTGACAGGTTTGTAGATGGCTCGAGAGCACTGTTGCATACTGCCTGTATTTCTCCTCTGTCTCTGACGTGCGTGCAGCCTCAAGCTCAGAGTGCCACTTGTAAAACTGGTGGCTGTTTTGAAGCACAACATCCTCTTGGAAGATGGGTGATCTGTGCACTTCGCGCTCGGGTAAAGACCCAGAGGTGCTCAATTCGTTGCTTACTGGTACATCATCGGCTGGTAACTACGCAAAGGGAGGGTTGGCAGGGTGGTCAGTGACTGGCATGCTGGCTGATCAGGCCACAAGGCAGGAACCGTAGCAGAGCCCCGGGCTTACATGCTCTGGCAGGGAACGGTGGCAGGCTAGGCTTGACAGCTTCTCCACCACGCAGAGCTGGCTTTCTGATAGAACAGCGGTCTGCTCCCAAGCGCTGGCCTGTGCACACACCAGCATACGTTACACATGGACTCCCATTCTGTTGCTGACATGCAGGAGTGAGGGAGCACAGAAGCCTGCCAGTTGTGCAGCTGAAGTGGTGCAATAGCTTACTATTGTGTAGCTGCGAGATGCCACCCCTTCCAGTCGCCCTTTGCTGCTAGCAGCGACTGACATCGCTGCGTCGTGTTAGGGGCCAACCACTACGGACATGGACGCAGTCCCACTGTCAACACCGCTGAGAACAGAGATCTCCACTCATCTTGCAGCAGGTTGTTGGTTGGTGTAAGCAGATAGCAGAGAGGTGGTGGCACGGCTGCAGATTACTGTTCAAGTCGGATGCATCCTCGGCCTAATGCATGCATATTGGCGATGCACCAATGTGCGGATTTTGAAACACGTGTGAAGCACCTTGTGTCAAGAGTGCAAAATATGTTGTAGAGCACACGGGATAGCTCAGCGGGTGAACGTTCTCCCTTCGTTTAGATCGTTTTATCGCCAGCCTTGAACTGCAAGAGGGCAGAGTGGAAAACCCAAAAAAGTCAATGTCATGCCCAGATAGAAACCCCATCCAAGCTAACTTTTCAACGTATCTAATACTGTACGCACGCAAGCTGCCTTTTCATTGCCAACGCGTGCACCGCACTGCTCTGCAACATCCAAGATGAAAGCGCACTTATTGAGTGGTACCTTTCTGGGCAAGCGACATGCATTCTCCAACAGTGTCGAAGCAAGGTCGCAGCGAACAAGAGCAGCACAGCCCGCGCAAAGGTCAACAGGCCAAAGGCGTGTCGTGTACGCACTTCGAAATATCGACTACCCTGAAGCGCTGCTCTTTGACTGCGGTACGTGAACCCTCCAACGACACATGCCATAGTGCAAACCAGCTAAAGATGCTGTACACTCATGCCACTGTGCCTTTGCAGACGGCGTCCTCGTGGACACAGAAGCTGTGGGACACAGGGTTGCCTTCAACAAAGCCTTCAAGCAAAAAGGTGGGTATGGCGAGGTGGGTGCTATTGCACTTCATGCCATTGAGGATTCCTCACCACCACATTTTCGCCGTGCCAGGCTTTGGTTTCGAGTGGGCTCTAGAGGAGTACGGCGTGCTTTTGCACATTGGGGGTGGCAAGGAGCGCATGACCAAATACTTCCTGGACAATGAGGACAAAGAGCCCTTTAAAAGCATCAAGGTACTGATTGCCTGCAGACCAGGGGAAATATGGGCAGTGCAGCAGCGGCTGGGGTAACCAGACCAGACAAGACCAGCAGTTCAGGGGCTCCCCCGTGCATTATCTGTGCCACAGACGTGACTATTGCATGCCCAAGGCATGCTCATGCCCATGCCCACGCCCGTTATAATGTCCATGACCAGTCTGGTGGCATGACCTGGTGAACTGGGCATATAACCATGTCCGGTGGTCAAACGGTTGCCAGCAGTGGCCACCCCTTGCCACCCCTTGCCCCACCCTATCCAGCTCAGTGGCGCGGCTAGAGCTTGAGCGCGTCAGAACAGTAGACAGGAGACCTACGCACAAGCCAATCTGGTCCCAGGTAGCAGTGTGGTCCAGCCTACAAACGAGTCTTGGCTGCTGCAGAGCGACGAGGAGCGGGCTGCCCTGGTCCAGGAGCTGCACCTGGTCAAGACCGGCATCTTCAAGGAGATGATTGAGGCGGGTGCCATGCCGCTGCGCCCGGGCGTGAAGCGACTGATCGGTGCGACCATCAGTGGCAGTTGCCCTGCACCTGTACCTGCTAGGGTGTGCCGTGCGCAGCAATGGGCATTAGGGTTTGGGGCTCAGGGTTTAGGAAGTAGGAGTTAGGGTATAATAGGGTTTGAGGGTTTGATAGGGTAGAAGTGTGCCCTGGCGCAGATATGATCTCGGGATTTGATCTCGAGATGGGCAACACCTTGTCACTCATAGTTATGTCAGCTAGGGAAATGTGTGCCCAGCCTCAAGAGCCCATACACAGTGCCCGCCTGGGTAGCAGAAGCAAGTTGGGCAGGTTTTTTAATAGGCTGGCGATGGTGTCTGAACGCCGCCTCTCCGCTTCGCAGGCGAAGCCATCAAGGACGGCATCAAGGTAGCTGTGTGCTCCACCTCCAACGAGCAGGCTGTGTCAGCCATCGTGAACATCATGCTGGGCCCCGAGATTGCAGCCAAGATGCCCGTGTTTGCTGGGGACATTGTGAAGAGGAAGAAGCCAGACCCTGCCATCTACCTGCTGGCAGCAGAGCAATTGGATGTAGACCCTGCAAGGTGGGGCCTGTCGCATGGAGGTCTGCAGTCTGATCTCCCCTTGCCACATCGAGTGCATTTGTGTGACCGCTCTTGCACTGTTGCAGGTGTGTGGTTGTGGAAGACAGCCGGATTGGGCTCCGGGCAGCAAAGGCCGCAGGAATGAGGTAGGCGTCAAAGACCAGAACAAATTATGCCTTTCACTGGTAAAATAATGTGTTTTGTTTGCATTTTGGCTGCCCACTGAATAGTAGTACAACATTTCCTTGCACTTAACGGTCATTTTTTTGGTAGCATGCCTACAAACTTCTGCGTCAAAGTTTCCATGCATCCCGCTGCAGGTGCGTGGTCACCCAGAGCAGCTACACGCAGGAAGAGAACTTTGACATTGCTGACGCGGTGTTCGACTGCATTGGGGAGGAGGGCGATGAGAGGTTCTCAGTGAATGACCTCACAACGCCAGGTGCGCAATCTCGCACCTTATAGCTATGGGTCAAACAAGCAAGTGCAGCGCAATGTCGCATGTTAACTCGCTCACCAAATCCTCTGTGTAGCGTGTGGCGCATACGGGTTTATGCTCCGCAAATTGTGCTAGGGCATATGTATATTAGATGATATATTTGCCAGAGTATCTACTTGCCAGCAAGTTGGCAGCGCTAAGCGGTCAATATATTTGTTGACCCCTGGGCATGTGTCTATGTGCAGGCACCTTCTGGCTCAACCCACCTATGCCAGTCACTGTATAACAAGGGAGCAGGCAAGGCAGTGGAGTGCAGACACTGTGGCGGCTCCTGTTCAGTGGCGATGATGGCATTTTGGCGGAACCATCTGACCTATTTTTTTGTGGGGTCATTTTTGTGTTGTCAAAACTGTAATGTGGGGTTCTTGCTGTCAAGGAACGTGTGGCTAGGTTTATGTATGTGTTGCGCTCAGATGAACATACACTTGGGCCACATCAAGTGCACTGTTGCCTATAGGCGATGCACTTTCTGTTGCAACAGGTCTACGCGTATAGTTGTATGCGGCCAAACGCCCTGTTGCTTGTTGATTCCTGGGTCTTTCCTGCCGTGAAATATCTTCACTGGTGCAGCCACATCCCAGGCCCTTACAGCTGCCAGGCTTCGCCGCGAGGTTGGCGCCAAATCCAAACCCTACAAACCCTTGGGGTAAACGGTGGGGTTCCACTTCATATGGGTCTCCACGCTTGCTTCGTCCACTTGCTTCTTCGCTGTTCAAGCTGCCACGAGCCCACCCCCAAACCAGATTAACGTCCTGGCAACCTTGGCAGCTGTGTTCGTGCGTAAACCACATATTGCATAGAATGCTGTTGACATCAGCCTCGCAGACGTTGCGGTCACACACTTTCCGGCAAATCACCTCCGGCTCTTGAAAGTAATTACAAGAACCTCTGGCTTTTGCAAAAAGCCAAATTCTTGTATGCAAAGTTACAAGGTTAACGTTTCTAAAGCTAAAGCAACTCACTGCCAGTCTCCACCATGGACTATTACAGCGTCCTTGGAGTGCGAGCAGACTGTTCAGTGGAGGACGTAAAACAAGCCTACAGAGCGCAAGTGTTTGACCTACATCCCGATACGTGCGTCTAACTCGGTTTGCAACCATAAGTATATGCATGCATGTGGGCCATTTATGCATGCATGTTGCACTAGCCAGTGAGGCACGCCAGCCTGCAGTTGCAGCTTTCTGCAGTTGTGCGTCGTGTACACTTGTCTCCCACACCTTCCCGCAGGTCTCAGCAGGAAAGCGAGCATGCAAAGAAGCAGTTTGTGGCCCTCACAGAGGCATACCAGGTGAGCTTCAACTAAATAGTTGTGCATGCCAAGGGTTGAGCAATTCAATTGCTGCATGCGTACAGCCCCGCCGTATGCGTCCAATATAGCTATGTAAGTCATGCCCTCGATACGTCACCTGCGAACCTGGTTGAAGGCCACAACCCTGTTCATACAAGCTCTGCACCAACCCATTGCCACCACACCACACCACACGTCAGCTTCAGTGGTCCAAACCCTTTTTCAGCGACCCCAGCTCATACCCAACTGTGTTCCCTTGCATATGCCGATCTCTGCCCTCAGGGCGTATCTCCTGTAACTCCTGATAGGGTTTAGGGTTTGGGTGGTCAGGGTGGCCCAGGACGTTGGCAGCACCACAGAGGAGACACTCTCTGTCAACGATACAGCATGGTCCGAGTGGGTAGAATGCGCGCGCCATACGGGACACAGGACGTGGCGAAGACCAGTTTTGAGTTGATGTGATGAAAGGATGCAATCGACCCACTGCAGCGGGAGTACCGCCACCACTGGACACCACAAATCCGCTTGTCAGCTGCCCACATATAGGATCTACAACAAAGCGCTCAAACCCTACATCCCATGGCTCCCACCCTCACCATTCGACCCCCCTCCCCGCCAGGTGTTGCGAGACAGCAAGCGGCGAGCCGCCTACGATGCAGCACGCACGCGCATGGCCGCCGCCTCCGCCTCGGGGCCGCGGCAGGCAGGAGACATGGATGACCTTGAGCAGAGGTTCAGAAAGTACTGGGAGCAGGCGGGGGAAAGGTATGTGCTGATAGAAACCCTAGACCAGGGTTTTGACACAGCTGTACTTCATCTCATGCCAGGTTCAATATTTTCAGGTTCATCAGATTCATTTCAGGTTTCGCACAGCGTGGTGTTTACGTTCTATGCGTATGCAATTGGGCTGTGTGGGCAACGCTTATGTGGCCCACATGCAGGGGCCCTGCATTGCTTGCACATGCAGATGACAGCGCATTGGTGCCCTACCCATGGAGCCCATATGCATGGCCTCGCTGTGCATCCATGTGTCGTCACGTGGGTTAGTGGACAGGGTTTAATGTTTAGGCAAGGGCTAGGAGCAACCCTGAGTCTTAACTGTTCCCTGGTGGCATTGCTCAATTGGGACCCACATGTTCACAGGTGGCAGGAGGATGCATCGGAGGAGATGCGTGCGGAGCGGCAGCGGACCACCGCCCGCGCCCGAGCAGCTGCCTGGCAGGCAGAGAAGGAGGAGGCACAACATGCGAAAGTGAGGGGAGAATGGCAACAACACATGGTTGAATCAAACCACGGAATTGTGACATCTTACATGCATTGCACGTTGACGCTGGCTGGTATTGTGCTACTGGCCCTCAGTGGCCTGTGGGATGCCGTGTTGCTTCAAAACCACAGGATATGATTTACATATGGGGCATTGTCGCTATACATGACGCATTCTTTTGAAGGAAAATATCGTACATGCATTTTTTAGCAGAGGCCATCCTCGTTTCTGTACAGCATGGTCTTTTCTGTGATCCTATTCGTGTGCTTGCACAGGTGCGGCATGCTCGTGTGTGGCGACGAGCAGACAACGCGCGCCTGGCGCGACGAGCGGTGGTGCTGCGGCAGTTTTGGCAGACCCATGGTGGGGTGACGTGGCAAGACGTGGTGCTGACCAGTGTCCTGATGTCAGGAGCGCTGGCGGTGGCCTACTGCTGGGCGCCAGGGGGGGTGGCAGGGGGGGTGCAAGCAGAGGGACCGCGTGGGGAGGCAGGGGAGGGGGCCAGCTGACGTGCCAGCTGTCATGACCCACCCATGGTGTTGGTTATTCGTAAAAATCAGGAACCTGGAATTACTCGCCAGTTTCATGTGGTGGTGTTTCCAGGTATGTAGTGCGCAATTATTTTACTTCTGTGTTTTTTGTGGGGGTCTATGGCGTTTGTGATATTGTCACACATCGCACACGTTGCATGCGCATTGTATTTTTTATTAATCGGGCCGTAGAGGCATCTGTGGGTTGAAATCAATGGGGCTCAGGCAGTGGCTATTTGTAACGCTGTGGCGCATTGCCAACAGCAATCTGGTCCACTACTAATGACAAGTATCCAGGAATTACAAGCCCTAATGAGTACGGTAGTCTACAGACAGGTTCCCTATCATACCCTGTACATCCTGCAATGACACCAATACTGTGACGCCCCAATCAAACGATTGGTGTCAACCCAACCCATATGTATATTGCTGTCCCCCAGCGCCCAATATCTGGCTGCAATAATTTATCATGTCATTCCCACAAGTGTCTGCGTCCTGCCCTCCCCCCAAGCCCCCCCCTCTCCCCCATCCCAGTGGCACATCCCTCTGTGTGAGGCACCTCCATCACATTGGCCGCTGGCTACCTTGGACAAGGGCCCAGCTGCTTCCTCCCCAAATTACCCCGTTTAATCAATTCCCCAACCCCCTTCGCTACCCCACGCACCCCTTCACAGCCGTGCCTTGATGGCAGCATCAATTTCCATCCCCGTTTTCACCCCGTTTGATCATATCCCACCCCCCTGCGCTGCCTGCGGTACACGCTGTCCATTGCGCGAAATGCGTCTGAGGCAAGCAGGCGCTGGGCGGTGGTCAGGATGGCGTGCTCGTAGCTGTAGGCGCCAAGCAACCCTAGGAGGGTTTCCTGCAAGGGTTGGGAGGTTTTTGTTAGGGTGGAGTAAGGTTGTTGGAGCTGCAGACACCAGTGACCCCAGGAAGATTTCTACAGGGGACTGGCAGGTGTAAGACAGTAATTTTCCGGTTTTGAGTGCCCACTATTTGCTTGATGAGGTGTTCCTGTGGGAGGTGTCACATGGCAGAATGATCGTTGTTGTGGGCACCCAGCTTCCTTAAGACAGGGAATTTTACAGGAGGTTGAGAGTTTCAGGGGTCCGGTTGGGTCTTCTCACCTTGAAGTCCCCAAATGGGTCTTTGTCGTACTGCTGGATGATGCGCTGGCCGATGGCTTTCAGGGGCACATACCCCGCCATGCACCGGATGACGTCATCCATGCTCTGCAGCACAAACGCCTGCAGTGCGGCGGTGCCCTCCCCATTTCCTTGATCACGTGAAGCTCCCCCTGGCGGGGCGGGAGCCTGGTGGCGCAGCTCACGCAGCAGGTGGACGTAACACTGCGGGGAAATTAGGGGCACTGATAAAATGGGGAGAGGGGGGACATGACAAAGGATGGAATATAAGTGACCCTATAATGGGCAGGCGAAACGTGCTCCTCCCGATTTACTGCCTGTTGGCGGGGCCTCAAATCGCCTGCAGGTGGAAGTAAAACTGCGGGGAGGATATGGGCAATCTTTTGCAGTCGGCAAAGGCGCAGCCAAATTGCAAAAAGAGCCTACCGTGCGCCATATAGCCCCCTCCGCCTCAACCCTCAGCAGGATATGTGCCCCACTGTTCCTCTTGTGGCACCCTACGCAATAACCCTCGCAACCCTATGCCACAACCCCAAATCCTGACCCTGCTCCCCTCACCTGCAGCACCTCGAACCACAGCTGCTGCGCCGCTTGAGCCGATGCGTCCTGCGAGTGGCGCTGGCACACAGCCACCGCGCGCCGCAGGGCACCCTCCGCCTCGATCCTTAGTTTGGTTCCCAGCTGGACCTCAGGGGAGGGGTCGATGCTGCGGAGGACAGGAACGGGGGTCGAGGAGTCAGTATTTTGCGATTGTACATTGATTGGCATGTATAAGGAGAAGCAGTTGTTAACCTGGAAAGCATGCCACATAACCACCCACCCTACATGCAAAGAGTCACGAACAAAAAAATCCCAACACCAACCCAGACATCCTTGACCACACGACAAACACAACCACCCCCACGCACCCCTGTGCACCCCCCAGTGAGGCCCTCCCCTCCACCACCGCATCCACCAGCCCCCTGTTGGCGCGCTGCAGGTTTGATATGTAAATGCGCAGCGCCCGCTGCACGTCCCCCAGCCTCTCAAGCAGGTACGCCAGCCCGTCCTCCACACACCACTGGCTGCACCACTCAACACATGCCTCCACCCTGGGAGAGAGGTTAAGGGGTGGTGTGGGTGGGGATGCATAGGCAGGAATCAGCGTGCAGCGTGGTGGGAATGCGCGGGGGGGATTTGTAAACCGGACAGCAAGAGCAATAATCCTTCAATTTTGTACATTCAAAATCCGCAACACAAAGTCTGCAGCCTCTTAATTGCAAGGTGAATGCGTAACTGGAAGACACGCTGGACGTACCTGCTATGGAGCGCAGGGTCACGGATTTACAGTTACAATTCGTATTCCAAACATGGCACACGATGGGATATAATGTGTGTATCTGTATACACCAGTAGCTTCAACCACAAGCACCCCATTTACCCCCCCACACCCCACCTGTATGCGTCGTGGCTCTGCAGGAAGGGGAGCACAGCACTCGGCTCAAACTCGCACAGCAGCCGCACACACAGCTCGCAGGTCAGGGGCTGGGACATGAGGGCCTCGTGGGCCGCCACACCAGCGGAGAAATTTGCGCCAGATGTGGGGCCCAGGGGGGCGGCAGCAGGGGCCCCTAGGGCGTCTGTGTGGGTCTGCACTGCTGACATGGCGCCCTGCAAGCAGTGGGGTGGGGGTGGGTGGGGGTGCGCACGTATGCATGACATGATACACCCAGCAGCGGGGCTGGGTATGCGCGGAAGCATGTACGCACTAGCGTATAACATTTGTTTTTTTATGAGCCATAGATTCCCCACTACACACCATGATGGGGTGTGTTACTGTAGAGAGGAGGCCCACTGACACCCCCAACTCCTTCTACCGTCACCCCCCAACCCATTCCCTAGAGCTTCATCGCCCACAATTTGCAATCTCCATTTTTTCTCTCACTGTACATCCCACCCCTACTCACCATGATGTAGCTGTACTGCGCCTTGGTATCCCCCGCCAGCGCCTGCACCACCTGCGCGTGGCGGTGGGGGAAGCGCCCAAGCACCATCCCGGCGGTGGCGGTGCCGTTGCGCAGTGCCAGCTGGCGGATGGTGGGTGGTGCAAGCAGCTCCTGGTGCAGCGCCTCGCGGGTGGTTGGGGTGAGGGTGGGGAGGTCCAGCAGGGTGTTGATGTAGCGGAAGGCCGCCCAGGGGTCACTGCGGGTGGGGGGTTGGGGTGGGGGGGTGGAAAGGGTGGGGGGCCATAAGGGGAGTGGCATAGATGATTATGATTATATGTGCAGAGCTGAGCACCAAGCCCTGAAAAATATACAACGTATTTTCAGGTGCACATGTATCTTATTGAGTATTATGTAATTCCTAGCTGCTAAACCCTAGCAATCAACTCTACAGTTGCTTACTGCAAGCTGCGATGCCGTACTCACAGCGTCAAGGGTACGTTACAAGTAACCCTAGCCGTCAAACCCTAACAAGCAACCCTAGCCATCACCCTAGGGTTACTCACGGCGAGCTATCCAGGTGCGCCTGCAGCGCCTGTGCATGCTTGCCCGCCTGATGGTGCACCTGCGCCTGCGCCTCAACCCAGCCGGCTCGGCGGGCAAGAGACAGAAATCGATCGTACTCAAGGGGAGACAAGCGACCTGCAGGGGGGAAGAGGATGGTCATACTCACAGGGGAACATATTATATGACAGGGCAATGCCTTGCATACGACGGATAATCTGCCGAATTAATGTCACCAGCGCCTGCGCCTCAACCCACACCGGTCCATAATCAGGACCACAGGCTGAGTTAATGTGACGCCCCTCCCCCTCCAACACCCACACAAAAAGAAGGAAAAAAAGAGCCAATGTAGAGTGACCCATGCAGAACCACACTACAACATCAGAGAAGCAAAAAGATACACCAGGAAGATGCCAATCCATGCAGGATACACCTGATTGCCACGTACTCCATCACTGCTGACAGGGGTGGCATGGTCCCTTTCCCAATCTCGCCCTACCTGTGGATAACTCTAAACCCCAAACCCCTCAATCACCACCTACCTGTGGGTGTGTTCACCGCCACCTGCTGCAGCACCTGCACAAACAGGCGCTGGAGATGGGCGGCGGGGGCGGGGGGGGGGCCAGGCAGGAATGGACCCACCGCCAGATACTGGAGGACCATGCCGCCAACCTGAGGCAAAAGGGAGGAGGAGGGGTTGTTAGGGTGCCATAAGGATGGATAACGTAGACGTAGTGGGTGATGTTGATGCATTATCCTTCTTTGTGCTGTCAGCATGCACATGCACATGCATGTGGAGGGCGGGACCCCCACCCATGGCTACCACCAGCCATCGACACCTCCCCACACATCTCGCCACCCCCCACCCTCCACCCCCACCTGCGGCGTTGCCACCCCCCTCCCCTCCGCCAGGAACCTTGCCACAAAGTCCAGCAGCCAGGCGCGGCCACCTGGGTCGGGCAGGCATCCAGCCTCAAGCAGGCACGCAAGCGCATCCAGCACAACCTACACAGACAGGAAGGGGTGGAGTGGGGAGTGGGGGGAATTGCTGCCCGTAAGGGAATAGACGTTTACTAAAAAGTACAATCTCGTCATTTTATGCAAAAAGCACTGACATCCAAACGCACTGGTGGAACCACATGTGAAGAGGTGCTGGTGGGTCCTTCAAGGTTGCTTGTCATGTACCGGCAAGGTGTGTGTTTCTGGATCAGCAGGGTAATATATTCTTACAAGTGGACTAGCACCCTGCCCCACCCCACCCTCACCTGTGTCACGGTGCGCACGCTGCCCCCCTCGCCTCCCCCACCCCCCCTGATGTCGCTCTCAAGCGCATCCCACCCATCCAGCGCCTCAGAAAGCACCGCCAGAAACGCAGCCACATCCACACCCAGGCACACAGCCACCGCGGGGTACACCCTAGGCAGCAGCTCGCTGGGGTTTTGGCTAGGGTTTTGAGAGGATGCGCCGCCCCCGAACGCGCGCCACAGCTGCAGGATGCTGTCTGGTGTGCTGTAGAGGAGGAATGAGAACAGGTCTGATTTGACGCTGTTGAGGTCCTCGGGGGGGATGGTGCCACTGCCTGCATCGGGGAAAAGACCAAGGTCAAGACAGGAAATGCAATGGAAAGGAATCAATGTGGACTGTTTGTCATACTTAGGTGTCAAAGACACAGCGTAACGCCCATGCATGAAGTGCTGAATGGATATGTAACAGTCAGCACTTGCCCCTCCTTCCCTCCCCTCTCACCTGGTGGAAAAGCATCCCCCCTGAAGCAGCACCGCAGGTACACCAGCAGCTTGTAACCAGCACCACCCACCCCACCCTCCACACCACCAGCTACCACCACCTCCCCTCCATCACCATGCTGCTGCTGATAATCCTGGTCACTTTCTTGGCTGTTTCCCCCCCTTTTCTGTGCGTTTTCCATTGCCAGCGTCATGATGAGCTCGCACGCAGGTGCCGCGTAGTCATGCAGGCCCCTGTTGAATATGTGGCACAGGGCGGTGTGCAGGCGGTGCGCGCGGCACAGGCGGACAACCTGCGGTAGGGTAGTGGTTGAGGCTTGGAAATGGACAAGGGCATGGGCTGCACATGTGTCAAAGGGCAGTATACACGGGCACAGGCTACAGGCAAGCAACCTGCGATAGGGTGTAGTACGCTTTATGCAGTTAACCCACCACCGCCCACCTGATTGCGGTAGAGCACAGTGCAGCAAACCCCACCACCACCCACGTCCACCACCCGCCCACCTGGTTGATGTCCAGCGATGCAATGTCCATGTGCAGTACACATCGCTCCACCTGCGCAGCCCGGCCACTGGATGCATACGCCTCAACAAGGACCTGCGCCAGGGGGGAGGTTGGGGAGGTTACCGCTCCAGGTCGGCAAGCATTGCATACGACAGCTGCGCCAAGAGGATTTGGAGGGTGCATACCTCTGCACCGGCAGAAATTCATGTGCATATTCATCCTTGTGTACAACGTCAAACACCCTTTGCCCCTCCAATGTACATGTGCAGCAAAGCCGAGCCCATCTTCCATCACCGCAATTGCCACCAACACCCACCCAATACCCGCCATACTTCTCACACCTGCATGACCTCTGGCGGCAGGGCCGACAGCCGCCCCCCCCCAATGTGCGGCATCAGCTCCTCCACCAGCTGGGGCCCTAATTCCCTCCCCTTGCGGCACATGTCAAACACCTCCCCAAACAGCACCTCAGGCAGGCCCAGCAGCAGGCACACGCACACGCACACGCGCAGGGCGGCAACAACCTGTGGGGGAGCAAATAGGGGTTTGTGGGTGTGGCTTACTGTGTAGGTAAGTAAGGGCCATGGGTGCAAAATCGCAGCAGCGGCATGTGAATGTTTAGGAGTTTGATCACCCCTGTAAGGGCACAGATGTGTATGCTCCACAGGCTACACACACACACACACTGCGGTTTACCGTGTGCGATTTGGAACTCTGAATCCAGGACATGCTGCCTATTGTGATCGAGGAAAGGGACTGATTAGCACCGATCAACCCCCACACACATGCGCACCTCTGACACCCCCTCTTCCCCCTCTCCTCCCCCAGCCTTTGCCAGCACCTGCGCCAGGTAGGGCCCCACCATGCCCCCCACCACCGCCGCAATGGCATTTGGAGGGCCCCCTCCACCCCCCCCAGCCTGCGCCTCCAGGTACAGTGCACATCCCAGCCTCAGTGCCAGGGGGTATGCGTGCAGATCACTCAGGCAGGAGAGGCGGTCCTGCCAGGGCATGAGGCGCTGCATGCGCACGCCTGCATGAGGGGCAATTCTAAATTAATTTGTAATTATCACAGTCATTGCACACCATTTATCGCTATGTTGCTGGACCGCATGCAAATAACCATTTGACAGAGGTCCAAAACACCATTTGTCCTCCTGTGAGGTTCCAAAGGGCGGCGGGCCACAGCATACAACTAAATGTGCACGCAAAACGGGGAATTCCTATCCATGATACTGACGATACCACAGCATATGATGAAGATATCAATATATATAAATATCACCCCACCTTCCGTCCCCAGCACAAACAGCTTCTCCCCGCCCTCGCAGCTGGCCCCGTGGTAGCTGTACTCAGGGACACCCAGCCTGTTGGCCAGGTGCTGGTGGCACATGAGGGCATCAGGGATTGACACGCAGTCTCCGGGGGTGGGTGAGAGTGAGGGTTGGTGGTGCAGCAGGGTGCGGGGGCCGTGCTCGCTCAGGACGGACAGGGACTGGGTGCCTGGGGACAAGGGGGTAGAAGGGGATTGAGGAAGGGATTGCAAGTCACGGTGGTTGTGAGTGGAACGAAGGGGTGGTTATAGATTCAATTGGATGCAGGGTGTCAATTTTCCAGGCCAATTTGCTCCCCATTGCATATGCAAGCAATATATTACTGACACCTGTAGCCCCCACATAAGAGCATTCCCCCCGACTTTTCCCCACCCGCACCTCCCAGAAAGTGCATCCCCACCACCAAGTGCGGTGCATCCCACATGGCAATGAGTGTCACTGGGTGTGCGGCAGCTAGCTCCTCCATGGTGAGGGGGGTGGCTCCCTCCCCGCCCTCACCCCCGCCCTTGCCCCCCCTGAAGCCAAGCTTGCGGGCTGCGTCCTCTGTGATTGCTGCTGCCACGTCAGATGCTTTGACCTGCGCAGGGTGCAAGGGTTTCTTAAGAATACCCTGGTTAGCACGGTATTGAAAGGAAAAACACAGATATACTATAACCCCGTGAAGCTACCGCAAGGTATTATCATAATAATTTAGCAATCGTGTGTGCACAATTTGAGCCAAACGTGAAACTAAGATTGCCTGTCACCTGCCCCGAGGGTATTTTAGCCCCAATGAGCGGCACGTTGAGCAGCACCACTCGCTTCTCCCACGCCACAGCCATCACAGCGGTGGGGAGGGGGGGGGCAGGTGTGGAGGAGGGGGAGGGGGGGCCAGCACCTGGCCACCAGGGAGGAGGGAGGAGGGTGTTACGACAATGGGAAGTGTGGAAGCAACCACAAGGGAAAGGGGAAGTAGTACTGATAAATATACTAACGATAATGAAAACAACATGTGCATAAACAAACCATGAAATGTTGATGGCAAAAGTAAAGTATCAATGATAATGTACATGTCAGTACCACTGACCACTCACCACCACCCACCTCCTGCCAGTCACACACCCCTTATAAACACCCAACCCACCTGTCAGCCCCCTCCCGCCCACCACCCATGAAGCGTAGGGCAGGCATCCCTCCCGCACCCCCCCCGGCCTGGGTATGTTGTGTGTGATGAACAGGTGCCCATCCAGGGCCACACGGCACACATACACTCCCCGAGGGCCACAAATTAGGGCCATGCCGTCAAGACCGGGGGGCCGACCGTCCTGCAGTGTGCGGTGGGCAAGGTGAGTTCAAGGTGCAATCGGGAAAGCAAGCTGTTTGTTACTTGTTATCTTATATTTTGGGGAGTTGGTCTGCAGTAAAAGCACGATATAGCAATCGGGAAAGCCAGCTGTATGTTACTTGTTATCTTATAATTTTGGGAGTTGGTCTGCAATATAAAACACGATATAGGGCTGCTCTACATTGTAATTTTGTTTCATGTTTCTTTACCTGCATGAAGTACTGCCTGCCCACATCGCTCCCCTCCCCTGCGTTCCCCCCCTTCCCGGCCACCAGCGGCCCCTTAGGCAGTGGCAGTGGCACGATAGCGCACACCGGCCCCAGCTGGCGCCCATCCAACAGCAGCACGGCAGCGGAGCCACGCGAGAACTTGCCTGCAAAGTTTGGAAGGATGCAAGGTTCGGAAGGATGTGAAGCAAATCTGCTAGAACAACATGCTCCTACCAACGCTTGAGCATGTGGCATATTGTTGTCTCCTACTTTTCAATCGCCGCAACCTGCCGTCATCAAACACACACACCCCTTTAATCCCCACCCATCCCTCCACCCACCAGCGAACATGGCTGTAAGTGACAGGTAGGAGGCCACATTGTGCAGTATGACCCTCCCCCTGCAGTCAGCTGTCAGCGCCACCTGGCCGGGACCCTCCAGGAATGCACAGGCAGTGACAGCTGTCACGTGCGCATCTGGGGGGCAAGGGGGAGTATGAGTACCGGAAACCAGGAGGAAGCAATGCATGTGCACATGAGGCACAAGCGCAAGCTCATCATTACATTGCGAGCTGCGTGCAGTTGCATGTTTGAACATACCGCACATCATCCGCGAGGAAAGCAGCACAAAGCAACTCTTTATACTCACCCAATGCTACATTGCAGTGATGGTAGCGCGTATGTAATATCAGAAGGCCAAGTCAGCAATGGAACATACGCATTAATGGTACCGTCAAACAGCCTTGCATACGCAGCGCCAAGCAGTTCCAGGACAATCACGTAGCTACCACCCACCTTTGACCGCCTTGACGCTCTCCCACCCCTGGCGCCGCAGCTCAAAGAATACAACGTCCCCCTTGGCATACCCCACTGCAAGGATGTTGCCTGTCAGGCTGAACCCTAGGGCACTCACACCATCATCGTCGGGTCGGGGTTCACCCAGGTGTGCCATGCGGGGGGCGCTGCAAGGGGGGTTGGGGAGGAGGTGAGGAAGGGTTGGTGTGGTGTGGAAGTCGCGGCTGGGTGGGGAGGCAGAGTGCAAAGAGTAGGGGAGCCCCGCATCCCCACAAGTGTACTTGCACATTAAACATACAGCAATGATGGGTGTTCACCGCAACAACGCATGTCACTCCGACAAGGAGCGGTTTCATGACATGGGGAGGCATGCACAGCAATCCGCGGTGCGGTGCAAGGCAATAGCAGGCAGGCAGTGTACATAATATCAACAGAATAATAATGAAACGCCCGTCGCAGTGGACATGATCCCTGGCGCCACCCCTTACCTCCCCGCTGTCCCCTCAGGCTGTGGCCCCCTTGGCATCAGCACGCAGGTGACTCCCCCGCTGGTGCCCACCGCCACACACCCCCTTGCAGCCGCCACCACACGCTGAGACCCCAGTGCCGGCCCACCACCGACCTCACCCCCTCCCCGCCAGGTGGCACCCTCTGTGAAGGCAGGCAGACGATCCACACGCACAAGCACCTGCGGAAATAAACAAAATCTATAAATATGCTAACCATGCCAGGTTAGCAGGTTATCAGGTTCGCAGGAGATCACAATGCATGGTTCAGGGCAGAATGCTATGGTATGCCAGACTGATACCTCTTTCTGAAAGAGCGCCTTTTATAGGCCGCATTTAACAGCGTTTAGGGTCTCGTACATGCTGGCAGGATGTGTGTGAAAAGTATTCTCACCTCGGCTCCAATTACCGACCCATCCCCGCACGCCTGCCCTTCAGCCGGCCAAGATTCCTTGGCACCCTCCAGCAATCCCCAGATAGTGCCCGCCAGATCCCCAGCACTGTCACTGTGGCTGGGAATGTCACCTGTCACAAATCAAATATTTGTCTAAGGCCACATGGGAAGGCCAATTATCGATTTCCTGAAAGCATGCTCAGCGTAATGAACCATTGCAATAAAATGGGATCAAACGTCATTCTGCAAAACTGTTGGGAGGAGAATGATCTTTTAAGGCTCATCCCCAAGCCGATATATAATGAGTTCATGACATGTCACCTGCCAACAGCGCCCTCTCGGCTTTCTCTGCCTGCGCCAACATGCGCATGTGCGGCTGATCCACCTCCGCTTCCTCATCACCGCCTGCCTCCTCCAAACCTGTTTGCATAAGAGAGTGTTGGGCAAGCTGCACTGCATCCCAATTGGAGCATGTGCACAATTTTATGCAGCGTGTGCTTTGGCTGCTTGCATGCATCATGGGAAATCTATGCTTTCACCAGGACCCAGGCAAAGTCATGTGCGATCCTATATATAAGATAGGCCCATGCTTGGCAGACCACTTCCCAATTCCGAAGAAGCACATCCATTAAAGATCCACATATCCATACCTGCTGCCTTCCCATCAACTGCTGGCTCGCCAGCTGGCTGTACCCCGGCATGTGATTGGCTGCCAGGCGCCACCACTTCCCCTGTCGGGTTGATGGTCTCGGGTGCCTCCAGCAGGTCATCCGGTTGGAGCTCATCAATCAAATCTTGCAGCACATCTTCAGGGTCCAGGCCAAGGGAGGCTTCGGCGCCTGCAAGGGGAAGACGTGGGAGGGGAAAAGAGACCCCTGGTTTTTTTAATTATCTGACAATGTGATGGGATGAAAAACCATCACACACTGGACGGGTAGACTAGACACATTCAGTTTCTGAATACCTTGCGAAGAATGTTGTTAAACATTTCATGCGCGCGCGACGCAACCTTCACAAGCACCGTCCCATGCAGCACACAAGACCCTAATGCAGCTCACCCAGTAGCTCCTGGGGCTGCAGCTCTGCAATCAGGCTGCTGGCACCAGACAGGCTGCTCATGGAGGCATCCTCGCCACCACCACCACCGCCACCATCATCGCCACCATGCTTCGAACCCGATGCGGCATGTGCCTCCTCTACGCCATGCCCCCAGCTGCTGCCAGGTGGCGCAACTTGGTGGAGCCTAGGACTTGACTGGTCAGGAGGGTTAATTGACGTTGACGTGCTGGCCACGCCAGCGTCATTATCACCGTTGCATGACGCCAGACCATTTTCACCAGCGCGTGATAGCTCTGTGCTGTGATCTGATGTGGTGAGGTGCGATTGATCCCCTTGAAATCGATCCGTGCTGAGATCTGAAGTGGAGGGGCGCGATTGATCGGCATGTGATTGGTCTGCATTGTGATCTGCAGTGGTTGGACGGGAATGATCACGCGACTGGCCCCTGGCGCTGAGCAGCGCTGCATCCTCCTCAAACTCATCGTCCATGCCTGACAGGCCACCTAGGCTCTCCCTCTCAGTTTCACCACCATCCTCCCCAGGCGAGGCACGTGGGACCCATTGTGACTCGTCCATGAGGGGCTGCGGTGGGGACTCTGGGTTTGCAGGTTGTGTGAGGGTTGTTGAAGGTGATTGCCACCCCCCGACATCCCCATCTGGTGCTGGGGTGTTGCTGGGGGGCGCATTTGCGTCAGATGTGCCCACAGTGGTGGCTGTGGGCTCCACATGGGGGTGATCATCCTTGGATACATGCATAGCCCTGCCACCTGGCGCTGCAAGTGTACCAGAAATGTGCGGCATGGGGCGGTAGCCATTGGGAGCGGTTGGCACCCCCACACCCCCTGTTGCCACAGGTAAGCCATAACTGGCGCTGGCGCTCGTGCTGGTGCCGGTGCTGCCTTCTGTGCGCTTATTGTCATGGCTTGCCCCACCCTGCGCTGCATGGCTTGATGGCTGTGAAGGTGCACTGGGGCTACCCTGGCTGGGCTGGGTCGCAGGCGCAGGGGCAGTAGGTGGCGCTCCTGGTGGTGGTGCCGGTGGTGGTGCTGGTGCCGGTGGTAGTGCTGGCGCTGCTGCTTCTGGTGCTGATGATGATGCTATCGTTGGGTCCCCTGCTGGCGTGGGCGTGAGGCCCTTAGGCGTGCCAAGTGCTGTGTATGGGGTACTGTGTGCTGGTGGCGGATGGGGGACAGGAGGTGGCACCGCGTGTGGGTGTTGGGGGAGGTGGGGGACTGGAGATGAACCAGAAGCAATTCCTGCTGCAGTCAAGGTCAAAGTTTGCATCAAAAAGGAGTGTCGTTGTGACAGGTCGGGGGAAAAGTGCAGCCTGGCAGATGTCAAACCACATGTCTAGTGCAAATCCGGCTCTACCAAACGTTGCTTAACATACATGCACACCACAAGAGTTTGTTGTTACGATTCCGTGCATCAAGGTTTGTTGTCGCTACCGTACCTTGCGTCTGTGCTGGCACCGTGGCAGTGGCACCATATGCATGCATACGAGGCGAGATCTGCACACAACACCACTGTGGGAAGAGTAGCAAGCCAACAGGCAGAGAAGATACATGCACATCGTGAGAAGCAAACCAACCTGTATGTTTTGGTCTTCATCGCTGTCACTGCTGCTCAGCAGCTCGTCCAATAGAGCATCCACAGTCGAAGCCATTGAGGGAACGACCGGATGTCACATTGTGCAATCGCCAGAGGAAAACGATGCAGTAATTTTGGTGGGTCATACATAACTGTCCTCGTGGTTCAACACTTTTTGCCTGCGGTTCACCGTCGCGTAAAATAACCAAGTTTCGCGGGTAACCCAAATTGGCGGGACCCACCCAACTGGGTTTATAACCATCGAGAAATGCTGTTCTACTGCCACTCACTGTTTTGCGTGCCACCTGCTGTATAGTTCACACAGTGCACAGACACCTTTTATGTCTCTGAGCTGAAGTGCGGCGGTTTCTAAAGGTGCCCACCAATGCATGCATTGTGCACGAAAAGCATGCATGCATACGCAGCCATACTGTTGTCGGTAACTCAACCATGGTCTAAGTACTGAACTTGGCGTTACGTATATCACCATGGAGGGCGAACAGGAGGAGACGTACGAGGCCGCGGTCCAGTTGTTGAGCGGCCTGATCAGCAGCAAGAGGCGAGCAGATGGCAAGAACTGGAGCCACGCCTTTGAAACGATGAGCGTACACCTGGAGGTATACTAACAGTTAACCAACCCCCAGCACTCCATACTTGGCCCTGGAACTGATTTTGGGTCCCAGCAGTCCCATGCGCGTAGCAATGATGCACAAGGCGCTGTGAGGTGGCACTTGCATACTTGTGTGCAGTATGACCCCTGTCTGCACCACCTTCAACCCAACTCATGCTATTGTGTGCAGAGGCTGGAGTTGCTTGACAAGCTACCCAGCCTGAGCGTGATCCACGTGGCAGGAACCAAGGGGAAGGTACGTGGGCCATAGCAAGCGTGCCTGCGTTTGTTCTGGTTGTGCACCCTGCATCATTAGTGGCTGTGCGCTGTCATATCAGTCAGTGCTCAAAGCCCTGGTGACTGGCCCATACCAACACATACACCACGTGTGTCCCTGCACACTCCAGATGCCTGGGCTTGTCAACCCCACCACACCCACACCCACTCACCCACCCACCCCAGGGCTCCACCTGCGCCATGGTCAACAGCATGCTGGTGGCTGCGGGTTACCGGCCTGGCCTGTTCACCTCCCCCCATCTGTGCGACGTCAGGGAGAGGTTCAGGATTGGGGGGTAAACGCTGGAACTGAACCCTAAAATCGCAAACCCTCTAAACCCTATGGCTAGGGTCGCTGGGGGCCGCAACAGCAACATCCTGCACTTTTCGCCTGCAGTGTCTGGAAGGGAAGTTTTCTACACACCGGCGCCATTACCCTTATCAGTTAGTTCCTTTCCATACACAAAATGCCACTTGCTGCGGGAACAAATTTTGAGTGTGGCAGTGTTATGAAAAAGTAGAAAGCTGTGCCAAGGCTGATGTAATGGCGCACATTGTGCAAGAATGAATGCTCGTCCGGCTCTACTGCATAAAATAGGTAATCACCACGCCATCCTCATCAGCATCAACCCATGCTCTCCCCTGCCCCTCATCCCAGGCGCCTTGTCGACCGTGCCACCTTCAGCCGCCACTTCTGGTGGTGCTACCGGCGGCTGAGGGAGACAGCGGATGAGGAGGTGGGCATGCCGGCATACTTCAGGTTCCTCACGCTGCTAGGTGGGTGGGTGGGTGGGGGGTACATGTGCATGAGGGGGTGGGGGGTGCATATGGAATGGGGGGAAACGTGTACATGACGGGGTGGGAGTACATGTATCACCATGCATGCGACAGGAGTGTAGGGGTTAGAAATGCAAGCTAAAGGGTTTTGGTGTTGCGAACATTCTATGCTTCCATCTCTGTTTCTTCAACACAGTTAGCACCACTTTTCCCATGTTCACAGGCCTGAAGATATTCCTTGAGGAGGGTGTGGATGTGGCCATCCTGGAGGTGGGCATAGGGGGCCGCCTGGACGCAACAAACTGCATCCCCGCCCCTGCTGTGTGCGGTGTGACATCGCTGGGATTCGATCACATGGACCTGCTGGGGGACACGTTGCCGGTGAGGGCGGGGATTTGCGAAAAACGGCATGACGCATTGAGAGGATGCAACTAGCATGGCATTCTGCATCTTGTACCATTTCTCTCTCTGATGATGCATGACAGGTTGGGTTCAAAGCAGCGGCAAGACATGCAAGGGGTGCCTGATTGATGTGCCATTTAAGGATTGTGAGGCATGGAGTTTAGAGGATTTTGAAGCGCTCTCGCCTGGCTGTGAGGCGAATGTGGGAATGTTTTCTCCAACCACATTTTCTCAATTAACAGGCGCCATGTACCATTGGGCTACGTCATGCCAGCATCACGTTCAACTGATCAAGGCTGAGCTCCCGTTCCATATTCCCCTCTCCTTGCCTTGTTTGTTCATCTTCCCTTGCTCGCCTTACACACCGGCTGTGTGCCAACCTAACAGGAAATTGCGCGCGAGAAGGCCGGCATCTTCAAGCGCGGCTCCCTTGCCTTCACTATACCGCAGCCCCCTGAGGCACAGCAAGCATTGGAGGTGAGGGAAAGGTGGCTCGGTTGCCTACCTGCATGCAAAAATAAAGAAAGGAACAAGTTGTATTTATTAAATGCCCATATCAGTCTCAGGTATGACAGGGTTGGTAAAAACAAGCGTCAATCTCAGAAATGGACCTTGGACTTTTGTCATATTAGAATGTGTAATAGCCTGCCACAACAGAGCTGGGTGGCGCAAGCTTGTGCAATTGTGGCTGCTAGTCTGGCTGCTGGAAGGGATATAACTAGCCAGGTGGTGCCCCCCCTGTGCAGGAGGTTGCTGCACGTGTGGGGGTGCCCCTGGTGCTGGCAAGGGGGTTGGATGAGTATGCCACTGAGGAGGGGTCAGGCGTGGAGGTGGGGCTGCAGGGGGAGCACCAGCGGATGAATGCAGGTAGGAGAAGGGGAGTAACAGACTGGCAGGGGAGGTGGTACAGTCCCCCTGGGCTGTGATGGGGACACGCAAAGGCCCATATGAATGCACAGACACATGGGGAATAATTTTTCCGTTCCTGACCAATTCCGGAAATAAGTGTCAAGTGCAGGATACAGCAAAGGTTTGTAGGTTTTCCACCATGCCCCTCACAACCCCATGCTTCCCACTCCCGCAGCGCTGGCGGTGGCGCTTGCACACCATTGGGAGGCGCGCAAGGAAGGTGCACAGGTGGCAGAAAATGGCGATGCCCAGGTGACAGACGATGGTGCTCCAGCGCGAGTTGCTCAGCTGTCTGGCAGGGTGCTTCCTCGTGCGTACGCCCAGGGTCTGAGGGACTGCCGGTGGCCGGGGAGGGGGCAGGTGGGTGGTGGATGAGGGGGGTTCGTGGCTGAATGCTGAGGAGGGTGTCAAGACCATGGTGCCCTGTTGGAGCGGCGTGGCACAGCACTTGTTCCTGGTTGTGTCGCAAAGCGGACTGGTGTGGCCAGTAACTACTGTGGCCACTTCACGGTCCTATCTACAATTGCATTAGCCCTTCCATGCATAGACCATGCTTGGATTGTATTGGTTCAGAGTCCATGCGTGACCCCTTGCGTACCTCCACTTACCATGGCTGTAATGGCCCAGCCCACAATCCCATGCGCCATTGCTGCGCCCCCCCATCCATCGACCCCGCCCACCACCACCCACCACACCCGCACCCCCAGGTGGTGGAAGACGGCGGGGCTGCAGGGGAGGATGCCTGCCCCTCCCTGTCGTTCTACCTGGATGGCGCCCACACGCCTGAGAGCATGCTGTCGTGTGCGCACTGGTTTGCGGGGGCCAGCCAAGCAGGGGCAGGCAGCGACGCGGCAGGCAGTGCGGGGGAGGGGGTGTCGGTGCCAGATGGCGGCCCACAGAACGTGCTGCTGTTCAACTGCATGCAGGTGACTGTGCTGGGGAGAAAATTTGATTTGGATATAAAATTAGATTCCCATCCACAAATTAGAAATGATATTAAAAAATTTGAGCAAGGATTTAAATTTGTATTTGAATTGCATATCAACATAACTTAATTAATCAGAATAAGAAAAGAATTTGTAAAGTACTGAAGCCAAATAATGTGATGTGCCTGCCATGCCACTTTACTTAGCACTGTTGCATCTTTATTTCGCATGCCATTGGTGCACTTAACATGCCCAGGGAATGTGGCTGTGTGATGCTGTGCATTGTCATCAAGGCTGTATCATCCAATAACAGGATATGAATTTACCAATAAACACCCCCTACATACCCTTCCCTTATCACCCCCCCTTCCCCCACTCCTCCCCTCTCAGGACCGCGACCCCACCACCCTCCTCACCCCCCTGGCACACACCTTGAGGGAGAGGGGGGTCAGCCTGCAGGCCACCCTGTTTGTCCCCACTGACTCGTTGTATGCCTCCCTGGCGCGCGCAAGCCTGGCTCCTTCCGATGTGGATGTGGCATGGCAGCTGCAGTTGCGGGGGGCATGGCAGGGGGTGCGGGAGAAAGTGGGGCAGGTGGGTGGATAGTATTGATTGTTGTATGACGCCAGGTATATCCCTCCGTCATACACTAGTTCTTGCCATAGGCAACTCCTGGAAAGGTTCCAGGGCCTGGGGAGACGTGCAGAACAAATCTGCGCTCACGAGCAGAGCAGTACAGGGCAAGTATGAAAAGCATCCCCAGTTGCCCTCCATGTGTGCAGGGTGGCGGCGTGAAGCCATCCCCCCATCTTCCCCCGTTGCCTGTGCCCCCCTCCCTGGCTGGCCAAGACCCTACTCGGGGTGCGGTGCTGCCATCACTGCAGGTAAGGCAATACCCTGCGCCGCATATCCAGTGCACAATTTCCAGGGCCGAATTTTGCCTCTGGAGGTGGACACCAGCATGCATTTGTGCACGCACCTGTTTGCAGCTTCACCTGTTTGCAGCTCCACCTGTTTGCAGCTTCACCTGTGTCTGACCTCCCCCCCCCGCCTTCCTCTGCAGGCCACCCTCACGTGGTTGCGGCGGGCGGCGCGGCAGCAGCCACATGTGCAGCTCAGGGTGGGTACAACTGCAGCAACTGCATCACAGTGGGGGGAGGTGTGGGGAGGTGGGGTAGGGTGTGGTGTGCGGCATGCTGCAACCGAGTGGCTATCATGCCAGTCTACGGCAGTACCCTGTGGTTTTGATGGTACTGGCCTCAACCCAGCAGCATTTGCACTGTTGTGCAGGGGTGCAACACGTAGCCATGTGACTGCATCGATTGCCAACATGCGCATCGTGGAAAAGGAAATCAGGCCACCTAAAATGGCACCCATCTCTTCAGCCAGATGACAGCTGGATACCATGGTTGCACCCGCTCAGTGTCTTCAAGGGGTGTGACTCTTTCCCCTCCTGTGCAGGTGCTTGTGACCGGATCCCTGTACCTGGTGGGGGATGTGCTGCGCCTGCTGGGCAAGGAACCGGCATAAGGGGCGCAGGAAGGCACAGCACATGTTGCACACAACGGTGGGGCGCTGTGGCAGGGCGTGGCAGGGCATTCATGGGTAGCTCCCCGGTAGCATTGATGACTCCATGCCAGGCATGCCCTACTGCTTGCCCTAGCGTACGCAGGCGCCGCAGGATTTTGCTGCAAGCTCTTGCCACATTGCATTCGAAGCCTTACAGTTAAATGTTGTGGAATTCTGGCCAATATGGACCTTCTGTTTAAAGAGGGACTTATAGACCAAATTGGGTGCATTGCCAGTATAGTAATTTTATTTATGATACTTCATTGCATATGTGGAATATACAGGTATTACCCCTGTTACCAGTGATTGGATTTTGACAGTAGCATGGGCATTCAATTCTAGCAGCGGCACCAGTGAGATTCGTCATGACGTGCACGCTTCATGTTGAACCAGCTGTACCACCCAACTGCAGTGGGCCTCGATCTGATGGATGCGGTACCCGGGTAGGAATACGAGAAGGGCACCCCAAAAAATGATGAATGACCACATGCTTACACACGCAATGTACAATGGGCTGAAAACAGAACCCTTCAGCTGGTTGCCCACGTTGTTGCTCACATTGCCCTGATAGGTCCTGCCAAAAACTTAACGACTTGGACTTTGGGTGTGGAAGGGTATGGGTGCTGGTGTGTGTGTGATATGTAGAGGGGTAGGGACAGGGATGCACCATGATGGGTGTGGTGGGGATGGCACTGGGTGCTTAGGGTGCGTGCGCAGGCGTTGCATGGCATGGTGTGTGAGTGTGGCTGTGGCTGTGACTCGAGCCCAGCGCAGGTGCTCTACTTCCTCTCTACACAATGTAATGCAACACAACTTTGTCTACTCGAGGCATGTGTTTGCAGAGTGCTTCTGTGAAAACACTGTCCATTGCACATAATCTACCCCCCCCCATAAAATATGATCTCCCATACCCCCAAAAAAACACTCGGTCTCTCATGCGCTACAATTGCCAGTGGTGCGAATGAGAAGAGAAGAAGAAAAAGCGGTGGTATTATTGCAAAAACGTTTGACACCACCTATTTCTTTGGAGGACGATATAAAAAAAGGTAAGACTTTTCCGCATGACAAGCTTGCGCACCCGCGTATACAATGTTAAGGGTTTCCTTTAGCACCGATGTACTGCGAAGTGCACACTCCAACAGCCGCATATGTAACTTGCATGCATGCATGCATGCATACGCTACACCGTCCAGGACAGTAAAGGCTTCTTTGATACACTACCCACCAGTTGGACGTCACAAGCGCTGGCGGGTTCTTACTATGCGTCTGTCCATGAGGTATCGGGTGCTTCTCTGAAACGTGTCAAGCAAAATTTCGAGTTTTGGTTTTTTTTCATTCGGTGGAACCCAATGCAAGAGCTCACGCCTCAACCTCGAACCTGATGCCGGGTGGTGACAGTGTATGTTTGCGAGGAGGCCTGAGGCTTAGAGCAAAAGCGCGCGCGTGGGTACTGCCTCATTGGGAAGTGGTCAAGATGCAAAGCCTCAGGGCAAGCTCTGC
The DNA here is from genome assembly GCA_032358255.1 of Heterotrichella gracilis. Lineage (NCBI taxonomy): Eukaryota > Xanthophyceae > Tribonematales > Xanthonemataceae > Heterotrichella > Heterotrichella gracilis. The sequence goes on from JAULBX010004888.1 coordinate 118,815, forward strand.
TCTGCGCGCCCAATGCAGTGCCAGGATAGTAGCGCTGCCCTGCAAACCAGAAAGCTCTTCACTACAAAACAATCATACAGTCCCATGGTCTTATAGTCGCAGAAGCGTTCTGAGAAGATACCCATGTTGCCGTCGCGGCCAGCCCTGCGCCTCTTCCCAGGCCTGAGGCATCCACTCCTGCCAAGCGCGAGAATATGGAAGGAAAAGCTTGTTTCAACGGTACGACCACCTTGCTGCTGCTCACCGTTGTTCAAATACTAGACAATAAAAGGAGCTTAGCTGCTGTACATCCTAGACCTAGGATGTATGTGTGGCCGTGGGCAGGTTGGGCAGGCCAATTTGGACTTCAACTTTGGTCTGTTTCTTGGTCCCAGCTCCTGAATGCACCAGCTGCTTCCTACCACACGCGCAGGTGCAGCAGTGGCCATTGGTGAGATGGTTCAACGAGCAAAAAAATCAATTCCAGTTTGTTGTTGGAGTGTGGGCCATAGTTGGATTCTGGGGTCTGGTGCATAGCTTCTGTCAATTTCATACCACTGCTGCTGGAGTGGGCTTTCAAAGGCTTTTGGTGGGCATTACCAGGGGGGAGAGAGCAGGCAAGTCTGCCCTACTGGTGATGGTTGCTTTTTCTGCGTCTATTCCTTTGAAGACCCCTCTACCCTGGGTGCAGGGAGGTTGCTGAGCATGCGGTGGGCTGCAACGTGAAGTGCACCGCAAGTCATAGGGCCGTAGACAGCCGCGGGAATGGAAACTACAGCTCAAATAGTGCTCAGGGGTGTGCTGTTGAGCATGCCGCATGCCTGCAGTGCAGCGCCTTCATCAGAGGCCTCCTAGTAGCTGTCTGCATCCTTTGTTGGGTGGTTGGCAGGAAAACCCGCGGAGACCTGCACGAGGGCAATGCTCTCCCTGCTGTGCTGACCCGCTTATTACGCAATTTCAGTGCAGTAGCGAGAGACTTTCTCCCGTGTACATTGTTCTACACTGGTCAATTGCCAAGTTTTGGGTGCCTGACCGAGCGAAAAACGTACCTCTATTTGTGTGTGAACATAATGGCTTTTGCGTGCCACTTTTTGGAGTTTATCCTTTCACTGAGAAGTGTTTTTAGGCTTGAAAGCGCACCATGAACCGTTAAATGGGTTTCGGCAATAAAACATTGCAAGCATATAAAATGTAATATGCATGCATGCATGTTTTACAGGACACGGTAAATGGCTAATTAAAGTACACCACTTGCACGTCACTTGCACTGCGGCTTGCACTGACAGGTTCCTACTATGCGCCTGACCATAAGGTATCGAGTGCTTCTCTCAAACGTTTTCGGATTTTCTCCTTTCGGTTGAACGCAAGCGCTACCTTCACGCCTCAAACTCGAATCTTTCGCCAGGTGGTGACAGTGTATGCTTGCGAGGAGGTTCACCACGTTTTTTTTAGCAAGCGCAGGCTAAGAGCGAGCGGGGTACGGCCTGATTTGGGAAGTGGTCAAGATGCAAAGCCTCAGGGCAAGCACTGCTGTTCTCGCCCAACCCAGTGCCAGGAGTAGCGCTGCCCAGCAGGCCAGTAAGCCCTTCGCGCCATACAGCCCCCTGTTCTTACCGTCGCAGAAGGTACCATGTTGCCGTCGCGGCCAGCCCTGCGCCTTCTGCAGCAGGACCCGCTGGGACCCACTCCTGCCAAGCGCCAGAATACTTGGAAGGGAAAGCTTGTGTCAGAGGTACGCCACTCTGCTGCTGCTTACCGTTCTTCAAAGTACTACACAATATATTAGTATATACAAGTGAACTTTGCTGCTCTATATATATGCGTGGCCGTGGGCAGGTTGGGCAGTCACAAAAGTTGGACATCACCTTTGGTCTATTTCTTGGCCCCACCTTTTAGAAGCACCTAGAAGTGTGCTTTCTGTCACACGCAGGTTCAGCAGTGGCCGCCGGTGAGATGGTTCAACGAGCAGAGTGATATCTTCAACTTCGTTGTCGGAATGGTGGCCATATGTGGCTCTGGGTTCCTGGTGGGCATAGCTTCTGCCAGGTTGTTGGAGTGGTATTTTAAAGCCTTGTGGTGGGGAGTGTGCGCGGGGTTTAGAGCAGGTAGGTCTGTCCATACCCTGCTGGTGATGGTTGCTCCCTCTGGGTCTTATTCTCCCTTTGAAAACCCCTCTACCTTTGGTGCAGGGGGTTGCTGAGGATGGGGTGAGGTGCTACGTGAAGTGCACCGCAAGTCACAGAGCCACACCCATATAGACATAGACAGCACATGTCGACTGCAACTCAAAAAGTCTTAGGGGTGTGAAGTTGGGCATGCTTGCAGTGGGAGTCATCAAAGGAGCTGTCTGCATTCACTGTTGGATGGTTGGCAGGAAAAACCGTGAACACCTCATGAGACCTCAGCGAAGGCATTGCTCTCCCTATTGCTTACGCAGTTTCATTCCAGCAGCGAGGCACTTCTCCCGTGGTACAGTTTTTCTACAGCAATTGCCATATTTTGTAAGCCAGCTTTTGGGTGCCTGGCCAAGCGGAAGATATATCCCCCGTTTGTGTAAGTTGCGGGGGTCCCCAAAAAACGCCAAAAATTGGCACGCCAAATAGTATTTTGCCAATTTTTGGTGTTTTTTCCTTTTCACTGTCAATGAGAAGTGGTGTTTTTAGGCTTGACGCGCACTCTGAACCGATGATATGCAGTTACACCAATAGAATTTTAGTGCACTTTGATAGAGACAACTGCCCACCAGAAAACGTCCCGATGATGTTTCTGAAAATTCACATGAATCACAGTGCCCGCAAACACCCCATTCAAGCTCAATGTGCTCTGAGTGTAACGCTGCAGTAGCCCATTCAGTGATCACCCAGTACAAATTCCACTCATGACTGTCTACCACATCCAAGCCCTTCCGTACTGAACACCGCAGTGAAGCGCACAACGCCTCTGCATGCCCATGCCCCGCCCTTATTAAGCTGTTCCTCCCCCCCATACACACACGCCCCTGAAAACCAATCCAGTTGCTCAATACTGGTGTAGCACGCTGACCCCTGCGTCGAGCGTTAGTAAGGCCCGCCAGATGCCTCCGCAACGCGACTGTGCTCAATGGAATTTGTAATATGATGCGTCATACTATAGACCCACTGGGGCTAGGAGCCGCTTGCCTGCACCAGTACTTTGCACCAGCCAGCAGGGCCCCTTCCAATTGGCCAACATTCCTCGCAAGCGCATACGCCATGCCGCAGCTGCCGCCTACGCCTACGTGTGCGCGCCTATGTGCTGCTTGCCTGCGCCAGGATCTCACGCGTGACCGGGTCCCTGGCAATGCCCAAGTGCGAGTCGTAGTCGGGGTCGCGCTCCAGGCGGTCGTCGCGATTCTGGGAGTCAATCACGAGCTCCTGGGGAGGGGGAAGGTGGAAGGAGGGGTCAGGTGGCATGCAACGGGTTAGTGAGTTCCCATGCTGTTAGGTTTGCGTACAGATGTTGGGATGGGGCAGGCACTGCCATGTGCATCCATCCCCCTAAATGCAAGGTTAGATTCAAGATTGGTGCAGCGCACCCCAAGCAGCGGTACGTGCACGCCCGCACCCCGCCCCTAGGAAGCTGCAGCTGTTCAAGGCTGATGCAGTGCATACTACAGACCCCAAGCACTAGCAACCCAACAAGCAGTTGCGCATGAACGACCCTGCAGCCCACCCCTCCCCTCCACAGCTGCACCCCAGTGCCCGGTCCACCCCCAGCAACCCAATACCAGACCTAAATGGATTGTGTAATGCCAGAACTGGCATAACTCAATTGGCAGATTTGGCAAATAATTTTTGCCAGAGCGGCAACAAGCAGAGTGCAATATATATAGAAAATTATGATCACCCCCATTGCAACCCATAGTTTTGTATTTAGGGTTTAGGGTTACTACAGATCACACTCCTTTACACGCACCGCCACCGATTTTGCGTTCTCCTCTGCGTGCAGCGCCGCCAGCTGTGCGTAGTTTGCCGCACTGGCATTAATGAATGCCGCCTCCTCGGGTGACAGCGCGCGCAGGAACTTGGCGGGGTTGCCTGCCCACACCTGGCCGGAGGGGACCACTGTGTTGGGCCGAACCATGGCGCCGCCAGCCACAATGGAACCAGCCTCAACCTGCAAGTTGAAAGGGAGATTCAGCTTGAATGATATTTTGGCAAATTCAAGAAGCGCCCTCTGGAAACCTCGAGCCTTCCTGCGAAGCCAAATTGATTGTGGGCTGATTTGTAAGAAATCGGGGCGCACAGTGTGGATGCTAATATTTGATGGGGTGACCACATGATTGTATGGCGGTCGTGCAAACTGCAATGATAGCATGGTGGCAACCCACCAGACAGCAACCACGGCTGGTGTGTCCGAGAATCTGTGCCATGGGATATGCAGAGGTCCGCTGTGACACACATCCAATCGCAGTATACGTTGTAACATATGCCTCTGTGGATGCATGGGTACGGTATGCATGGCATGCTCTGCATGTCCCTGTTTGTATGATTGACATAGATGCATGGGTATCCATGCTTTGCTGTGTCCTTGTATGGCCTCGCACCTTAGCCCCGTCCAGCAACGTGGCGCCCATGCCCACCAGGCAGCCGTCTGCAATGGTGCACGCGTGGATGGTGGCGCCGTGGCCTGCAGGGGGGGAACATATGACTCACGCAAGACCATGCAATACAGCTGTATACAGAGATGACTGTGCCATAAGACAACCAAGCAGGCCTGTTCACGCAACCTGCACGCGCAGTGTGGTGGTGGCGAACAGCTTGCAGAAACATTTATGCGTACAGATGCAGTGTTTGCGCCAGTGCACTACCTATTGTCACGTTGTTGCCGATGACTGTGGGTGCTGGCTTGTTGTCGGGGTTGTTCTTGGCCACGTGCACCACCACGCCATCCTGGATGTTGGTCCGCTCACCCACGGTGATGGAGTTAACGTCACCTGGAGGCAAAACCAAGTATACTCGCTGAACACCGCAAAAGATATGTCCCTTGTGGTGGCAGGTATGCTTCTTGTGCTCACAGGTATATTTCTTGTGTTCAGTGATACTGTATGGCACAGTGGGCTTGCAGGCGCGTCGCCCGCGGTGCATGTCAACCTTGGCCAGGAGTGCAAGTGTGAATGTTGCAGTGGCGTGCAAGCCCGCTTCGCAGTGGCATGCAAGCCCGCTGCGTGAGACCAACTTGCCAGTTGCACTACTTGCCAGTCAGCACGCTGAATGCACAGCATTTTGCCGCTCCTGTAAAGTACCGCAAGTGACCGCTATGTGAAAAGCACGCTGGATGGGAACAACAGATCACAGCTCCCAGCATAGTTCCAGCATGCACAGAGGCTTTTGTACACCCTATGAAAGATCTGTGGGTGCTGTCAACCCATACCATCAACGGTAAAGGGCAGCCACGGCAAGGTGGGTTCCCTACCTCTCAAGATAGCGCTGTACCACACCGAAGAGCCCCGCCCGATGGTCACGTTGCCAATCACAGATGCGTTTGGCGCCACAAACACCTCCTCTGCCAGCTTGGGTACCAAGTCACCCAGGCGCTGCAGCGGCCGATGGTTCCATACTGCGTATGGGGGCAGTTAGGGTCAATCAGCCACATGAACAGACTGCAGGTCATACACAGGATGCACAGCTTGAACGCAGCAACCCGCGTGCATGCAACTTGTACAGCAGGCTTGGGAAGAGAAAAACAATCCAACAGACGGTAGAGAGGGCAAGCCAGCCTGGATCCACGGTCATTGGGTAACCCAAAAGGACACCCAACGGCTGGATATGCATGGCCAAGTTTTCCACAACTGTGTGAGTCCACGGTGCAGAATCGTGCAAAGGGTTTCGTGGCGCAGCGTTCAAGTGTTGCAAACACGGGTTGGCGGGCGCACATGTTTCTTGCACGGCGTATTTCCCTTGTAGGCTCCTGCCTGCAGCATCCACCGCCTGCCCCAAGCTCCTCAAAACCTTCCCCAGGGCTATGACCGCGGAGGTCATCACTGAAACAAAACGGGTCCCCAACGTCCCCCAGGTACTTTACAGGTGGAGCAGAAGGAAGGATGCTGCACAGGCAAGGGTACTCAGCTCATGTTCCAAGTACGGCAAATCACTGGGTACCCCTGGTTCACCACTTCTTGGCGTCCAGCTCAGCGTAGCGGGTACACAAGAAGGCTTCCACACTCTCATATGGGAAATGGTGGGAGTAGTAAAGTGGCAGGCTGCAGCAGGCTTGGTTATAACCAATTATCCTGCGGTCGCTGCATATTATATGTGGTAAGCGGGGGGAAACTGAGGCACACATCTTGCCAAAAAGATGGGCGATGCTTTCATGTCTGTTTATAACCCGTGTTGGGCTTGCACGAAGCGTTTTACTTCGCAGGTACTGGGGTATAACTAACTTGCTGGGTGCCAAGTTGTTCGGGTCTCCAGTTTACATCGAAGGAAACTAGCGGGAAGGAAATCTATGAGGGCTCAGATGGGTGCCTAGCTATGCGCGTCGTTTGTGAACGGCGCCCCTGAGCACTGACAGTGCCACTGTTGAAGTATAATTGATAACAACCCGAGGGTTGCAGGCTAGCGCCACCATGGTCACGCAGCGTCATGTGGTTATTGGAGGCGGTATCGCCGGGGTGTGCTGCGCCGAGGAGCTCTGCAGACTGGCACCAGACGATAAGGTCACTCTTGTATGCACAAACTCTGTCCTCAAGGTGGGTTATCCTTTTGCAACCTGCTGTCGCCGAGACGCAGAAATAAGAGCCCAGTCATGTGCTGGGCATGTGTACGTCGTCGCATGCATGCATTGTATTGTATTGGTTCGGTCGATTCTGTTTGGCAGGTGTCGTCCTTCGTCACGTATGCGCAGCTGCTCACGCGCACTAACGTAAACCCAGTTGAGAAACATGCGTTCACTTGCATACGCTAGGGTGGCTTTACTTCGCATCCATGCTGCACCTGTGTTGCTGTGCCATGTTTGAATGGGCTTGCCTCGCAGGGGGTTGGCAACGTGGTGAAGCTAACCAAGAACCTGGAGGAGTTCGACGGTGGGGCCATGCTCCTGACGTGTACCCAAAACTGCATCAGTGGCACATGCAGCTGCTCTTCCCCCACACCCCACCCCACCCCTACCTCCTGGGGTGCCAAACACCACCCCCACACTGCACCCCCTGCTCACCGCTGGCCCTGTGTGTGCAGTCGTCCCGCGTGACATAGACTCCTTCTGCCTGCCCAACCTCACGGTGGTGCAAGCCGCAGCCACAGGGATAGACACAGACGCAAAGGTGAGCGCCCATATTACTTGCCTTGTTGCAGGGAGTTGTGGCTGCGGGGAGTAAGCAGCCTCTGCGCACCACCACTTGGGTGTGAGCTTGCAGACACGCCAGGCATATTGCACCCACGTGACGCCATGCCATCGTGGAGCCTCACCTCACGTTTGACCCACACGCCACCCCACACCCCACCCCTGAGTGCAAGTTGCGGTGCCTGCAGGTGGTCACGTTGGCGAGTGGCGGCAGCCTGCCGTATGACAAGCTGTGCATCGCCACCGGGGCACACCCTAGGGTAAGAGCTTCATTGCATGGCTTGGGAGACGTCGCTGCGCACTCCTGGCATCCGCACTGCACTGCACTGCACAATCGTGTGGCCACGCCGCTGCACGCTCAACTATGTATAGGTGCTAGTGGTATATATGGTTTGCTGCAGTACAATGAGCCTCTTTTTGTCACTCTGTTCATACTACTGGATGGTTTTCATGTCTTGCAGTAAGCCAGCACTTGTCAGCATTTACGTATGTGCCCACAGCATTCTTGCACCCGCCACCAGTATTATCTTGCCTGCAACCCACCCACCCCACGGCCCCTTGCAGGACCTTGGTGACAACCCACACGTGATCGCTGTGCGGGACAGGGAGAGTGTGCAGGTGAGCCAGTGGGGGAATTCCGGCAGGGCGGCTTGTTGTTGGGTAAAATCAAATTTCAGGGTTTTTAATCTGTTTTTCTGTGCGGTATATGTATGCGGTGAACCAGGAGTTGCTGTGTCAGCCTCGCAACCCTCCACAGCTGGCGACATGAACTGGCGTGTGTGTGGTGTTGCAAATGTTTGCCCGGTGCCCAGTCACGGGCGTGTAAACTTGCTGCTCTGACTTGCGTTGTGAGCTGGTTGTGTGCCCCTGCTGCAGGTTCTGTCTGCCAAGCTGCAGCACTCCACGCGTGTGATGGTGATCGGCAACGGGGGCATCGCGCTGGAGTTAGTGTGAGTGCGCGCACAGGCTAGGGGGCAGCTAGGGTTTAATAGGTTATCTCACTCACGAAGGTCTTTGGTGGTTGTGGCACTGGGGTTTGGGCAGGCTAAGCTTGCTGGTGGGATGCGGGTCAAGTCGGGTTTACGTGGCCACAGGCTATTAAACCATTGCGCTACACACCGCGGATATATACGTATGCATCGTACACAGCCGGAGTACCACCGAAGCACCACCGGTGAAGTGGTAATAGGAGTGGTCTAGATGGGACAGCCATGCCAGTTGGGACAGATGGCAATGTACATGCTTGTTGGGCCCCTGCGTCTGCCTTTGTCCCCCACTCCTCCCCACACACCCCCTCACCCCCACCCCACCCCTCCTCCCCAGCCACGCGCTGCACGGCGTGGACGTCATCTGGGCCATGCGCCACGGCCACGTGGGCGACGCATTCTTTGACCTGGACGCAGCTTCCTTCCTGGCCACGGAGCTGACGCTGCAGCGGGAGGCAAAGGCGGCGGGGGAGGTGGGGGGCAAGGGGGTGGCGGGGAAGCAAAAGAAGGTGGAGGAGGACATGGAGGTACGGACAGGTTCCAAGGGGGATAACAGAATAACAGGACAATGATGAAGAACTGGCTGCAGTTTGGAACTATTTCTGGGGACCTAGGTCCCATTCCAGTCCCTCTAGTCCTAGGTCCTATTCTACTCCCCGTGCCTGTCCCCGTCACAGAAAATATTCCCAGATGCCTACGGTTAGGGGGATCACAGCCCTGTAGCCATGTATCCACGCCCCCCGCGCCCTCCCCTTTCCTCAGATCGGCTCCCCCAGCATGAGCATGGTGCTTGGGCGGCGCAACGGGCACTACGGCCACGCGGTGGGGCCTCAGTGGGTGGAGGGGCTGCCCGCGCGTGGTGAGGGGTTCAGCGTCATGCTGGAGTACAATTGCGAGGTGGTGGAGCTGGTGAGTGGAATGAGTGTGTATGTGGTGGTGGTGGGGAGGGGGGGCTGATGTCCCTGGGTGTGTGGGTATTAGGGTAAAGAATCTTGCTGAGTGTATTCAAGGGGGTGGAGCTGGCTGGAGGTTAGTATATTACAGAATATGCAGGGCGAATAGGAGCACAGGGATGCAGGAACTAGTGTGGTGTGCTTGTGAATGGTGGTGATGGTGATGGTGGTGTGGGCGTAGGGGGGACGCAGAACGTGTAGCATGTCATATTCGATATGCTTCTGGGGACCGCATTGGGGGAAGGGGCACTGGGAAACAGCTGACCGGGACCACCAGCTTCTTTTGTAAAATTGACGTGCGTCATCAAACAATGTCAATATCAATTGAGCGCCCTCCCCCTTTGTGCAGCTTGACCATCCCCCCCCTGGCACCACTGACGACGAGGAGGATTGGCCTGTGTATGTGCGCCTGAGCAATGAGCAGGTGCATGGGGTGGACATGGTGGTGGCGGCAATAGGGGTGTGGCCGAATGCAGACTGGCTGCCCACCAGCATCAAGCGGGACATGGAGACAGGTGAGGGCAAAACAATAAGCAGGGCTTAAAGTGCCACACTAGGCTGATTATGTCAGGTTTAGAATGCCATGGTGGCAGTAAAACTGTCTGGCAATTTCTCCTGTTAATTCGGCAAGTGGTCCAGGCACAGGAATCCTCGTGAGACCTGCTATTTCAATTACCATTGGTGTGCCATGCGTGTGCCAGGTGGCGTGCTTGTTGACCGCCAGCTGTGCACCAGCGCCCCTGGGGTGTTTGCTGCGGGTGACGTGGTGGAGGCAGGCGCATTCATGGACCAAGCGCCGCACTGGTTCCAGATGAGGTTGTGGACGCAGGTGCGGGGGCGGTTTTGCGGGCCAGCAACTCTACCGTGGTGGATTAGCTATGTTTTATGGGATTGAAGTTGATCACTTTTATTTGCTGTTGATGGAATCAGATGCAGTGCTACATCAGGTTGTGTTGCTACACATGGGAGTGGGGGTCTGGTGCCATCACTCAGTGCCTGCCAGCACTGGCGCCAAGGCCCTTCTATGCAGATGGCTGGAAATATTTGCCGAATAGGACAAACTCAAGCCCCCCCAGTGGTGGACATAGATGCAGTCGTTGCATGCGGATGAGCATTTGTTAAGTGGTTGCTGAGATTATCTTGCTTCCCCCCAGGCCAAGACCATGGGCACCTACTGCGCGCACTGCATGGTGGGCACAGGGGACGAGGATGCGCTGGGATTCAACTTTGAGCTGGTGCGGTGCAGGGTGTGTGTTGTGGGGGGGGGGTATTGGTGGGGTGAGGTGGAATGGGAAGGCAGTCATTTGCAAGATAACCAGCACTGTGCCTCAATCACAGCCAATTAAACCCATGGCACTGATATTTCGTGGTCATATTGTGTTTGCGCTGTCAAAAGGGTAATACTGACTCTATTATTCTTATCTTCATATTCTTGGTGCGCCTTTTCAAGGTAAGCATGCATGCACGTCCTTGCGCCTCCTGCCTTGGGCCTTGGTTGGACACCAGTGGGCAGCTGTTCAGGGTTTAGGATTTATGGTTGGACACCAGTGGGCAGCCAACGGTGGTCCCCTATGTGGTACCATATCATTTAGAGCTGTTTCAACACCATATCGCTCTTCAACATGTTCGGGCTTTCCCTGTCTACCACACACATACCTTGCCTCCGCCCATGCATCAGGACATCTTTCCACCCTGCGCACACATATTCCCTCTCACTCCCTCCCCGTCCCCTCCCCAGTTCACCCACGTGACACGCTTCTGCGGCAAGAAGGTGGTGCTGCTGGGCCTGTACAACGGCCAGCGCCTGGATGCGGAGCTAGATGCAGACATAATCACGTACTCCAGGACAACAGAGGTGGGTGGGGATGGCGCTGGTGGGGTTGCTTATAGGCACATGTGCTGTGGGGGAGGGGAGGTTGCAAGGGGGGTTGCACACCCTGGGCATGGGGGAGAAATGGGGTGAGGCGGGGTGGGCACAGCTTGTGCCATGGCGTACATTTGCGTTAAAAGATGAATTCTGTATAACTCAATACTTAATAATTAAATAATTTCAATTTTAATAATTTAAACATATGGAAAATTATGTCAAAACGTGTAAACCCAATTTTATAAAATAAAAGAACGCTCTGTTTGTGTTCGCCATGCGCACAATGCCCAGGGCATCGGTAAACCGGCCATTGCTGCGGCGCAACCCTTCTTTCATCCTGTTGCAGGGCCCCTCTAGCACCTTTGTGCGCGTGCTGCTGCTGCGGGGGCGCATGCAGGGGGCGGTGCTCATCGGTGACACCGACATGGAGGAGGTGTTTGAGAACCTCATACTGGACGGGCTGGACCTGAGCCAGTACGGGCCAGAGATACTGGACCCAGAGGCCGAGCTGGACCACATATTCGATTAGTGGGCCGGGGCAGGCTGCTGCAAGGTCATCTGGACAGTATACTATCCAGGTAACCGTGGGCAATGGACCGACCAAGACTGCTGTCTAAATATATTGTGGGCAAGAGGCCTTGGATCATGGGGTACGATAAAGTATGTGCAGCGTTCTTGATCGTACTTTTGAAGCTATAGATCAAATGTGATCAATTAGGTTGCGGATTTAAGAAGGCCTTTTTCAAGGGTGAACTTTGTGTTTCGATGTTGGAAGTGCCGTCTGGCGAGTGAGTCGTGTCTCTGTTGGAGTGCGTGAATGTGTGATATGGGGTATGCATGGAATTAGCAAGGCACCCGTTGGTTTTGCCCAAGCTGTCTCCTGTTTTTCGGTGGGAGGTGCGGGGTTCCTGCTTGAGTAAGGGCAGGCCCTGTGGCAGGCTGAGTGTGCTGCTTTATAGACTATCAATAATAGTGGCTGCATCTGCAATGCAGCCAGCACCATCAGCTGGTAAATGTGCCTGTTTTTTTCTATTTACTGAACGCCAGGCTGCATCAATGCCAGGTGGACGTTGCTGCTGCTGTCACAAGTGAGAGTTTGAGAAGCTTTCTTTCAAATCGGGTCCTGTGTTATAGTCCCTGGGGAAGTGTTTTGAGGGACATGAGAGATGCATTTACCAGTTCTATACGAGAACATGCCACATGTACCTAGGGTTTAGTCTGCGGCCAGTTTGCTCGCAACTGCGTATTATACATGCATTCACACATCAGTGTTGCGAGAGGCCTGTTCAGATACCATCAATGTGGGAGGAGGGGTTGTGTGGGAGAGGGTCGCTAATCAGTTTTAGCTCATGTAGGGGACTGTACCACACTGCTCACTAACGTAGCTAATAGCTTAGTAGCATTGTTTTGCTTTGCGCCCACGGCAGTTGTTTGACACCAAATGCGAGGGTTCTTACACATCACAATGACTCATACGCCTATGTACCAGGCATCGCAGATCTATAGAATTCTAGTTGGCAACCCTTGCCGCTTGTAGACTGCACTTGTGACGTGACCACTTGCCAGACTGAGTGATGCTTGAACATCAATATATATCATTATACCATCTATATATGTGACTTCAGGCTGCTGTAGAATTGTAGAAGTGCGGGCCCCATGCCTGCGACCACTGACATTATGTATGATACGGTACATGTAACATGATTGCCAACTGGTGGTCAAGTGGAAGCCCATTGATCATTCAAGCACAGTCATGGCATGGGTGGGCACACTGGGGTACGCGTGTCCCCACATCCTGCCAGCAACCGTTATACTCCGTGACTGCTGTTACATATCACTCAGCGCTCCTGGCAGCCATTGCCGCATGGCATTAGACGCCTCAGTCTGTGATACGGCACCACTCGTATCCAACCAGCAGGGGTTGTAGAATCACCGCATGCTGTTTGACATGGCATGTCAAAGGTTACAGACCACACGGGAGCACATAGTAGTAAGCGTACTAAGCACTACAGAAAGAGACAAGCAAAGGCCTTCAAATACCAGGCACTTTATCGGCCAATCAACACTCCCTT